>CP092864.1:131958462-132414780 GCA_030710605.1 Cordylochernes scorpioides | reverse complement strand
CAGATATTTTATAACAGAGGTACAGTAGTTAAAGACAGGGATAAACAGATATTTTATTGACAGAGATTCAGTAGTTAAAGACAGGAAGGTAAAGATATTTTATAACAGAGGTACAGTAGGTAAAGACAGGGAGAAACAGATATTTTATTGACAGAGATACAGTAGTTAAAGAGAACGAGGTACAGATATTTTATAACAGAGGTACAATAGTTAAAGACAGGGAGAAACATATATTTTATTGACAGAGGCACATTAGTTAAAAACAAGGATGTACAGATACTTTTAAACAGAAGTACAGTAGTTTAAGACAGCGAGGTACAGATATTTTATAACAGAGGTACAGTAGTTGAAGACAGGGAGAAACAGATATTTTATTGACAGAGGCACATTAGTTAAAGTCAGGGAGGTACAGATACTTTCAAACAGAGGTAGAGTAGTTAAAGACAGGGAGAAACAGATATTTTATTAACGGAGATTCAGTAGTTAAAGACAGCGAGGTACAGATATTTTATAACAGAGATACAGTAGTTAAAGACAATGAGAAACAGATATTTTATTGACAGAGGTACATAAATTAAAGACAAGGAGGTACAGATATTTTATAAAAGATGTAAAGAAGTTAAAGACAGAGAGGTACAGATATTTTATAACAAAGATACAGTAGTTAAAGAAAGAGAGGTACTGATATTTTATAACAGAGGTAAAGTAGTTAAAGACAGAGTGGTACAGATATTTTATAACAGAGGTACTGTTATTTTATTGACAGAGGCACATTAGTTAAAGACAAGGATGTACAGATACTTTTAAACAGAGGTACAGTAGTTTAAGACAGAGAGGTACAGATATTTAATAACAGAAGTACAGTAGTTAAAGACGGGGAGGTACAGATATTTTATAACAGAGGTACAGTAGTTAAAGACAGTGAGAAAATATATTTTATTGTCAGAGGTATAGTAGTTAAAGACAGAGAGATGCAGATATTTTATAACAGAGGTACAGTAGTAAAATACAGGGAGGTAAAGATATTTTATTAACAGAGGTACAGTAGTTGAAAATAGAGAGGTACAAATATTTTATAACAGAGGTACAGGAGTTAAAGAGAGCGATTTACAGATATTTTATAACAGAGGTAGAGTAGTTAAAGACAGTGAGAAAATATATTTTATTGTCAGAGGTACAGTTGCTAAAGACAGAGAGGTACAGATATTTTATAACAGAGGTACAATAGCAAAAAAAGGGGAGGTACAGATAATTTAAAACAGAGGTACAGTAGTTAAAGACAGAGAGGTACAGATATTTTATAACAGAGGTACAGTAGTTAAAGACAGCGAGGTACAGATATTTTATTACAGAGGTATAGTAGTTAAAGACAGGGAGAAACAGATATTTTATTGACAGAAGTACAGTAGTTAAAGACAAGGAGGTACAGATATTCAAAACAGAGGTACAGTAGTTAAAGACAGGGAGGTACAGATATTTTATAACAGAGGTACAGTAGTTAAAGACAGGGAGAAACAGATATTTTATTGACAGAGGTTCAGTATTTAAAGACAAGTATTTACAGATATTTTAAAACAGAGGTACAGAAGTTAAAGACAGAGAGGTAGATATATTTTATAACAGAGGTACAGTAGTTAAAGACAGGAAGGTAAAGATACATTTAACTACTGTACCTCTGTTATAAAATATCTATACCTCTCTTTCTTCAACTACTGTACTCTGTTATAAAATATCTGTAGCTCTCTTTCTTTAACTACTGTACGTCTGTTATAAAATATCTGTACCTCTCTTTCTTTAACTACTGTACCTCTGTTATAAAATATCTGTACCTCCCTGTCTTTAACTACTGTACCTCTGTTATAAAATATCTGTACCTCTCTGTCCTTATCTACTGTACCTCTGTCAAAAAAAATATATGTGCCTCTCTGTCTTTAACTACTGTACCTCTGTTATAAAATATCTGTACCTCCCTGTCTTTAACTACTGTACCTTTGTCAATAAAATATCTGGGCCTCCCTGTCTTCAACTACTGTATGTCTGTTATAAAATATCTGTACCTCCCTGCCTCTAATATTGTAACTCTGTTATAAAATATCTGTACCTCCCTGTCTTTAAGTAATGTTGTTCTGTTATACACTATCTGTACCTCTCTGTCTTTAACTACTGTACTCTGTTATAAAATATATTTACCTCTCTTTCTTTAACTACTGTACCTCTGTTATAAAATATCTGTACCTCCCTGTCCTTATCTACTGTACCTCTGTCAAAAAAATATATGTGCCTCTCTGTCTTTAACTACTGTACCTCTGTTATAAAATATCTGTACCTCCCTGTCTTTAACTACTGTACCTCTGTTTTAAAATATCTGTACCTCTCTGTCTTTAGTTACTGTACCTCTGTCAATAAAATATCTTGGCCTTTCTGTCTTCAACTACTGTATGTCTGTTATAAAATATCTGTACCTCCCTGCCTCTAATATTGTACCTCTTTTATAAAATGTCTGTACCTCCCTGTCTTTAAGTAATGTTCTTCTGTTATACACTATCTGTACCTCTCTGTTTCTAACTACTGTACCTCTGATATAAAATATCTGTACCTCTCTTTCTTTATCTACTGTACCTCTGTTATAAAATATCTGTACCTTCCTTTCTTCAACTACTGTACCTCTGTCAAAAAATATCCGTGCCCCCCTGTCTTTAACTACTTTACCTCTGTTATAAAATATCTGTACCTTCCTGTCTTCAGCTACTGTACATCTGTTATAAAATATCTGTTTCTCACTGTCTTTAACTACTGTACCTCTGTTATAAAATATCTGTACTTCTCTGTCATTAAATTCTGTACCTCTGTTTTAAAATATTCTTACCTGCTTGTCTTTAACTACTGTACCTCTTTCAATAAAATATATGTTTCTCCATGTCTTCAACTACTATACCTCTGTTATAAAATATTTGTTTCTCCCTGTCTTTAACTACTGTACCTCTGTTATAAAATATCTGTACCTCCTTGTCTTTAACTACTCTACCTCTGTTTAAAAATATCTATAAATCCTTGTCTTTAAATACTGAACCTCTGTCAATAAAATATCTGTTTTCCTTGTCTTTAACTACTGTACTTCTGTTGTAAAATATCTGTTCCTCTCTGTCTTTAACTACTGTACCTCTGTTTTGAATAGTACCTCAGTCAATAAAATATCTGTACCTCCCTGTCTTTATCTACTCTTCTTCTGTTATAAAATATCTGTACCTCTCTGTATTTAACTACTGTACCTATGTCTATGAAATATTCTTACCTCCCAGTCTTCAACTACTGTATCTCTGTTATAAAAAATATCCGTACCTCCTTGTCTTTAACTACTGTACCTCTGTCAATAAAACATCTGTTTCTCCTTATCTTTAACTACTGTACCTCAGTCAATAAAATATCTGTGCCTCCCTGTCTTTATCTACTCTTCTTCTGTTATAAAATATCTGTGCCTCTCTGTCTTTAACTACTGTACCTCTGTTAATAAAATATATGTGCCCCCCTGCTATTAACTACTGTACCTCTGTTATAAAATATCTGTACCTCCCTGTTTTAACTACTGTACCTCTGTAATAAAATATCTGTACCTCCCTGTCTCTAACATTGTTCTTCTGTTATGAAATCTGTGTACCTCCCTGTCTTCAACTACTGTATCTCTGTTATAAAATATCTGTGCCTCCCTGTCTTCAACTATTCTACTTCTGTTATAAAATATCTGTACCTCTCTGTTTTTAACTACTGTACCTCTGTTATAAAATATCTATACCTCTCTGTCTTTAACTACTGTACCTCTGTTATAAAATAACTGTACCTCTCTGTCTTTAACTACTGTACCTCTGTTATAAAATATCTGTACCACCCTGTCTTTATCTACTGTACCTCTGTCAAAGAAATATCTGTGCCTCCCTGTCTTTAACTACTGTACCTCTGTTATAAAATATCTGTATTTCCTGTCTTTAACTACTGTACCTCTGTTTTGAATAGTACCTCAGTCAATAAAATATCTGTGCCTCCCTGTCTTTATCTACTCTTCTTCTGTTATAAAATATCTGTACCTCTCTGTATTTAACTACTGTACCTATGTCTATGAAATATTCTTACCTCCCAGTCTTCAACTACTGTATCTCTGTTATAAAAAATATCCGTACCTCCTTGTCTTTAACTACTGTACCTCTGTCAATAAAACATCTGTTTCTCCTTATCTTTAACTACTGTACCTCAGTCAATAAAATATCTGTGTCTCCCTGTCTTTATCTACTCTTCTTCTGTTATAAAATATCTGTACCTCTCTGTATTTAACTTCTGTACCTATGTCTATAAAATATCCTTACCTCCCTGTCTTCAACTACTGTATCTCTGTTATAAAATATCTGTGCATCCCTGTCTTCAACTATTCTACCTCTGTTATAAAATATCTGTACCTCTCTGTTTTTAACTACTGTACCTCTGTTATAAAATATCTATACCTCTCTGTCTTTAACTACTGCACCTCTGTTATAAAATATCTGTACCTCTCTGTCTTTAACTACTGTACCTCTGTTATAAAATATCTGTACCTCTCTGTTTTTAACTACTGTACCTCTGTTATAAAATATCTATACCTCTCTGTCTTTAACTACTGCACCTCTGTTATAAAATATCTGTACCTCTCTGTCTTTAACTACTGTACCTCTGTTATAAAATATCTGTACCACCCTGTCTTTATCTACTGTACCTCTGTCAAAGAAATATCTGTGCCTCCCTGTCTTTAACTACTGTACCTCTGTTATAAAATATCTGTATTTCCTGTCTTTAACTACTATACCTCTGTTATAAAATAACTGTAACTCCTTGTCTTTAACTACTGTACCTCTGTAATAAAATATCTGTACCTCCCTGTCTCTAACATTGTTCTTCTGTTATGAAATCTGTGTACCTCCCTGTCTTCAACTACTGTATCTCTGTTATAAAATATCTGTGCCTCCCTGTCTTCAACTATTCTACTTCTGTTATAAAATATCTGTACCTCTCTGTTTTTAACTACTGTACCTCTGTTATAAAATATCTATACCTCTCTGTCTTTAACTACTGTACCTCTGTTATAAAATAACTGTACCTCTCTGTCTTTAACTACTGTACCTCTGTTATAAAATATCTGTACCACCCTGTCTTTATCTACTGTACCTCTGTTATAAATATCTGTACCACCCTTGTCTCTAACATTTTACCTCTGTTATAAAATCTCTGTGCCTCCCTGTCTTTAACTACTCTTCTTCTGTTATAAAATGTCTGTACCTCTCTGTTTTTAACTACTGTACCTCTGTTATAAAATATCTATACCTCTCTGTCTTTAACTACTGTACTCTGTTATAAAATATCTGTACCTCTCTTTCTTTAACTACTGTACCTTTGTTATAAAATATCTGTACCTCCCTGTCCTTATCTACTGTACCTCTGTCAAAAAATATATGTGCCTCTCTGTCTTTAACTACTGTACCTCTGTTATAAAATATCTGTACCTCTCTGTCTTTAGCTACTGTACCTCTGTCTATAAAATATCTGGGCCTCTCTGTCTTCAACTACTGTATGTCTGTTATAAAATATCTGTACCTCCCAGTCTTTAAGTAATGTTCTTCTGTTATACACTATCTGTACCTCTGATATAAAATATCTGTGCCTTCTTGTCTTCAACTACTGTACATATGTATAAAATATCTGTACTCTCTGTCTTTAACTACTGTACCTCTGTTATAAAATATCTGTACCCCTCTTTCTTTAACTACTCTACCTCTGTTATAAAATATCTGTACCTCCCTTTCTTCAACTACTGTACCTCTGTCAAAAAATATCCGTGCCCCCCTGTCTTTAACTACTTTACCTCTGTTATAAAATATCTGTACCTTCCTGTCTTTAATTACTTTACCTCTGTTATAAAATATATGTGCCTCCCTGTCTTTAACTATTGTACCTCTGTTATAAAATCTCTATGCCTCCATGTCTTTAACTACAGTACCTCTTTTATAAAATATCAGTACCTCTCTGTCTTTAACTACTTTACCATTTTTATAAAATATCTGTACCTCCTTGTCTTTTATTACTGTACCTCTGTCAATAGAATATCTGTTTCTCATTGTCTTTAACTACTATATCTGTTATAAAATATCTTTTCCTCGCTGTCCTTAACTACTGTATCTCTGTCAATAAAATATCTGTTTCTCCCTGTCTTTAACTACTGTACCTCTGTTATAAAATATCAGTACCTCTCTGTCTTTATCTACTGTACCTCTGTTATAAAACATCCGTAACTCCTTGTCTTTAACGACTGTACCTCTGTCAATAAAACATTCGTTTCTCCCTGTCTTTAACTACTGTTACCTCTGTTATAAAATATATGTACCTCACTGTCTTTAACTACTGTACCTCTGTTATAAAATATCTGTACCTCCCTGTCTCTAACATTGTTCTTCTGTTAGGAAATCTCTGTACCTCCCTGTCTTTAACTACTGTACCTCTATTATAAAATATATGTACCTCTTTGTATTTAACAACTGTACCTCTGTCAATAAAATATCTATACCTCCCTGTATTTAACTACTGTACCTTCGTTATAAAATATCTGTACCTCTCTGTCATTAACTACTGTACCTCTGTTATAAAATATCTGTACCTCCCTTGCTTCTAATATTGTACCTCTGTTATAAAATCTCTGTGCCTCCCGGTCTTTAAGTAATGTTCTTCTGTTATACACTATCTGTACCTCTATGTTTCTAACTATTGTACCTTTGATATAAAATATCTGTACCTTCCTGTCTTCAACTACTGTACATTTAACTGTACCTATTGCAATCAGCAATTGTTTGGCACCGCGGGAGATATGAGGAGGTCCTCCATCTTGCAGGAATGTTATTTCGCTTAGTGCTTGTCTGTCCTGCAATATGGGAATAACCTTTTCTCTCAAAAGTTGAACATAACGTTCACCAGTTACAAAAACGGTTTTAAAAGTTTTTCCATTGATTTTTTAAAAGACAAATGGCCCAATAATAAAAGAAGAAGTGAACCCACACAAAACTGTAACTCTGGGCTGATGAAATGGTATTTCTGTAAAAATCCTAGTGTTTTCTGTTGCCAAAATGAGGCAGTTTTGAATGTTAAATTCTCCCTTTAGATAAAAGTGAGCATCATCTGTTCTTAGAACATTTGACAGCCAGTTTTCATCAATATAAATTTGCCGGAAAACCCATGCCGCGAATTCTTGACGCTTCTCAAAATCGCTAACTTTCAACTCGTGAAAACTTTGAATTTTGTTAGGGTATTTTTATAGAAAAATTCTAAATGTGTGTTCTCTCCAAACTGTTCCATGCGAAATCCCCGTTTGTCGAGAAACTTGTCTAGCACTTACTTCTTCATACGTGGATAACATTTCAATAGCTTCAGCATTCTGCAAAACCGTAACAGCCACTGACTTGAATGTCGATGGTCTTCCAGTCCGAGGTTTTGCTTCCAGAGATCAGTTTCCTCAAAACTTTTAATCAATCGCTTTAGAGAGTAGCAACTCATCGGTCCTTTACCGCTTCGAATATCTTTAAGGGAACGAAACGCTCGTAAATATTTTGATTTAGATGAAGTATTCTAATTATTAAGCGAACACACTATTATTAATAAAATTTTAAGAAAATTTCGATTTTCAACGTATTTATAACCTTGATAGAGGGCGCTGTTCGTGAGCTAAACAGAATAATTTGAATATATAGTTTTAATATTTAATTTATATATAATTTAAAATTGCCTATCGTTTTCCTCGTAACGAATAGTTTTTGAATAAAACTTTTAATCGGGTAAACCCGGGCGTTGCCCGAGTCATTCGTTTAGTTTTATATATAGAGATGACCTGGCTTCGTGTGTCTTCTGCTCGAGTGAATGTTTCGCTGATAGAATTTTGTTCCTGCCTACTATTAATCATTATCTGGCTTAGCCCGTGGTCTGCTTTAGTGAATATTCCCCGAAAAAAATTTTTAATACAATCAAGCATGATACGGCAATATTGTCATAATCATTTTTGACTAAAAATATATTGTTGCTCAGTAATTGGTTAAATATATATATTTTGGTTAAAGTGCGACAAAAAAAAACTCTTCCAGATTTAACTCTCTGTCCTGTTTAAATTTCAGCGAGGTTGCATATTGAGGGCGTGCATAGCCGACAAACATATATATATTGTTGCTCAGTAATTGGTTAAATATATATATTTTTTGGTTAAAGTGCGACAAAAAAAAAACTCTTCCAGATTTAACTCTCTGTCCTGTTTAAATTTCAGCGAGGTTGCATATTGAGGGCGTGCATAGCCGACAAACATATATATATATATATATATATATATATATATATGTTCCCCGCTTCGCCCGATTTTTACCCGAGTAAAAGTTTGCTTAACAAACATTTGTTAAAGCGATTCTAGCAAACATCCATTCCCTACTGAATCTATACTTGTCTACACTCTCGAAAATCATTTCCCGGTCCCTTGAAAAATACTCGATAAGTTGAAAAAAATCAGTATTAATTGGTCTACTCGGTAATTTGAATTTGAAGGAATAGTATCTTGCCACAAACGAAGATTTGTAAATAACTGTATTTAGCGAATGTTCCCGGCTTCGCACAGTTTTTACCCGAGTAAAAGTTTGCCTAACGAACATATGATAAAACGATTCTCGAAAACATCCAATCCACCTATATATTGATTTATAAACGTATATAAATATTGTTATATGCGTTTAAATATATTTTTGAAACACATAATTTTTGAAAACATTTATTATATTTCAAATAAGATATTGTCACTTTTGTGAATTTGATAATTAATTATTTCTTTTTTCTCAATGAATTATATATATTAATTTAAATTTTCATTTTTGTTATCATCATCACATACAATGTAATTTTTTATATAAACAAACGATAATAAACAACAACAATTCGGGGCTCAAAAATCATTTATTATGGTTGGCAGCTCCGTAAATAAATATATTTTCACAACAACAATTAAAGTTGCATCATCATTTTTATAAAACAACAGCAAATTAAATTAACAATGTAAAAATATATTTTAACATTACATTTTAACATTTAACACAAAAACGTTCTAATTATTTCTTTAAATACATATTAATATTGAAATGCCAAGTATTTTTTACGTCATTGGAATATTATATCACTAAATTCTCAAATTAAATTTATTATACTTGGAAAACATTTTAAGCATTGTTACAATTTATAAAAATAATTTCACCAGACGCCGCTAGAGGCGCTGCTTGCGAGTGAAAGTAGAAAATTTGCAAATAAAATTGCAAAAAATATTTTAAATCAAATTAAAACCAGAAATCTTCCCAGTAGTATAGTAAATAACATCCTAAATTTTTACGGCGATTGGATAATCTTACTTTTTAAAAACATTCATCGTGTGAACAAACTAACATTCCTCGTGTAAACAAACCACGTGTTAATTATTAACCAATCAAATTCATTTATCGTCGCGACCAGTGCTGCGCCCAAGTGGTAAAATGCTGGAACTAACGCTTTTTGGTTTTTTATTTAAAAAAAAAGCACATTAACCTTTTTAGATTTTTGAATAGCCTATATGTTAAACGAAATCTTCAGCTACCTACATGCAAAATTTCATAAAGATTTATTCTGTAGATTTTGCGCAACGCGATAACAAACATCGATTTTGGATTTCATTTTTATAGATATAAGGATTGACAGCGGTACAGTAGTTACAAGATAGAGTGACACATATATTTTATTGAGAGTGGTACAGTTGTAATAAGATAGGGTGGAAAATATATTTTATTGACAGTGTTAGAGAAGTTACAAGATGGAGTGACATATATATATATTATTGACAGTGATACAGTTGTTACAAGATGGAGTGACACGTATATTTTATTGAAAGTGGTACAGTTGTTATACAAGATAGGGTGACACATATTTTATTGACAGTGATACAGTTGTTACTGTTGAAGTTTGAGATTGAATCAAGGAATAAAAGGATTATTTATTAAACAAAGTAACTTAAAACAAGATGTTAAAGTAGCAACATTTTAAAGGCAAGTAAGTAGATATGTGTTGACGTCGACCGCAGCGCCGCCGCGGCCGTTGATTGGTGGATCCCCCACGCCATTGGCTCCACGCCAATCTTTGGATCGCTTATTCCAACACTCCCTCTCGATCCAAAATGTTCAGTAGACCTCTTAAGTAGTGGAATTTGTTTCGTGGAAGAGGTTTAGTCATTATATCAGCTAGCTGTTCTGAGCTGCAAACATGATGCACTTTAAGTTCACCTTCTTCATGTTTGGATCTAATGAAGTGGTAGCGAACATCAATATGTTTCGTTCGTTTGTGGAATACTGGATTTTCAACAAGTTTTATTGCTGCTTGGTTGTCGATATAAAGTTCAGTTTCTTTAGTAATATCACAGCCGATGCCCTGTAGAAGTCTTCTGATCCAAATCAATTCCTTAGCAGCACTGCAGGCAGCTATGTATTCACTTTCGGTGGTTGAAAGTGCGATAATTGGTTGTCGTTGGCTTGCCCAAGAAACAGTTCCTCCGTTCATCATGAAGGCATAACCAGTCGTACTTTTTCTGGAGTCAACATCACGAGCAAAATCACTGTCAGAGTAGCCAACAAGTTGGTCTTGTCCAGTGAAGAGAATTCCCATGTGTGGAGTGCCTTTCAGATAACGGAAAATATTCTTCACTGTTGTATAATGTGCAGGTCCTGGATATTCTAGGAATTTACTCACTTGTGAAACTGCATAAGTGATATCTGGACGTGAAACACATGATGCAAACATAAGGGATCCAACAGCTTCTCGAAAAGGGAATTTAGGCATCTTTTCCTTTTGTTCTGGAGTAGGACAGTCCTGTTTTGTTAAGATGACAGAAGGATCCATAGGCACCGAAGCAGGAATTACAGTCAGCCATATTAAATTTACTCAAAATTTTGTCAATATATGATGACTGGTGAATGAAAAAACTTGCCCTATCTTCTGACTGCTCTATTTGTAGCCCAACAAAAAAGTTAACACTTCCAGATGTAATTTCAAATGCGTGTTCTAACTCATCCATTATAATAGCTATTGCCTCTTTATCTTTAGATAGAATAATTCCATCATCAACATAGAGAGCTAAGATAACATTTGAATCATTGTGTGTTCCAATGAAAATGCACGGGTCGGCGTCTGATGTTTTGAAATTATGGCTATTCAAAAAATTGGTAAATTTCTTATTACAATTTCTAGAAGATTGTTTAAGACCATACAGACTTTTATGTAATCTATAGCAGCGATTATCATCTCTCTTGTAGCCTTCTGGTTGTTCAAGATAAACAAGTTCTTCTAATTCGCCATTGAGAAAAGCTGTCTTTACATCGAATTGCTTAAGAAACATCCTTTCAGAAGCAGCGTGTGATAAAAGAATGCGTAACGAATCATATCTGACTACTGGGCTAAACGTATCGAAATAGTCAACATTTTTGATTTGAGAATAGCCTTTTGCAACTAATCTGGCTTTGAACCGTTGAATTGTACCATCGGACTCCGTTTTAATTTTATAAACCCATTTACAACCGATAGGTTTATGACCATCTGCCAAACGTTCTAAAGTCCATGTTTTATTTTTATTTAATGCATCAATCTCTTCATCCATGGCTAATTTCCATCTTTCTGAATCTGAACTCTCCATTGCATCCACATAGCTACTGGGCTCATCAGCGAGCGCAAAGTTACATTTGCTATTCGAAACCTTAGAGCGAGTTATCATTGGATGCGAACTGATATCGGATACTGGCGGCATTTCCTGCACTGGAATGTTTGGTGTCGCAACTGGTGATTCATCCGGACCGCCGCCAATCTTAAAAAATATTTCCTTCGGTTTGGTAGATTCTCTATCTGAATGTGCAGTAGCTTTCTCATCGAATGTGACATCTTTAGAAATTCTTATTTTTCTAGTTTTCCAATCCCATTATCTAAAATTTTTGCTTGTATTCTCATAACCTAAAAACATAAGTTTTATCGATTTATTATCCCACTTTTTACGGTTTTCTTTGGGAATATGCATATAAGCATTACAGCCAAATATTTTATAGTTAGCTACATTAGGCTTTGTGCCAAAGAAAAGTTCATAAGGTGTCGTTCCAGGGGTTTGCTTAGTCGCACTTCTATTTAGAATATAGGTTGCTGTGTTACATGCCTCAGCCCAAAAAAATCCTGGAAGATTTCGTGAATTTAGCATGGACCTGGCTGCTTCCACAATCGTACGATTGTCTCTTTCTATACGTCCTTATCTGTTCGTGCACATAAGGTGCAGTGAACTCGTGAATTATCCCAAATCTTTTACATAAATCTGCAAAATTATCGCTTTTGAATTCTAGCGCATTATCAGTCCTAAGAACTTTTATCTTATTTCCAGTTTGAGTATAGATTAGAGTAGCATATTCTTTGAATATATCTAGCACATCTGATTTGTTTTTAATAAAATAAATATGGCGATAACCACTAAAGTAATCTTTAAATAAGCAGAAATACAGATATTTACTTAATGATTGAGTCTGCATTGGGCCACAAATATCAGCATAAATAAACTCACCTAGCTGGTAGTTTTTGCCATCTGAGGGATAGCACGACTTTCTATGGGCTTTTCCAAGTTGGCATCCTTCACAGAAGAAAAATTCTCCCTCTAAATCTTGAGGCTGCAGACCATCCACCAATCCTTTGGTCGCCATCTCTCGAAGTGTAGCAACTGGAAGATGCGCAAGTCTCTCGTGCCACAACTGAAGCTTGTTCTCGCTGGTGATGTATCCTTGTGATGATGACGTAACCTTGAAGAGCATCCTGTAGAGGTCGTCATGACGCACTCCTACGGCTTTTAGGTCATTATCCATGAAGATCTGTAGCTTGTCATGTTTGATAATGACGTTGAATCCTCTTCTTGTGGACGTAGAAAGGCTATACAAATTTTTCTTTAGTTGCGGCGAGTAGAGCACATTTCTTATGTACGTATTGTACCATCCACCGTCGACGTAGGCTTGAATCTCGATGTCTCCCATGCCTTCTGCAAGTAGTGTCGAGTTGTCTCCCAAGTAGATTGGATGTTCACTGGTGAACGGCGTGTAGGTCTTGAACCACTCTCGTCGAAATGTCATGCTGCAGCTTGCCCCGCTGTCAGCATACCAAATATCATTGGGCTCTACTTGATTATCGCACAAAATAAGTCCATAATCACTTGAACTTCCTTTTGAATCATGAAGATTTTTGGATTTATTTTTCTCATTAGCTAATCTTTTTCTACATTCGCGGTTCCAATGTCCAATTTTATGACAATAGTGGCATTTAGTGTTCTTCTTGGCATCTTGAAAAGAACGTTGTGTATCTTTAGGCTTAGTTCGTGCTTGCCTGTGTAATAAGGCCTCATCTTGTTTAGAAGAACCGCTTTGTTGATTCCTTGTTTCTTCAATCAAAAGTCTTGCAGTTAAATTGTTAAGAGTTTGAGCTTTCGGATCTAACGATTCCCACGCCGTAACAAAGTAGCGCATACTCGAAGGCAAAGTATTTAAAATTTTTGCTACCTTTTGATCTTCCATTATGGTTCCGTCCATTTGTGAAATTTGTGCAGAAATATTTTCAATTTTTGCTATGTGATCACTTATTGTTTCCGATGTCAATCGTGCATTGAAGAATTGTTGCCAAAGTAGGCCAATGGTAAATTCGGATTTTTGTTCATGAATAGCAAGTAATTTCTGCCACATTTGTGAAGCGGAAGTACAGTTCATCAGGGGCTGAAGAAACTTTAATTCGATTGCCTGTGATAATAACATCCTTGCCTTAACGTCCTTTGATTTACAATTCTGTAGTGAACTTTCAGAGTTACTGTCGGAGGAAACAACATTCGGCTTTATTTCTAAGCCTTCCAATAATTCTAGTAATTTTTGTTGTTCCATAAGAAGCCTGAATTGGAGTTTCCATAGTGAAAAGTTTTCACCATTAAAAACTTTAATCCTTGAAAGACAATCTTCGCTCATCTTCTTTGTCTTGGAATCGGCCAACGACAAAAAGAAACTAGGGTTATGGTTGGCGGTTGACGCCTAAACTTCGAGCAAAACAAAGGCTTACTCACTGCTGGCGGTTAATCCTTTTAGCCGCAGTGGAAGCGTGCTGGGCCCATAACCTGTTGAAGTTTGAGATTGAATCAAGGAATAAAAGGATTATTTATTAAACAAAGTAACTTAAAACAAGATGTTAAAGTAGCAACATTTTAAAGGCAAGTAAGTAGATATGTGTTGACGTCGACCGCAGCGCCGCCGCGGCCGTTGATTGGTGGATCCCCCACGCCATTGGCTCCACGCCAATCTTTGGATCGCTTATTCCAACAGTTACAAAATGGAGTGACAATTTATTCTATTGACAGTGGTACAGTAGTTACAAGATGGAGAGTTACCGATATATTTTATTGATAGTTGTACAGTTGTTACAAGATGGAGACACATATATTTTATTATTATTGATACAGTTGTTACAAGATGGAGTGACACATATTTTATTGATAGTGGTACAGTAGTTACACGATGGGGTGACACATATTTTATCGATAGTGGTACAGTTGTTACAAGATGTAGTGATACATATTTTATTGAGAGTAGTACAGTTGTTACAAGATAAAGTAACACATATATTTTATTGATATTGGTACAGTTGTTCCAAGATAGAGTGACACAAATAATATATTAACAGTGGAACAGTAGTTGCAAGAAGGAGTGACAGATATATTTTATTGATAGTGGTTCATTTGTTACAAGAAGGAGTGACACATATATTTTATTGACAGTGGCAAAGTAGTTACAAGATGGAGTGACACATATATATTTTTTGATAGTAGTACAGTTGATACAAGATGGACCGACACATATATTTTATTGACAGTGGTACAGTAGTTACAAGATAAGGTGAAATATATATTTTATTGACAGTGGTACAGTAGTTACAAGATAAGGTGAAATATATATTTTATTGACAGTGGCACAGTTGTTAAAAGAGGCAGTGAAACATATATTCATAACAGTGGTACAATTGTTACAAGATGGGGTGACACATATTTTATTGATAGTGGTACAGTTGTTACAAGATGGGGTGAGACATATATGTTATTGATAGAGGTAAAGTTGTTACAATATGGAGTGACACTTATATTTTATTGAAATTGGTACAGTATTTTCAAAATGGAGTGACACATATATTTTATCGATAGTGGTACGGTTTTTACAAGATGGAGTGACAAATATATTTCATTGACAGTGGTACAGTTGTTACAAGATGCAGTGATACATATTATATTGAGAGTGGTACAGTTGTTACATAATAAAGTGACACATATATTTTATTGACAGTGGTACAGTAGTTACAAGATAAGGTGAAATATATATTTTATTGACAGTGGCACAGTTGTTAAAAGAGGCAGCGAAACATATATTCATAACAGTGGTACAATTGTTACAAGATGGGGTGACACATATATTTTATTGATAGTGGTACGGTTGTTACAAGATGGAGTGACAAATATATTTCATTGACAGTGGTACAGTTGTTACAAGATGGAGTGACACATATTTTTATTGATAGTGGTACAGTTGTTACAAAATGGAGTGACACATATATTTTATTGACGTTGGTACAGTAGTTACAAGATGAAGAGAAACATATTTTATTTATAGTGGTGCAGTTGTTACAAGATGGAATGACATATATATTTTATTGAGAGTGGTAGAGTTGTTACAAGATGGAGTGAGATATATATTTTATTTAGAGTGGTACAGTTGTTATAAGATAGGGAGACAATTATATTTCATTACAGTGGTACAGTAGTTACACGATGGAGTGACATATATATTTTATTGGCAGTGGTACAGTTGTTAAAAAATGGAGTGACACATATATTTTATTGATAGTAGTACAGTTGTTACAAGATGGAGGAACTCATATATTTTATTGACAGTGGTACAGTAGTTACGAGATGGAATGATACATATATTTTATTGATAGTGGTACAGTTGTTACAAGATGGAGTGACACATATATTTTATTGTCAGTAGTACTGTTGTTACAAGATGGAGTGACACATATATTTTATTGTCAGTAGTACTGTTGTTACAAGATGGAGTGACACATATATTTTATTGTCAGTGGCACAGTAGTTACGAGATGGAATGATACATATATTTTATTGATAGTGGTACAGTTGTTACAAGATGGAGTGACACATATATTTTATTGTCAGTAGTACTGTTGTTACAAGATGGAGTGACACATATATTTTATTGTCAGTAGTACTGTTGTTACAAGATGGAGTGACAATTTATTCTATTGACAGTGGTAGAGTAGTTACAAGATGGAATGATACATATATTTTATTGAGAGTTGTACATTGTTAGAAGATAGGGTGACACTTATATTTTATTGACAGTGGTACAGTATTTACAAGATGGAGTGACATATATATTTCTTTGACAGTGGTACAGTAGTTACAAGATGGGGTGACACATATTTTATTGAGAGTGGTAAAGTTGTTACAAGATGGAGTGACACCTATATTATTGATAGTGGTCCAGTTGTTACGATATGGAGTGAAATATATATTTTATTGAGAGTTGTACATTGTTAGAAGATAGGGTGACACTTATATTTTATTACCAGTGGTACAGTTGTTACAAGATGGAGTGACACATATATTTTATTGATAGTGATACAGTTGTTACAAGATGGAGTAACACATATATTTTATTGATAGTGGTACAGTTGTTACAAGATGGAGTGACACATATTTTATTGATAGTGGTACTGTTGTTACAAGATGGATTGACACATATATTTTATTGACTGTGGTACAGTAGTTACAAGATAGGGGGACACATATTTTATTGATAGTGGTCCAGTTGTTACGATATGGAGTGACATATATATTTTATTGAGAGTTGTACATTGTTAGAAGATAGGGTGACACTTATATTTTATTGACAGTGGTACAGTTGTTACAAGATAGAGTGACAGATATATTTTATTAATAGTGATACAGTTGTTACAAGATGGAGCACACATATATTTATTACCAGTGGTACAGTTGTTACAAGATAGAGTGACAGATATATTTTATTGATAGTGGTACTGTTGTTACAAGATGGATTGACACATATATTTTATTGACCGTGGTACAGAAGTTACAAGATATGGTGACAAATATATTTTATTGACAGTGGTAAAGTAGTTACAAGATGGAGTGGCATATATATTTTATTTCAATAGTACAGAAATAACAAGATGGAGTGACCTATATATTTTATTGACAGTGGTACAGTAGTTACAAAATGGAGTGACACATATATTTTATTGATATTTGGTACAGTATTTACAAAATAGAGTGACAAATATTTTATTGACAATGGTACAGTAGATACAAGTTGGAGTGGCATATATATTTTATTGTCAGTAGTACAGAAATAGCAAGATGGAGTGACCTATATATTTTATTGACAGCGGTACAGTAGTTACAAAATGGAGTGACACATTTATTTTATTGATATTTGGTACAGTATTTACAAAATAGAGTGACACATATTTTATTGACAGTGGTACAGTATTTACAAGATGGAGTGACACATATATTTTATTGATAGTGGTACAGTTGTTACAAGATGAAGCGACACATATATTTTATTGACAGTGTTACAGTTGTTAAAAGATGGAGCGAAACATATATTTTATTGAGAGTGGTACAGTTGTAATAAGATAGGGTGGAAAATATATTTTATTGACAGTGTTAGAGTAGTTACAAGATGGAGTGACCGATATATTTTATTGATAGTTGTACAGTTGTTACAAAATGGAGACACATATATTTTATTATTAGTGATACAGTTGTTACAAGATGGAGTGACACATATTTTATTGATAGTGGTACAGTAGTTACAAGATGGGGTGGCACATATAGTTTATGGATAGTGGTACAGTTGTTACAAGATGTAGTGACATAAATAATATTTTAACAGTGGAATAGTAGTTACAAGAAGGAGTGACAGATATATTTTATTGATAGTGGTTCATTTGTTACAATATTGAGTGACACATATATTTCATTGATATTTGGTACAGTATTTACAAAATAGAGTGACAAATATTTTATTGACAGTCGCACAGTAGATACAAAATGGAGTGACACATATTTTATTGACAGTGGTACAGTATTTTCAAGATGGAGTGACACATATATTTTATTGATAGTGGTACAGTTGTTACAAGATGAAGCGACACATATATTCTATTGACAGTGTTACAGTTGTTGAAAGATGGAGCGACACATATATTTTATTGAGAGTGGTACAGTTGTAATAAGATAGGGTGGAAAATACATTTTATTGACAGGGTATAGTAGTTGTAGATAGCGAGGTACATACATTTTATTGACAGGGTATAGTAGTTGTAAATAGCGAGGCACATACATTTTATTGACAGGGTAGAGTAGTTGTAGATTGCGAGGCACATACATTTTATTTACAGGGTACAGTAGTTGTAGACTGTGAGGCACATACATTTTATTGAGAGGGCACAGTAGTTGTAGATAGAGAGACAGAAGCGATGGCGGCGCCAGGAGACACCGGCAAGAGGCAGGTTCGACAGGGCGGGAGTAGACACCACGCGATGGTTCAGGCTCAGGATGGAGAAGACCTGCTCCTACAGATCCAGCAGCCGACGGGGCAGCAGCCAGGACCCCGAGGACAAGGGGGCCATTAAGGCACCGGAATCCACCAGCCATGAATAAGCATTTTCCTCCCGCTCGGCATGCAGCCTGAACTCTCTTGAAGCAGGCGAGTTGGAGTTGGGTCTTTGCATCCAGCAGCCCTACGCCACCGATGGACACAGGGCGAGCCATTTGATTACCTGGGTGCCAATCAGCTCGATGGCAGGATCCCCAGACATCAGCCTGGTCTGTAATTTAGCGATAGTGGCGTCGCCGGGCAGGTAGCCGTTCTCTTGTCTATTTCCTCGCGGCTATCCAGAAGTCTGTCTGTTTATACTCAATTGACATCTTTGGCCGAAGGGTTCTCGAGAACCAGGTCATCAACCCCTGTCCAACCCCAATGCCCCTGTCCTACACTTCTGAAGAACGGAATCTTCAACTGCAGGTTATCGCAGAGGAGGCCATTAGGAAATATGTGTGGGCTCTTGGCGACTTAAACATCTCGGAGGAGTCCTCGACCGACATCGCGTCTGGAGCCGTGGAAGCCTTCGCGGAACTCCTGGACCGAACCGCCCTCGACGACACCGCCTCCGACTTCAATGCCGCGCACCTGCCTACGAGGGTTGCCAGTTACGGAAGCCGGGTAGACGCCGCCCATCTGGATTGATTTCTAATACCATAAAGACTATCCGTCCCCCGTTACTGGACCCTCAAATACCGCTGTTCTACCGTTCCATCTGACCACCGTGCCATCCTCCTCCAGGTGGGGGATCCCCCTTCACCATCAGCGCCACCAATCTTCGCGCTGTCTCGACTGGCGCCTGTCATCGAGAGAGTTGAGGCGCTTCTCGGTGAAGTCTCACTGAAGATCGAAGACATCCCTCCTGGAGATCTATGGAGAGAATAGGGGAAACTGAAGGGCACCTGCTTGAAGAAATCAAGTGCCTCTCCATTCCTCGCGCTGAAGACAAAGATTACATCGCCAGAGCAAGCCGGTTCCTGCGTTCCAGGCTCGAGACCGAGACCATACACGCCGACTACCCTTCGCTGCCTGACTTTGGTCACGCTTTCAAACGTCCGAATAAATCGATCGGAAATGGCAACTGTCTTCGACGCCCAGGGGAACCCCGTCGAGGGAGAAAGCCCGGGTCACACCGTCTTCAACTCCTACAGAGAGCGTTTCGACAGCTCTGCCTGCAGCCCGGAGGCTATCGCTGGGTTCCTGCAGGGAGCTGTGGAGAGCATCACCCTGGAGGACAGTGACCCGCTTCATCGAGCAGATATCTCCTTGAGCGAGATGGAAACTGCCATCAGCCGTCTGCCACAAGGGAAAGCGGCTGGTTGGGGTAACGTGCCGTGCTCGTCAAGGGCTTCGAGGACTTCTTCGGAAGGGTCATACATCGAGTCATCCTCGAATCCAAGCTTCGCGGGGCTCTGCCTGAATCCTCGAGGAGAAACATCATCTGCCTCATCTCCAAAGCGCACGGTGGTCCGGGCCTAAGCGGCTACAGGCCTATATCTCTACCAACGGTGGACTACAGAATCGTCAGCGGCATACTTCTGGGTCGTCTTTGTCGTCACCTACCAGCCATGGTGCCGGAATGTCAGACGTACGCCGTCCCGGGGAGATGCTCCTCCTGGAACCTCGCGTGCGTGTCTGACGAGGTCGCCCTGGCCGTCAAGAACAAGTCGCCGCTGGCAGTCATCTCCACCAACCTGCAGTCCGCCTTTGACAATGTGGACCGAGAGTTCCTGGCCGCCCAGCTGCGCTCCATCGGCCTTGCCTCCGCCCTTCGTAGAATGGCTCCGCCTTCTCTTCGCGGAGGCCGATGCTACCATCAAAGTCGATGGAAACTTCACCCGCCCATTCAGAATGCGCAGAGGGCTTCGGGAGGGTTGTATCTGCAGCGCAGCCCTATTCTCCATCTTCACCGGTCCCCTAGAGAGAACTCTCGGAAAAGGGAACGTCCTGGCGTACGCCGATGATATTCTCCTGCTGATCCGTGGAGATTGGCAGTTCGAGAAAGTCAAGACCATCTTTGACGAATTCTGTCAGGAGTATGCGTGAACTTCACCAAGAGTAAGGGACTTTGGTGCGTCGCCTGGAGGGACCGCGCCGACTCCCCGCTGGGCATCTCGTGGTCTTCTTTTCCATCACGGTGCTGGGCTGCGATGTTACATCTGATCAAGGAACATCGGTCCAGGAAAATTATCTACTGGGCATCCTGGAGAGAGCAATCTCTAGATGGTCCCCATACGTCCGTGGCTTCTCCCTGGTCGGGCGAGCGAGAGCGGTCAACTCGCTGGTACTAGCGGCAGTGCTCCACCATCTGCACGGCTACCTGCCCGGCGACGTTACTATCGCTAAATTACAGACCAGGCTGATGTCTGGGGATCCTGCCATCGAGCTGCTTGGCACCCAGGTAATCTAATGGTTCGCCCTGTGTCCATCGGTGGCTTAGGGCTGCTGGATGCAAAGACCCAACTCCAGCTCGCCTGCTTCAAGAGAGTTCAGGCTGCATGCCGAGCGGGGGGAAAAATGCTTATTCATGGCTGGTGGAGTCCGGTGCCTGGATGGCCCCCTTGTCCTCGGGTTCCTGGCTGCTGCCCCGTCGGCTGCTGGATCTGTAGGAGCAGGTCTCCTCCATCCTGAGCCTGAACCATCGCGTGGTGCCTACTTTCGCCCTGTCGAACCTGCCTCTTGTCGGTGTCTCCTGGCGACGCCATCGCTTCTGTCTCTCTCTCTCACTATGTGGGAAAGAACTCTCGCAGTCCATCAGTGGCGTAGTCTTTCCCGCGGTGGGCCCCACCAATGAATACCTTGTATATATTTTAGTATATATGTATATTTATCAATTATTTTTTATATATTTATATATATTTATTCCTATATTTATCATTATATAATCTTATTTATATTCGTATTTATTCAATTTTCTAATTAACCATATATAATCATTTATGAACATAGTAATAAATCAGTTTCAATCTCTCTCTCTCCCTCTCTTCCTATTGTACCCGTATTCTATCTGTAAAAAGAAGACTTACACAAAATCTTGTTAAACCATTTATAAATTACAGAAAATCTTCTACTCGCCATGCGATGTTTCCATTAACTAGATAAATGTATTGGCGATAGATAAATGAATAAATTTATCGACGTATGTAGCGTTGAGTTTGTTGTTGACATTAATATGTTGTTGTACATTGAAAAAGAATGGAGTTCAGCCAACTTAAATATTGATAAATAAATTATATTTTGATCCCATATATGTCTTTTTAATTAAAAATAAATATATATATTTCATATTATTTTATAATCTATTTTTAATATTTTGCTTTGACATATAGTCTTATACACATACGCATATGCATACGCTAAGATTACATTTCTTTTTTTTTTTAAATAAATAGTTTCATTTTTCTCGTCATATTGTAATCAACCTGAAGAAAAGCAAATTTTGCCTGAAAGCTTGCATCATCTAAAAAATAACTAGATACGTCTTCACCCAACATCTTATAAAGTTATATATTTTTTAAAATTATAATAATAAAAATATTGATAAGAACATGGGAGACAGAGATGCGAATACACTCATGGACAAAACTCAAGGCAGTGGAGGGTCTTTGATATCGCCAGTCGTCTATTTATTTATCAATATTTATTTATTTGAAGCAGACAGAGGCATTTTGTTCACACTTGGTTATCTCGTGTGTATTCACTAAAGGTCACTGTAATATATTTCAGAGTTACTGTCTGAATCCCGATATACATGCTAGAAGGTACAACTTCCTTAAGTTTTATCCATGAGTGTATCATTCAGAGTTATTGTCAGAATCCCGATATACATGCTAGAAGGTACAACTTCCTTAAGTTTTGTTCATGAGTGTATCTTTCAGAGTTATTGTCTCAATCCCGATATACATGCTAGAAGGTACAACTTCCTTATGTTTTGTCCATGAGTGTATCTTTCAGAGTTATTGTCTGAATCCCGATATACATGCTAAAAGGTACAACTTTCTTAAATTTTGTCCTTTAGTTTATCTTTCAGAGTTATTGTCTGAATCCCGATATACCTGCTAAAAGGTACAACTTCCTTAAGTTTTGTCCATGAGTGTATATTTCAGAGTTATTGTCTGAATCCCGATATACATGCTAAAAGGTACAACTTCCTTAAATTTTGTCCATGAGTGTATCTTTCAGAGTTATTGTCTGAATCCCGATATACATGCTACAAGGTACAACTTACTTAAGTTTTGTCCATGAGTTTATATAATAATTATCAAATAATATTTTAATTATGCAATTCCTCAATAAATCATGTGTCTGCACAATTTAGTGTTTTTTTTTTATTCTAAATATATAGTCTGTACAAGGATTGATAAGGAAGAAATTGTAAAAACAAATGAAGCCATTAGAAATTATGAGGGTATTTTAAACATATTGAATCTAAGGATCTGAAAAAACTTCAAATTATTTAGAAGGAAATATATCTTTATAAAATACTAGCCGAATGACCCGGGCAACGCCCGGGTTTTACCCGATTAAATGTTTTTATTCAAATACTATTCGTTACAATTATAAATTGGCGCCGTGGATGTCACTCTTGTGAAACGTCCCGCTCCAAACTTTGTGTCTGAGAAGCGATATTTTTATAGAAAGATGATCTAGCTTTTGTTTTCTGCTCGAATGAATGTTTTTCTGTTAGAATTTTGTTCCTGCGTACAAAATAATGAACTGGTTTCACCCGTGGTCTCTGCTTTTTGGAATTTTTCCCGATATAATTTTGTATCTGATAATCAAACATGATACAGCATTATCGTCATCATCATTTTCTGAATAAAAATATAGTTTTAATAATTGATTTATTTATTTTTAAAATAGTCTATCGTCTTCCCCGTATTTTTTACCTATGTATGGAAATTTTGGTTTGAATTAGTGAACTACTGCGAATTTGTATACCGGACATACAGACAGACATACAAACATTCATTTTTATACATATATAGAGATGTAAAAAAATATATTAATATATGGAAAACCTATTATAATTAAATCAGAAGAAAATATAATATATTGATAACAATAATTTCAAAATTTATTTGAATAAATCCGTTTTAAAAATAAATATTTAAAATAGTTATGAAATTGGTTCATAGATGTCGTTAGTTGTCTGCTCGAAATAATAGTATTATAATAGTATTATCAAGTGTGTAAACAAGATAGCAGATAAGAAGAAGCTAGTTTTCTGAGAAACACAGAATATTATTCTTAGAATTAAAAGAAGAAAAAACCCACTTTTTATTTTATATACAAGTATATTTGTATAATTGTAACTTGTATAATTAAAAGCATATCTATAAAAATCATTTATATTTCTGAAGATGGTAACAACACTGTTACCGAAACGTCATACACTATTTATTTATTTGGATTTGGTCTTATTACCTTGTGTTTAGATCTATAATCCAAATTGTGCCTTATCAAAGACATTATACATAATGGTGAATAATATTATGGCGAATAATATTGGTAATACAATATAATGCGGCTTATGATTGTAGAACGACATTTGAAAATTATCCCGCATGTGTTTCTTTCAAACGAAAAATCGAAATTTATTTTAAGGAGAAATAACGATTATTTCTAACCTCAGGGATGAAGTACACAAATGAAAGGATGAATTGTGAAGAGTAATGATAAACCCATCCCATCCCTGACACTTTATTTTCCGTTTATCATTACCCTTCACAATTCATCCTTTCACGCACTTCGCATGATAAATGGAAAAATAAAGTGTCCAGGGATGGGATGGGTTTATCCATTACTCTTCACAATTCATCTCCTTTCATACTTCATTCCTAAAGGTTATAAATAATTGTTATTTCTCTTTAAAATAAATTTCGATTTTTGGTTCAAAAGAAACACATGCGGGATAATTTTAAATGTCGTTCTACAATAATATTGGTATTTAATTTTTTTGCAAGTTTTTGCGAACCTTTGAGATAACCTTATATATAAACTGAGTATACTACAAATATCTAGAGAGAATAAATGACTAACTCTATACACAAATTGTGGCAATTGCTTATAGACTAACCGAGCTATTGAACAATCGAGAGGAAATTCTATTAGATTTTAAAAAGAGAAGAAGGATATCGTTTTAATTAGAGACTCCACTTTGAGATCGATTCCAGTCTCTCCGTGGTTCTTAAGCCTCAAGTTACTCCACTTGGGGCAAGTTGAACTAATAACGGTCTTCATTATTACAGTAATATTATATACCTTCCATCTTATATAACTTGATAACTCTTTACATTTAACAATCATTCAACCTATATTGATTGATTTAGTTAGAAATAGTTAGTTCGATATATCTGTATCGATGTACATAATATTGTAGCGTAGAAATCAAGTCTTTGTATATCTGAAGGTGTGAAAGTATTCATTGATGACGTCACCACGACTAGTCGACAATTATTAACAAATCAACCAAACTATCTACAGCTAGAGAATCTTAAGCAAGCAAGCAAAGAAATATTTTAAAGATGATTTTATAAATACAGAGTAATATATCTTTTTATAATCTGTTGAATATATTCATTTAATAATATTAAATTATAAATTATTTCTTCGCCACATAGCCTTCTCCTATAAAGAGCATCGACCCGATTCTCAGAAGGAGACATGCATCCTCAGTCTCAAGAACGGGTGATAGGGCCTGAGATCTCTTCGCGGGTCTGTGATTGTTGTGTTCGTTCAGTGGGGATGTCTTCTTCATAGGGGCTTGGCCGTCTATGTAAATTCGGCAAGCTTTCGGACTTTGGCGTCCTTCAACAGGCAACTTTCTAAGAAACTTTCAGTTTCTTAATAAAAAAACACGTCGCCCTTAACATTTGTTCCTTCTTCAAGATGATGTCAGACGATTCCCTTTCTTGTAATAATATTAAGATACATTAGCACGTCATCAATTCATCAAAATTCGAAACATATCATATATTTATAATTGTATGTATTTCTACTCACCTCAAAGCTTATATCCATAGTTCACATAAAATACCCATCATTCCAAGAGTCTAGCATCAGTATCACTATAAAAAGGATATCGAAAAAAGCAATATAAAAGCGGTATTGTATATTAAACCTGGCGAAACCGCTGGAAGGGTTTACTATTGATGAGCCAGGCCCTCCCATTAATTTTCCATTGCAGTAAGGGCAGTAGAAGGTGTTAATTAAAAAAATAATAATAATAATCATACGCGTCTATAATAATTTCGAATTTTTTTGTACATAATATAATGAGAGTTTGATATTTTAAAATAGTTAGAAATGTTAAACCTTTTTCTTATAACATACACACCCACTTACAATTCTTTATATTTTAAAATTATTTAACCTATATTGATTTAATTGGTTAGGAAATAGTTAGTTAGGTTATATCTCTATTGATTTATATAATATAATGATAGTTTTATATTTCAATATAGTTAGAAATGTTATAACTTTTCTTATAACAAACACACACTTACAATTATTTAGATTTTAAAGTTATTTAACCTGTATTGGTTAAAATGGTTAAGAAATAGTTAGTTCGCTCTATGTATTGAAATGCAATATATAATGATAATTTGATATTTCAGTATAGTTAGAAATGTTATATATTCCCTTATGTAACTTAGTTCTTTAGAATTTAAAATTATTTAACCCATATTGATAAAAATGGTTAATAAATAGTTACGATATCTTTCTATTGAGATGAATGAAATACTAATAGTTTGGTATTTAAATATAGGTAGAAATTTTAAACCTTTTTCTTATAACACACACACTTACTGGTGTAAATTTTGATGGCGCCTAGTTTTGACGTCTATTTTGACGGGAGAGGCGACCTTTGTCTCTTTAGACACACACTTCCAATTCTTTACATTTTAAAATTATATAACCAATATTGATTAAAATGGTTAAGAAATAGTTAGCTCAGTCTCTCTCCATTGATGTGCATAATATAATGATAGTTTGGTATTTCAATATAGTCGGAAATATTACACTTTCTCTTATGACACACAATTCTTAAGAATTTAAAATTATTCAACCCATATTTGATTGAATTGGTTTATAAATAGTTATCTTGCTTGCTATATGGATGTACATAATATAAAAATTGTTAGGATTTCCAGTATAGTTAAAGAGAAATGTTATACCTTCCTTCTTATATAACATAATTCTTTAGATTTCAAAATTATTTAACCAATATTTTTTCCTCGCAGTAAGAACAGTAGAAGTTTGATTTATTTGTGAAAAGAAACATTCGTGGTATAATGTCTTCATTCGTTATATATAGATGGCGCGTTATTGCTTTACATTGATCAAAATGGTTAAGAAATAGTTAGTTAGGTTATATCTCTATTGATGTACATAATATATAATAGTTTGGTATTCGTAACTAGCGGCCTCGGCTTGGTGACAAAGCCACAACATAAGCTTTGGCAAACTGAAAAGCGTCCACCTAGAGACCATGGTTTCGGGCTAATGGCCCTCGTCAATCGCCCTCGTTTGACGGGAGAGGCGACCTTTGTCTCTTTAGATCAATTTCCTCCCGGCAAAATTTCCATCTATATTTAGCCATAGATATGGCCCAGCCACTTTGCCAGCTAAACCCCTTTTTGGCAGATTGTCAAGATTCCATTAAATCCCGTGTGGATCCCATGGAATAAAGTCCGCCCTAGACTGTCGAGGGTCATTGGCCCGAAACCATGGTCTCTAGATGGACGCTTTTCAGTTTGCCAAAGCTGGTGTTGTGGCTTTGTCACCGACCCGAGGCCGCTAGTTGTGGCGACGGTCAATAGATGGCCTCTGGTTTTAGACGTCTATTTTGACAGGAGAGGCGACCCATGTCTCTTTATATATATATATATATAATAATAATAAATAGTTATTTAATTTTATAGTCCAGTTTTGTATTAAGATTATCTTCACTATTATGATCATTTAAATTCAAATTATAAAATTTGTAAAATGTTATTAATTTGTAGATAGAGAGAGAAAAAAAAATCCCTTTACTTCTAATACATCCTCAAGTTAATTATATATTTATAATTAATAACAATAAAAATTAACAACGTAACGTCTATTACATCGGCTTTTACACGTCATTTAGACATACTCTAATCCTATATATAGAATAATCGAAGAGAGAATATATATAATAGTTAGAAAAAAGAGAGAAAGACAGAACCATGCACATTTTTAATCAAACTAATAATAAGGAAAAAAAAAAAGATTTTAGAAAAGAAGGTAGATAAGATTGTTAGTATATATATATATATTTTTATAATTTTATATTTTATCCTTTTTTTTTTTTTTAAAGATTTTTAAAGGTTTTTTTTATTTTATAATATGATTATAAATAGTTGTATTTAGTAATATATCTATAGTATGAATTAACATTTGTTATAAGTTTGGATATTATGTTTTGAAACCCTAATGGTAGACCAGACATACACAAAAAACTTTAAATTGAAATAAATTGGAAAAAGAGATCTGCTGGACCGGGGATCTTCAGATAAAAGTCCAACGACATTTCACCCCTTCTTTATTATGTCATAGATCTCTTTTAAACCGGATTTTATGTGTTAATATTAAGTTGTTTCAGTGAAATATTTAAATGAACATATATAACAGATACAAGTGTTAACAAATTCAAACTGTAAACCTACCTCGACCGCGGCGTCCTCCATTGTGAATATCTATTTCTGGCTGACACATGTGGCGGGAGGGGGGGACATTTCAAATTTAGACCATTTATTCAGAATTTTTTTGAACAACAAGAAAATTAAAGAAGAAAGGAAAAATAGTTAAGGGAAGAAAGTTGAATTTCATAATCTTTACAGATAGTTATATCAAAATAACTGATTCAAAACTTATTCATCTTTTAATATTCCTTTAAAAAGGCAAATTATAAGAGTTTAATAAAGCTATTAATTGTGCAAATTCACCTTTATTTAACTTCCATTTTCCTCCCCAGAAATTGGAGATTAAACAAAATGAACTATATACTATAACACTTTAAAAATCTTGTGAAAAAATCTTTTAATCAGTTATTTAATCAAAGTTTAATTAACTGTTAAAGATTATAAATTTGTATTAGTTATAATTAAGAGAAATTATAGAAAGTTGATTTCTTAAATGGATATTTCCATTTATTTTTTTTTTAATATTTTATAATTGATATACTGTTGAAATATTTTACTTGTTTGATACTAAATTTGTTTTTAATAAATTCCATGTTTAAATTTTTAACATCTTCTATGAAATTATCTAATATATTATTTATTCTATAAAATCTTAGAAACTGACCATAATATATACCTTTACAGCAATTTAATGATATATTAGAATTCATATTACAGTATTTTATAATATTGAAATTATAATTACTCTTTTTATTATAAACTCTAACAGCACTATTTGTAAGGTCTATATTCAAGTCTAAAAAGTCTGAAATGTCGAAATGTCAGTATGTGCCGAATTTAATTTTATTTTATATATATATACTTTTGATATATTCAGAAGTGGTTCAAAAAAATTATAAGAATTATTAAAAATTATAAGAATTTATAATCGAGACATATCACATGATATGTGATACACATCACATAACAGACATGGTCAGTTAAAATATAGTAAAAATAGTTTGTGTCTGAGTTTACTGATATCATCTGTTTGATATTTCCAATAAAATAGAGAAACAATCGGATAAATCTCAATTTGAAAGACGTAATGAGACATCGGGAACCAATTAAAATTGACTATTTTTATCTAGTTATAGTCAGGAATAGTTAGACGGATCAATCCGTAGAATAGGTGGGATAACTGTAATAGGATATAGTGTAATAATTAATTAATTCTCTCGTTTATATATAATTAATTAAAATTGAGGTTTGAAAAAAAGATGATTAAGTTATTTTGAACTATTAGGAGGTTAGGTTGTTATTTGTTTAACGTAAAATTATATAAAATTGAGTATATTTAAACCAATATCTCTCTCTCTTATATCTATTTATTCATATATTTATCAAATATATAATCTTATTTATTATTCTGTATTTAACCATATATATTCTTATATGGACTTTGTAATAAATCAGTTTCAATCTCAATCTCTCTCTCTCTGATTTTGACTTGAACAAAATATTAAAATTATTTTATATATAGATTTTCTTTTTATAAATTCGCAATACGTATCTTTATTATGTATTTTAAAAGGAAAGCTTTCGAACAATGACTCTTCAACAAGCCAGTTTGTAGTTTTGTAAATAGAAGGCTTGTTAAAGAGCCTTATATAGAAAGTTTGCCTTTTAAATACATAATCAAGATTCTCATCTAAATATATATATATATAATAGATGCAAAAAAAAAAAAAGAAAATAAGATATGGTTGGCATATTGAAATGTATAAAATGAAAATTTTGAAAAAATGCCTATAGAATTTATGTATATTTGTATTTTATTATTCTTATCTCTTCTATTCTATTTAAAATTTGGTGTGAGAAAGACGAAGACGCGAAAGCTCAAAATAACAATATGGAAAGGTTTTCAAACATATATATTGGGTTGTAAAGAAAGTTCGTACTGTTTTATTCTAAAATTTTATTTAGACTAAAAACATTAATTATAACAATTAATTAATCAATTATGTATTCTCCCTTTTTATTCACGACTTCGAGTAGTTTGTTGATGCCGTTCCGCCAAAAATCGCCCGGTCTGGTGTCGAAAAAGTTGTTGAGCCAGGTTTTGAGGTCCTCTTCATCATCGAAGGTAGTGCCTCTCATATGGCGATTCTCCGCTAGGTGGCCAACGGATGCGCAGCAAGAAACGTCGGCTCCAGCTAAGTACTTTCTATCTTTGTATTTTTATCTTTTTTTCTAACTTTAATACTTATATACTTAAAGTAAACTAAGATAGCAACTTAAATTAACTTTGAAATAGGAATAGGGGAAATAAATGATTAAACTTACTATATTTTTTATATTACTTAATTTATACTTGATTAAGAAAAGGCTATGCCCGACTTCTAACTATGGAAATTATGTCAGTAACGATAAATATGCAAATCGGACTATTGAAATTGACCTAACTTACATCAAAAATACAATTACTAAGATAGATACTTGTTCTATAAAGTATAATCTTAGACAAATAATATATATTCTCTTACTTATCTCGTGTATTGAACAGAATCCTGGACCTAAAAGCACTAAGCAGACAACACTTGATTCCAGCTCGGATAAGAATATCTGAGAACTAATTGTTGCCCTATCTGACAAGATGGAAGATTGGCATGGGAAACTAGAGACAAAGTTATCTTCTGTTGAACAAGGAATAGAGAATTCGGATCGTCGCATACAACAGTTAGAAACAAAGATGGATAACACTGCGAAATCAGTCTCGATGAACTCGGAGAAAATACGAGAAATGGATACTCGAATAGAATTTTTGGAAATGAAAATGAGAGAAAATAACCTAATTTTCCATGGAGTAGAAGGAAATGAGGGTGAGGATCCCGAAGAATCCTACTCCACTATGAAACAGATAATTGCCGACAAGATGCAGATACCGGAGAAAATTAATATCTTACAATGCCGTTGGCTGTCCAAAAGGGCTAGGGCTCCACTCCTTGTTAGCATTCCTGACCACAACGAAAGAATAAAGCTATTTAAGAATTCATTTAAGCTTAGAAACTTAAAAATATACATAAGACTACACTCTTGGGATCAGAGAACAACGTAGAATATTGATCGCCAAAAGAAAAGAACTTTTAACAAGTGGAACTTTTGCGAAATTAAGAGACAACAAGTTGATTATCGCAGGCATAAAGTACCAAGTTGTAAATGGAAAAATTGTTAGTCCAAATGGGGCTGAATTATAGCAAATAAACAAAAATAATCTAGAGAAAAAATGTAATTATATAAAAACAAATAAATCTAACCAACATATACCTTTTGATGGAAATCAAAACAAAGCCTGTCCACCCAATAAAACACTTAAATCTAATATAAACTTTACAATTACACACCCACGAATCGATGTTGACAGCTCAGAAACTTTACAGCCATTGCAAAATAAAATACATACAAATAAATGTTCCAAAAAAGGTTCTGAGAACAAAAAGATAAAATATTTCACTATAAAAGCTAAAAACCCTTATACATGTAATTCTAATTGCTTGAAATCTGCTAAATGTAAAAATTCTATTGACATCTTATACTGGAACATAAATGGATACATGAGAGCTAGTTCATTGTTTGATCTTCTCGATTATGTAGAACATTACCATATTTTTGCCCTTGCACAAACTTGGCTCGACCGCAATATACAAGTTGACATACATGGATTTACTATTTATGAATCGCTGGCTACAAGATGCTGCAAGACTGGAAGACCGTCTGGTGGAATACTGGTCGGAATCAGTAAAATGCTTGCAAATTATATTTACAAAATAGTAATTGAGCCTAACTGGATTTCAATTTGTTTTAAACAAACCTCTGTATGTAAACTATGTATACTAGTCGCATATTTACCACCTGGTGATACTTTTAAACTCAACTTAAACAAACTATTTAGGTTTATTGAGGAAAGATTATTATGTGGCTATGAAATAATACTGGCGGGTGACCTTAACATTCGAACGGGATCAATGGGCGGTTTTCACAATGTATTTGCGCTCTCTTCAAATATTTTCTCACAGCGTAATTCCAGTGATAAGATGATCTCTCCAAATGCAACCCATTTTGTTGAGTTCCTCGACAATAGCTTACTGACAATATTAAATGGCAGATCGATAGCAGATCAGAATGGCAATTTTACTTACATCTCAGACCGTGGCTCTTCGGTCTTGTATTACTTTGTGGTGACCCCCTTGCTTTTGGATCTAATTGAGAACTTCCAAGTCGAATGCTCTCCATACTCGGACCATCTCCCTATCACCTTGTCTGCCCTTATAGTGCCCGGTTCTGATCGCTTAATTACTTCATTACAGTCGATGGTGAATTACTCGAAACATACAAATCCAACACCTTTAACAAGTTATAGATGGACACATGAAAACTCACAGTTTTTATCGCAGGCACTAAATGAAATACACCTGAATTGGAATCACTCAATAGATAGCACAATGAGGCTTTTAACTGATAAAATCATTGATACTATGGGCAAATCGGGGATGCAGAGAAGATCTAAAACATCGAACCCAAATTCAAAGCCCTGGTTTGATCGAGAATGTTATCTAACAAAAAAGAATACTAAATTCCATCTTAAAATCTACATGAAATAAAAAAAAAAAAGAAACAGACCGTGTTAACTATATTTCAAAAAAGAAATTCTATGCTGCATTAATTAGAGATAAAAATAAAAATACTACCAATCATTGCATGTAAATTTATCAAGCAATACTCATGACTCAAAAAACTTTTGGAAAACAATAAGCATTTATAAAAAAAGAAGTTTCATTCAAGGAAAGAATGGTACCAATTTTACGACAAACTACTCTCATCTGAAACATCAACAGAATATATACACGCTTTCAGCGGATACAGGCTTATTGGCGGAAATTACAATGAAGGAGATAATAGAATAAATCTCGCGTTTAAAGAACTGTAAGGCAGCTGGAATCAACGAGGTACCGAACGAAGCGATTAAGCTCCTTCCCCACAGTTACTTACTGTTACTAAAGGATCTATACAACAGAATACTAAGATCAGCTGTATTCCCATCCTCCTTCTCTAGGTCTATTATTCATCCGATTTTTAAAAATGGCGATTCTGATAATCCATCCAACTACCGCGCAATCTCACTGCTAAGCAATTTCGCGAAACTGTTTATAGCAATACTTAGGTCCCGCCTAGTCAAATGGATTGAAACTAATGATATTATCCCAGAGAATCAAGCGGGCTTTAGATCTGCTCACTCATGTCAAGATCATATTTTCATATTGACATCTGTAATCCAACTTGCCCTAAGGAAGAAAAGAGGCAAATGTTACTCCTTCTTCGTAGACTTAAAAAAGGCTTTTGACACGGTTCCTCACGCATTGCTATGGACAAAACTAGTCAAAATAGGACTGAATTACCGATTTGTCAACTTAATTAAACGTTATTATGAAGACATGACCGTTGCGATTCGTTGGAACAATTCTATCACTGAATTCATTGAAATTCGTTCGGGGGTGCTCCAAGGTGACCCACTATCCCCATGTCTATTCCTACTCTTTATCAATGATTTGATTAAAATATTTGATGACTCGGGATTGTCAGGAATATACTTACCCAATTTCGGAAACATACACCTCCTCCTATATGCCGACGATATTGTTTTGATCGGTGATTCTAAAATAAACCTTCAATTGAAAATCAATATACTGAAAACTTATCTAGAAACTAACTTACTAACTCTGAACGAAAGCAAGTCAAGAATAATGGTTTTCCGTAATGGAGGAAAGGTGGCGCGTTCAGAAAGATGGTATTGGGGTCAAAGCCCTTTAAGTGTTACTTCAAAATATACGTACCTGGGCTACCCGCTAACCCCTTCGAGTTCTTTCACTCAAGTTGCCTTAAATTATAGAGGCAGGACCATGGCCGCGATGGGTGCTGTAGGGGAAATTATTTTGAAGTCCAAGTTCAAATCCTTCCATGCAAGTATGAGATTGTTGGATTCTATGATCTTAACAGTCCTACTCTATGCGTCTCCAAACTCGGCACATGATCAAGCCTTAATCCTAGATAGAATCCAGGATACCTTCCTCAGACGTTTTCTGTGCCTTCCAAGCTATACTCCGGGCTATATTTTGAGGGCCGAAACAGGAAGAAACTCTCTTGATATCACAGTGAAAAAACTAATTTTAAAATTCTGGACTAGAATTCTGAAAATGGACGGCAGCAGGCTACCTTCAATATGTTTGGCACATTTGTGGGACATTTCAATTTCTTCAAAACAGAATATCGGACTGGTAAAAAGTATAACAGAGCTACTTAATAACACCGGCTTCTCATGGCTTGTTGGATGTACAGACTTCAATATTCTACAAAGATACATCCCCCTAATTATTAGAACGGCAACCGATCAGTCCTTGCAGCTCGATTATGTAAGAATAAGAAAATCAGTACTCTACTCTCACTATAAATACTTTCATTCATCACCTACAATGGAATGCTATCTGAATGACAATATCCCCCTAACCTTAAAGAGAATCATTGTACAAGTAAGAAGCCTTTTTGTAGTACAGAGAATTAATCATGTTTCACTATTGAAAACTAAGACCATAAAATGCACCTTATGCAACGGTGGATTTAGTCTCGATTTTCCACGCTGTACGGCAATGAAAGAAGAAAGAGAAATTCTTCGTTAAGAGACCGGCTATAATAGCAATTCGCCTTATGTTTTAATGGCAAAAGTCGTAAAATCCAGACCCTTTGCATTCGCTTTTTATAAATACTGGAAATCAGCTCAATCAAAATATTTAGCACAGACACCGGATCCAACTCGATAATTGGTCGAGGCCAATACCCAATACTTGTATATAACTACGATTCTAATCTGTTATTTATTTATTTTGTCCTACAGAGAGAATCCTGTATGGCACGTGTGCCCAATAAAGGCTATTGTTGTTGTTTGTTGCCTCTCATATGGTTTGACATGGAGCGGAAAAGATGGTAATCGGTTGGTGCGAAGGTCCGGAGAGTACGGCGGGTGCTGTAGAACTTCCCATTCGAGCTCTTAAACGAACTTTGCTTACAACCCAATATTTCCAAATTATGAAATAATAATTTGTTCTTATTTATTAATAAAAAGGGTGTTTGACATTTTTCGATACTTCAGTTGCATGTGATGGACATGCAAATAAGCATTTTCAATATACTAATATTTCCAATATGGTTCTAAATTAAAATTTCATTACTTCTTTCGTTTTTCAAACCTTTTTTTTATTCAAAGATTCTTATTTTTCTATTCCATTAAGTCGAATTTTATTCATTATAGAAGCACTCTCCTCTTTTATTTATAAGATACTCTATAAATATATTTTAAAAAAGGCTTCAGATAGGAAGATAAATGATAAAAATGACATAATAATATCAATAAAATTCTAAGAACGTATAACCTCAAATATAAAACATTATAACTAGGGCTTCCAATCCCGGGATCTCGTTTCCCGGGATCCCGGAGCCAAATAATGTTCCCGAAATCCCGGGATTCTGCTCGAAAAATCCCGGGATTACTGGTTTATGCATGAAAACCAGCGCAATTAATTCAGAAGAAATCTGGTGCTATTACCTACGAGACGGATCTTGACAAAATGCACAGTGTATAGCGTGCAAAAGGATTTTGAAATGCGTCGGTAGGTCTACAAAAGAGCTGCATGTACACCAGAAGGCGGTCCACGGAATAGAAACTTTGAAGAGAAAAGTGAAAGACGAAGTTGATACACAGACCCCTGCAAAAAATACCCCCAAGATATCAATTCTCGATCATTTTTCGTCTGTTTCCATCGATCGATCGACTGATGCTGTGCTAGATAGAATGATAGCTCTCGACGGATTGCCATTCTCCGTTTTTGTGACATCTAAGGATCTACGCAAGTGCCTCAATGCTCTTGGATATGAAATTCCTCTCTCCGCAGAGACCATTAAGATTAAAGTGTGTCGTTATGCGGACACATTTCATGAGAAGGTCGTTCGAGAGCTTCAGATGGAGAAAGAAAAGGGGCAACTTTTCACCCTTACGCTGGATGAATGGACGTCAATCAGAAACAAGCGTTACCTGAACATTAATATTCATAGCCGTACCAAGGTGTGGAATCTTGGCTTGACTCGAATATCTGGAGTATTTTCCTCTGAACAATGCAAATATGTCATTGGTGCTAAGCTCTTGGAGTTTGGAATCGACTTCGAAACTGATATTGTGTGTGTTACAACTGATGGGTGCGCAATGATGGTAAAATTGGGTCGCATTATTGGTCCACTGCAACAGCTCTGCTACGCGCATGGTCTCCATCTGGCTGTGATGTATGTACTTTATGCTAAGAAAAAAGAGAGGGTTGTTCCGGAATTCGTTTCCGCAACAGTAAATGAAGCAGAATCTGACCTTTCCGAGGATGACAATGAGGACACTTCTCCATTTAACGTTACCCTAGAGGTAGCACATCCCTCATTTCCTGAAGCAATTTATCCACAATCTCCAGTATTTTCAAAGAAAAATATAAATGAAGTGACGAAAAAAGCTCGTGTGTTTGTAAAATTGTTCAAACGATCGCCGCTGAAGAACGAGATCTTACTGAACTACATGCGGCAAGATAATCGCATTTCCACCAGTATGTTTCTCATTCTCGACTGCAGAACGCGCTGGGATAGTTTATTGAACATGTTGGAGAGACTTCTCAGTGTGAAGTCAGCGATTCAGAAGGCGCTAATAGAAGTGAATGCAAATGTCCGTCTAACTGATGAAGATTTTGCTATCATGACGCAAGTAATTTCCGCACTGAAACCATTTCGGGCAGCTGTGGCGGCTATCTGTAGACGCGACGCTACGCTTTTGACTGCAGGAGCAACAGTAAAGTTTCTTCTAGAGGAGCTGCAAGCACAATCTCATTCTCTCAGCAAAGATCTGCAAAAATATTTTCAAAAGAGAATTTTAGAAGAGCGATGCAATAAAACATCTTTAGTCCTCCAATATCTGCACAATCCGCAAGCACAGTTAGAAAAAAAGAAGATGGTCAAAGACTTTAACGTGAAATTGCTTTTGCTTCTTAAATTGTTACAGGAACAAATGGCCGAAGTAAGAAAAAATTCAGGCTGATAATTCGCAACTTCCTCGGAGTTTACAAGAACGCCATGAGCCATTACAATCGAATGAACATCTTACAATTGAGCGCCGATTGCAAGAAGCTATTGAGGCTGCCTCTTCAACTTCAATTCCAATACCTACACCAGACTCCGCATCCTACTCAACTATAATTAACCACGAACTTAATATTTCTGCTCAGTCAGGCAAACGAAGACCCCATTTAGAGAGTGTGTATCAATACTTGCTTACAATTCATCCAACGTCTGTGGAATCGGAAAGAGTCTTCTCCTCCTCTGGATACCTATGCAATAAGATACGTTCTAGTTTGCATGATGACACTCTTGACAAATTATCTTTCCTACGCTCAAATCTTTCTCGAAATTGAATTTTTACCCTTAAAATAAAGTAATTCATGGTTTTTTAAAAAGTGCTGTCTTCTTTCTAAACATTAATACATAGTTGCGCAAAATGCAATAATGATTATTTTTTTCTATAATCACAAGTGCAAATAATAATGATTACAATTGCTATAATTATAATTAGAAGTAATTTTAATCACAATTGCTATCATTATATATAGAATTACGAGTAATTATGTTTACATTCTAATGCAATTAATTTTTTTTTGCAAAGTAATGCATTGCAAAGTAATCGTAATTACAAGGTAATGTATTACTTTGAATGGATTTACTGCCCAACACTGCACTAAGAGATGTGGTCTAGGAGTTCCAAGAACAGTAATTTTTTTTCCAGATGTGTGTACAGTAATTGAAAGATAATTTCAAGCTGTAACCCAAAAGCAATGATTTAGTTCATAAGCAAGCGCAAAATATATGGCTTTCAGGTTGTTTTCATCGAAGTAAGTGCCACGTCATTGGCACTATATTAAAAAAAAATAAAAATATAACGAACGAAACGATATACCTCTTGGCGTAGAAATACGAAAATGATTTTCAATCCCGGGATCATTTATCCAAGACATCCGAACAAAATAACTCATTATAATATAAGCGACTTCAATGACAAGATGTAAAACCAATATTGTGTCAATATTAAAGTATAAATATACTCAATGTAACATTTTTATTTTAAAAATATTTGAAATGTCATTTTTCCTTTGTACGTACAATTTAAATAGAGAGGGTCGGTGGAAGGATGGTCTGAACCATTGTTTTTTGACCGTTATGACCCGGGTTCGATTCCCGCACATGAGCACTTTTTACTGATAAAAAAAAAATGCTCCAATGGCCTCCGATTCTTGAAAAATTTCAACACCACCAGCGAGTGCAAGTAACCAAATGGGGCTCTGGCATATTTGTAAGTGCAAAGTGGAACTGCTTTTCATATGTGTAGACATGTGGTGCATTTACAGTAAAAAAAGTCGCCAACTACTACCCATAGTCCAGGGTAGCCTAGTGGACATGGCATCTGCCCGGTAAGCGGAACACTGTAGGTTCGATTCCCATCCCTGGACACTTTATTTTTCCAATTATCATTACTCTTCACAATTCCTTCTTTCATACTTCATCCCTAAGGATAGAAATAGTCGTTATTTAGCTTTAAAATAAATTTCGATTTTTCGTTCAAAAGAAACACACGCGGAATAATTTTCAAATGTCGTTCTGCAATCATGGCCTGTACCACGTGTACTAGGGATAAAAAAAAAAACATGCCCATGTCAATATTAAAGTATAAATATATTTCTCTATGTAACATTTTACATTTAAAAATATTTTAAATGCCATGTTTTATTTGTACAATTTAGAAAGAGAGTTGGCTATATAAGGAGAGATTTATAAAGTGTTATTGAAATTATAGAATTGTACAAGTTTTTACTTGTATGTTGTTTACTTGTGTTTAATATGTAAATAGGTTCCCCTCCCTATATACCTTCCAAGAAGTTCTATAACTGTACATATAAGCACCAGCCCACCTGTCGTATGTTATCGGCAATCCGCTTATCAACATGTTAACAGTAACTTTATTTTTTCTTTATAATGTTCTAAATAATAATAATAGACTTACCACTATCCCACTGTCCCCCTCCAATTTTTTTTCTTTCGCGAACCTCACTTTTCAAAACATTATTGCACATATACTTATGGACAAAACTTAAATAAGTTGTACTTTTTAGCATGTATATCAGGATTCAGACAATAAATCTGAAAGATACACTTATGGACTAAACTTAAGGAAGTTATACTTTTCAGCATGTATATCGGGATTCAGACAATACCTCTGAAAGATACACTCATGGACAAAACTCAAGGAAGTTGTAACTTTCAGAATGTATATCGATATTCATACAATAACTATGAAAGATATTACAGTGACCTTTATTGAAGACACACGAGATAACCAAGTGTGAGCATAATTGCCTCTGTCTCCTTAAATATACAGATGACCGACATCAAATATTAACACTTTCTTAAATTTGTCCATGAGTGTATGTTGAAAGGGGAATTATTTTTTCCGAAATTGGTAAAGTATTATTCATTTATATATTTCAAATAGTTATCGCGATATATAAATATAAAAAGCAAATCAAAACGAATATATTCTATTTAAAAAGGAAAATATCAAACCAGCTTAATGTGTTTTCGAAATATCTAATAAAAAAAGGAAATAAAATGCCTATATATCACACAAATAAATATGTAAACATGTTTTCTTAAATATGCAAATAATGATATTTTTATGAAATTTAATATTCATATCATTTATTCCTCTTTTTACCCAAAATAAAATATTCAAATATATGAATATATATATATATAATAATATATATATATAGTTGAATATATATATGTGTTTATTCCATTATTGGTGCATTATGCAAATTTTATTTTTATACGTATTTATAATAAAAAGTGGAAATGTTATTTTCATGTCATATATATATACCCCATATATATATATGGGGTATATATATATATATGACATGAAAATAACATTTCCACTTTTTATTATAAATACGTATAAAAATAAAATTTGCATAATGCATAATAATGGAATAAACACATATATATATTCAACTATTCTAATACATTTTTTGTGTATTATTATTGTGTGGAATTGATATTTTATCTTATAAAATGGAATATATGTGTTACTCTTGATAGAAAATAAAAATCAATATATAACATAAATACAATATAACGCGGCTGATGATTGTAAAACGAAAACTGAAATTATACCGCGAATGTTTCTTTTATACAAAAATCGAAATTTATTTCTCTTTGAAATAAATTTCGATTTTTGTATAAAAGAAACATTCTCGGTATAATTTTCAGTTTTCGTTTTATATAAAATAAATGTTGAAAAGCCTCTTTTTCTTTTAGAATTGATAAATACGATGAAAATTATGAATATATTTTTACATTGGTGAAACTGGAATTCTCCTAAAAGAAAGAAATCTTCTTCTTCCTTATTATTTCCACTCAATCATATTAGGATATCAAGTTGTAACCCTTGATGGTGTCTGTTTGACAACCATCATGACTGGGTTAAGTATAATGCGTCTGCCTTTGTCATTAAGACTGGAAGCACTACTCAGTGGCAGGCCGACTTAGCTCCAAAAGAAATGGCCACCTCTGACATGAGGAACAGACGCCATGTGCAGCTGCTCCTAACATGGAGTACAAACGCTGCTCATCCTGTATCCCTTGATTAGGAGCCCTTACAGGGTACTATCAGCCGGGCCAGCTGAGCCCAGGTTTTTTAGTCGGCTTCTTACTGCTCCCCCTCCTCCTTTTTCATTCAGGCTTGGGACCGGCAAAGGCGGAGTTAAAGAAAGAAATTATAAACACAAGGCATCTTTAAAGTCATAAGCATAATTTATCACTATTGGTAAACCACGAAATAAACCAAGTACATATAACAGACTTTGAAAAAACTCAAAAGTTTTATACAGAAATGTATAGTATAAACAGACAAGATTATTTATGTATACCTGAGTATCTTTAGAAATAAAAATTAGAATAAATAGATAAATAGACATACCACAATTATTCCTATAGGTAAATCAGAGATAGTCTCAAATATAGAGAATATATACATAATACTATTTTAATATTAAATATGTAAAGAGAAACAATAATTGCTATTAAAGATTCGGTCCTACCAACATACTGTATTTAAACCTCGCTACAAGGGGGTCGGTAGAAGGATTGTCTAAACTGTTGGTTTTCGACCGCTACGACCCGGGTTCGATTCCCGCATTGGGCATTTTTTTCTGATTGAAGAAAAATGCTTCAATGCACCCCGATTCTTGCAAAAGTACAACCCCATCAGCAAGTGCAAGTAACAAAACGGGGTTCTGGCTCATTTGTAAGTACAAAGTCGAACTGCTTCTCACATGTGTAGATATGTGGTGCAACTTACAGTAAAAGCAGTCGCCTACTTCTACCCACCAGGATTATCATGGCCTGTACCACGTGTACTAGGGATAAGCAAAAACCATGCTACCTGTATCACATGAATGATTTGTTAACAAGGTTTGAATCCCAGAAGATGGACGAACTACTTCGTCTAAATATTGGCTATTTATATTAAACAAAACTCCGCTCTTGTCGGTCCCAAGCCCGAATACAAGAGGAAGAGGAAAGCATTAACAAGCTCACTAAAAAACCTGGGCTCAGCTGACCCAGCTGATAATACCATGTAAGGGCTCCTGATCCAGGGATAAAGGATGAGTCTGTACTCCATGTTAGGAGAGCCTCATGTCAGAGGTGACCATTTTATATTGGAGCTAAGTCGGCCTACTACCGAGTAGTGCTTTCAGTTTTAACGACTATGGCAGAAGCATTCTATTTCACCCAATCATTATGGTTGTCAAAAATCAAGCACTACAAGTTTGATACCCTAATATTATTGAGTGGAGGTGAGAAGAATAAGAGAAGAAAAAATCATACATAATTGATCTAAGAATTAAACTCCTAAATTGTACATGTTTTATTTGTGTAGCTTGCTGTGTACCTATTTGCTAAGTATATAGGTATTCCTTCTTTTCCCTTTTTCAGGAAGTGTCCAATACTTTACATATAAGAATCAACCCTACTGGCGTGAGGACGGTCTTTTATTGGCAATCCGCTATCAGCAGAGGTTCGCTTAACACTTCCTGGAACGGCTATTTTCAAAACCAAGCTATACATTGAAAAATATTTAATGCTATTTTTTCGAAATTTCGATCCAAATAAAAATACTTACCACCTTTCTCCCATTACCTTTCTTTAAGCAAACAACACTACTCAAACCGTTGGCGAATAATATTTCAAAAATACTATTGCACATAAACTCATGGACACAATTTAAGGAAGCTGTACCTTATAACATGTGTATCGGGATTCAGACAATAACTCTGAAAGATATTACAGTGACCTTTATTGAAGACATATGAGATAACTAAATGTAAAGAAAATTGTCTCCTTAAAGAAAATGAAAAAATAAAGGAAAAGCGTAATCAAATTATCAAAATTCCTTAAGTTTTATCCATAAGTGTATATATACATATATAAATATATATTTAGCATCACTAATTTCCAGTAAATTTAAACGTTCAATCTTTTCGTCATATTAATATTAACCTATATTAAGACAAATTAATGTTGTTGTTGCTTATTCCTCAAGTCGTTTAAACGATCTCCATTAGGTTTCATATCGTCCATGAGTGTATATATGCATATACAGATATATATTGTTTTTAAAATAGAGCAATCCATAGATAAGAGCAATCCAATATATGCCTTTTTAATTAACAGATATATATATAGAAAAATAAAAATAAAATCACCAAGAGGATGAGTTTCTTATATATAATGCTTTACGTTTCAAGCTTTCGAGTATTAATGACCCTTCTATAGGAATAAAAATCATAGTGAATTGAAACGTTCAATCTTTTCTTCACAATAGAAGACAAATTAAGCAACATATTAATAGTTATTAGTATTATTATTATTTGAAGTATGATATAAATTACACACCACAGAGAGATGTGTTTAAAATCAGGTAATTAAATACAAGGAGGTGTTATATTAATCAAACTTATATTGTAGTATAGAGAGGGGACGATTAAACTCGGTCCATCCATCATACCGTGGATTGCTGAATTCCTGATGATGTACTCCATCAGCAGACTCTCTACATTTCGTCTGCCCAAATTATTTCCAAATTACATATACGCCTCTCTATCACACATATATGTAGCCGAAACTAATATAGACGCCTATATTTTCTTTTAAAAAATTAAACAATTTCTACTGTGCTTACTTTTTAATTGTTAGAAGAATCATACGCGTTTATAATAGTTACGAATTTTCATAACAGATGTCGCGCTAATGCATCATAACATACATGTAGTAACATTGATATTTACATATGCTCAAAAGATTTAACGTTATATAAACTATTCTATGTTATAAATGAATTTGAAATTAGTGTATTTATAATTTTAAAATTATATTAACTTTAACTTTATTAACATCCTATAACACGATATCCCAAACTCAGGGATATTTGCTTCAATACATTTCTAACATCATAACAAATTGGCTATATACAAGGAGAAAAAAGACAATAAAATATCAAAAAGCTAAGTATTGTTACATCTGGTTTAAGATTTTTAAAAATATATTAATCTTTTATTAACAGAATATATGTTTATTGCATTTAACATGAGTTCATAATTCAATAAAATAATTCATTGTTTCAATATTAAGATAGAAATATGAAGCCTCCATGGATAATTTTCTTTTAAAATATTTCAAAAAGTTTTATTCTCCAATCACTCTAGTATTCGGACATGGAAGCCCTTCTACAGGAGAAAAACACGATACAATGTACAATATTGAATCGTGTTTTTATCTTGTAGAAGGGTTTTTATGCCCGAATACTAGAATTATTGGATAATAAAATAAGTTTAAAAATAAGAAGAAACCTATCCCTAAAGGTTTGATATTTTAACCTCAATAAGAATATATTTATTGTAAGAATAGAGGCTGCCTGGCTGGCATTCATAGTTCTTAAAAATAAAGATACTTTGGCCAGTAAATATTTTTATTACCTCAACGTTTCGACAAAAATATTTTGTCCTCGTCAGGAGCAAACAAAAATTAAAACATTTGGCAAGGCGTTAAAAATGTTTTATTTTTATTTGCTCCTGATGAGGACAAAATATTTTTGTCGAAACGTCGAGGTAATAAAAAGATTTACTGGCCGAAGTATTTTTTTCAAAAACTAAGAATATATTTATTATGAAATACTGAGACACCTATGTGTTATTTCCAGAAAATCGTTCAAAGTGCTGTAGGACTGATTGTCCTTTAAACTTGTGATTTATGTAATATCAGAATACAAAATGAAATCATGTATGTGGTGAGGTCTGGTAGCCTCTTGTAGAATCCGGTCGACTAAAACTGTGGTGAGGTTTCCAGTCGACTTAAACTATGATGTGAGTCCCTGTCAACTCTCGCTATAATGTGTTGACCGAGAGGAACAGTCAGGATGGGGAGTTTTCCAGTACCTCTCTGCACCTTGGAAGACCTTTAAAAATTCTCACAAAGTACAGGCAGTCGTGGTCGTGGCAGAGTGGAAAGCTTGGGAATGTCCACACAAAAAACGAAGACACAGTTGCACTAAGAAAGTTCCGTGAACAGATAAAAGTTGAGCTAGGAGCGAAAGATGGAGAGATAAAAGATTTCTTACCAGGTCTATTAGTATGAAACGCGAAAATTTTCAGTGAATTTAAAAGTTCACCAATTCCATACAACAAAAGATTTTTTATTCAAAGTAACTGCCCTGATTAGCTATACACTCGGACAACTTTTCAGGCAATTTTCGAATTCCTTGTCTGAAAATTTCTATTCCTTTTGAGTCGAACCAGTCAACAAGTCATTTTAGGAGTAGGTCTGAGTTCGGAAATTCCTGGTTTTTTAGGGCGTGTCCTAAATATGTGAAAAGGTGGTAGTCCGACGGCGCTAAGTCTGGTGAGTACGGCGGGTGTGGTAAGAGTTCCCAGCCCAAATCTTTTATGGTGTTTTTGACCACTGTAGCGTTGTGGGCTGGAGCGTTGTCATGCTGCAGTATCAGGTTGTTGGGCTTTTCACGCCATTCCGGTCTTTTATCATTCAACGCCTCTCTCAACTGTGCATTTGTTGTTCGTAGCGACTAGTATTGACCATTTTGCCAGGTTTCAGGAGTTCGAAATATACTACGCCGGTCTGGTCCCACCATATGCAAAGCATTGCCTTTTTTCCGAAACGATTGGGCCTAGGCGTCTGTTTTGGAAATTGGCCGGGCAGGCCCCACGACTTTTGGCGCGTAGGATTGCTGAAGTGGATCCATTTATCATCAGAAGTTACGATTCGGTGCAAAAATGACTTCTTTTCATGCCTGGCGAGCAGCCCTTCGCAGGATACCAGACGCCGTTATTGCTGCCTTTCGCTCAACTCGTGGGGGACCCATCTTGAAAGCTTTTGGGTCATTCCGAGGCTGTTTAAACGTAGAGAAACAGCACCTTGAGACACCTGGAGCTGTTTTGCGAGTTTCTCCTGCATTTGGGTACTGTCCTCATCCAAAAAAGCTTGCAGTTCAGCGTCCTCGAACTTCTGGGGCGGTTTTCCATGTGGTTCATTATCAAGTTCAAAATCGCATTTTGGAATTTTTTAAACCACCTGTAACACTGCGATTTTCTCAGAGCGTGGTCGCTGTAAACTTCCTCGAGCATTCGGTGGGCTTCAGTGGCACATTTCTTCCAGTTGAAGGCGATCAACAAAACTTCCCGCAAATGGGCACTTTTTGGCTCGGAAATCGCCATTTTCCACAGGCTCCAGAAATTTTTAACGATTTGAATTTTTCTAAAACTGCACGCATGCTGATGCCACGTGAGTCAAAGAACAAAACGCCTACAACAGCGCCACCGTCGGCTTAAATAAAGTTGCACAGCGGCCTCTGGCGCCCATTTTCGCGTTTCATACTAATAGACCTGGTACTGGTCTACATGATGGATGAGGTGGACCTGGGGTACAACCGACGAGGGCTCACGCAGATAGGGAAGTGACTGTATTTTTAGGTTAAAACGGGGGCTTTATATACCTTTTCTGAGAAAGGGAGTTTTGCATTTCACCAGATGTGAAGAGTGTGGATCGTCTGGTGACATTTTAAACTGGCACCGTCCTGACAGCTTCAAATCTATCTTTAGATGTTGTTTGTGACTTCAATCTATCTCGAATTTAGACGTTTTGACTTCTATCTCTTTAGCTCAACTCTCAATCTATTACAGAGTTTTATTTATTTATCCTCAGTTTGTACAAAGTACATTACATATGATGATGTAATGGCACATGTCAATCATGCCTATAATCATTTACATGTGTGTTTCTATTATACAACATGAAAATCTTGTTATAAGTTATATACAATATAGGGTTGTTGGTTTAAATTACCATAGATGGGCCCTGGGAGTGAAAGGGTTTATCCGGGTTTAAGCGGGTAAAGCCTCTCTAACACAGGTAAGTCATTAAAATTAATTTTAATTAATTTAAACTGTGAGGGTTTAAAATGGCTATAACAAGATAATTTGTTTGTATATATGAAAGGGAAAAAAAGACATTTTTGTTTGATATTAAAAAATGATGATTAAAATAAAATGATGAAATAAAAATTCACATTCTAAGAGAATATTGGCGGGCGTTGGAAAGGGTTAGTAGTTGAAAAATATGCAATGGTTAGGAGTGCACATGTAAACCAAATACTTAGATCCAGGTGCAAAGCGAGGATATAGACTTGAGCGTCTTCTTCGGCAATGTTTCACTTGCGATCCTATATAAGGGTTACAGTGCTTTGTCACAATTTTAGGATTATTGGGTTAAAAGTTATTGAAGAAAAGTTGTGTAATAATATGATTGAAAGGGGTGGTAGAGCCATGCGATAAGTAGAATTGTAGCGACAGTAGGTGATCTGACTTGACTCGAAATCAAAGGTTGATTGTGGTCCGCTAGAGCTGATAAAAAATGATGAAAGTTGAAAAAAGTGAACGCTTTGTGCATGCGTTGGTAATTTTGCTCTGCGGATGATTGAAATTAACTCTTGAAGCGTGTTCAGACCAGAAGTTGGCATTTTTAAATCTGGCGAACTGTGTTCAAAGAGTTTATTAAAATTACGAAATAAAAAAAAATTGCCAAGCAATGCTGTCGTTTTTCTACGTTGATGTGAATCAATGGCTGAAAAAGATAGTTCTAATAAAGTAATAGGGAATTGGTTAAAGAATATGATTGTTGTAAGCGGTTGTTGCATGCCCGATAGTTGATGATAAACATTGTCATATAATAAAGGTATTTAAAAAATAAAATATAGTGAATAAAAAGATAGAAATATGATTGCGGGTAAAAAAGTGTAAGTGGACAAAATCAAACATGTAATATATAAAAAGTATAATAATGAATTAAAAATTATTTTTAAAGCAATAAATGTTTTATAATACTAAAAAAATAGCATGAAAAATAAAAGTAAATTTGATTAAAGTTTTTTTTTTTTAAATAATGTTGGATTAAAAATTTGATGATATTATTGAAAGGTAAAAAAATAAATGATTAAAATTTAAAGATCTTATACAAAAATTTGAATGTAATTATGGATAATATTGGATAAATGATGGGTAGTGGAAAATTAAACAAAAATAGTCTCTTTTGAAGAAAAGTTACAACTGTGGTGTGTAACTAGATCATATCCCATTGGTAAACATCGGTGTTTTTATGACTCTCTGAAACTGGGAATACGTGAAATGACATTTTCATTTGTCCAAAATGGTGATATGTAGAGAATGATTTCTCTTTTGCGTCATAAAGTCTATATATGACTTAACCAAATTGTTTTAATTGGTGATATCAATTAACATGTAAAATGTTTAATGTACGAGGTGTGTGTGTTCAAAAGGTATCGCGACCTTTGAATTTTCGCGGGTTACGTATATTCGAATTTCGATCTTTTTGTGGCTTCATGTTGGTATTCATGTCTCTCACTTATGCCGACAAGCTCGGCCATTTAGAATGTTCACTTAATTGTTGACAGCTGCTTTGCTTGCAGGTGTTTTGGATCGTCCTCGATTTTTACCTATTAAAAAAATGGATCAAAGAAGCTGTATCAAATTTTGTGTGAAAAACGAAATTAGGTACGCGGATGCATTCCGAATGTTGACTGTGGCATACGGAGAAGCTACCTTGGACCGGAGCAACGTTTATCGGTGGTACAAAATGTTCTCAGAAGGCCGAGAAGATGTGAACGAAGAAGAGCGTGCCGGACGCCCGAGCACTTCAACAACAGACGAAAAAATCAATGAAGTGGAGAAAATGATATTGGCCAATCGTCGAATCACCGTTAGAGAAGTTGCTGAGGACCTAAACATATCGATTGGCTCGTGCCATTCGATTTTTATCAATGATTTGGGCATGAGACGGGTCGCCGCGAAATTCGTACCAAAATTGCTCAATTGCGACCAAAAACAGCATCGCATGAACATTGCTAATGAGATGTTGGACTCTGTCCGCGACGACCCAAATTTTCTCCAGAGGGTCATAACTGGTGACGAAGCGTTATTATGGTTATGACATGGAAACCAAAGCTAAATCATCTCAATGGAAGCTGCCGCACGAACCAAGACCGAAAGAAGCGCGCCAAGTTCGGTCGAATGTGAAAGTTTTGCTGAGAGTTTTCTTCGATTGCAGGGGCGTGGTGCATCATGAGTTCTCGCCACAGGGTAGAACGGTCAATAAGGAATATTACCTGCAAGTTATGCGCAATTTGCGCGAAGCAATCCGGCAGAAACTCCCGGATTTGTGGAAGAACAAAAATTGGCTTTTGCACCACGATAACGCCCCTGCTCACACATCGTTGCTTGTGCGCGACTTTTTGGCCAAAAACAACACACTAATGATGCCGCAGCCACCGTATTCCCCAGATCTGGCCGCCTGTGACTTTTTCTTGTTCCCTAAACTGAAGAGGCCCATGAAAGGACGACGTTACGCTACGCTTGAAGAGATAAAGACGGCATCGAAGGAGGAGTTGAAAAAGATTTTTAAAAATGATTTTTTGAAGTGCTTCGAAGAATGGAAAAACCGTTGGCACAAGTGTATAATATCTCATGGGGATTACTTTGAAGGGGACAAAATAGGTATTCATGAATAAATAAATAAATTTTGAAAAACACAAAGGGCGCGATACTTTTTGAACACACCTCGTATGTTGTGTTGTGATTGAGGCGTTGGTGAGATTTGTAATAAAACCTAAATGGTGAGTGTAAACATGTGTTTTAAAAAAATGGCGAACATGAAGATAGTGGTCAAGATGATAGATTTGTTAGGGGAGGTTGGACGTTGGACGGGGGATATGTAACTGAAATAGATTCGGCTTGGGGGAGTGATGCCTAAAGGACGTCCACTTTCTATCTTTCTCGGTATCGTCGATGGTTCTATTTTTGGTATGGTCACTCGAGTGGGATGTTTTGATATTTTTGTCGTTTACGTGAAACTGATTTTCTCTCTTCTTTAGTTGAGTTTGGCATATTTCTTGCCTATTGGAAAATGTAGTTTTCGAGATGTTCGTAAGTGGTTGTGTTTCGACGTTGTTGCGGACTTAATAAAAATGTTATTCGGTGATGTCAGGTTTAGATGTGTGGTGAAAGTTCGACTTTCGACGTGGACACGCTTTGGCATGAGATGTGTCACAGGCGTGAAGGAGTCTTCGGCCTGAAAAGTGAAATGGTTTTGTGGTGTGGCGCTGTGACACGAAAGTGGAAAGTGATTTGGAAAGTTGTCACTAGAAGTCGTTGTTTTGGCACAAAATATAACCAGTTTCACCATGAATAACAAATTTACAAAAGTCATAGGCGGTGGTTGTATGAAACACTTCGAGAATTTTTTACTGTTAGTGGATATGGCACGTTTAATGTGAAATATTTTTAGGGTTTAGTGGGGCGACGTTCTTGGAGCTCGTGGGGCTCGAATTTTGATTTGTTTGTGAAGTCGCGCACAAATAATTGTTGCCAATTGGATAAAGTGATGTGTGAGTGTTGTAACATTTGTTGAGAGAGATGTATGGTTGATTAAATATGTCTTTAAAAGGAAAGGACGAGGGAGTGTATTTATCCTCGAATATTAACGATTATTTTAGAAAGAAGGAATCATATATCGCCGCAACTCTTTTTTATTATTAACGCGATTAAAAGCTTTCGGGCAAGCCCTTCTTCAGCTAATAATAGTGTACAAACAAGGAGAGATTATATATCGTATTTAAAATAAAATAAAAGAAAAGAAAATTACCACGCCCCTATCGCCCTCGTTTCAATAGCACCGCGTGGCCACGTCATGTCTGATCCTAACTTCAAATATAATATGGTACAAAAATATCTTAAAAGAAATTTACGTAATTGAATAAATATAAAGAATCGATTATAAACAGTTCAAAGGATTTAGTGAAGTCTTTTGAAGATTTTTAGGATAGAAGGGGAACGTACTGTGATGGCAACTGTATACTTTTGTTTAATGGTTTAGGGTGCTTCATGGTTTCTATTGCTTCAAGAATGAGTCTTTGGGTTTTAGTTTTGGCATTTGTATGGAGGATTCTGGAATTATTGAAGTCTGGAGTGTGTCCGGTTTCTCTGACGTGGTCAACTATTAAGGAGTTTGGGTTTAGTTTAGAGATGTTTCTTTGGTGTTCTTTGATTCTGATTGAAAGGTCTCTTGATGTCTCGCCGATGTAGACACTATTGCAGTTGAGGCAGGGAATTTGGTAAACTAAATCTTTTTTTCTGTTTCTGGTCGGTGCTTTTGGTGATTGGGTTTCTTAGAATCGAGGCCATGGAAGGTGAACCTCTGAAGATGGTTTTTATGCCAAAACTTTTGCGTTTGCGGGCTATTGTAATTGTAGATTCTGTATATGGTAAGTAACAGGTGGAGATGTACTGATTGGAGTTATTTCTGGGAGTCCCTGGTTTATATCTATTTCTTTTAATGAAAGGAAGCGGGTATCCAGATTTAAGAAGCTGGTTTTCGATAGACTTAAGTTCATTATTGTATTCTATTTTTGATGAACAGTGGGTGAAAGCTCTTTTCGTCAAGGTACGTACAACTGTTATTTTGTGGGAGATGGGAGAATTGGAGGCCTCAACTGCAAAGATTCCTTCTTTCTAAATTGTCGAAATCCGCAATCCGTTCACCATGAATTAACGATTATAATAGGTTAGGCAGGTTTGGACCTAATTTAGCTACTGGTGTGGTAGTTGACGGAATTTTTATTTTTAACTTGTTTTGGGGGAGGACAGTTATTTTTCTAGTTGTGATTTGGAAGATATTGTCTCCTTCCATTTTGAAATTAGGAAATGCGTTTCACTTATGTTAATTTATATTTAAAAATTGATATTTTTTTTTTATCGTTGAATACAAGAAAACTGAAAGTCTTTCTAAAAACGATGATAACAAAAGTAAAATTATCAATGAATAAAATAAAAAATATATTTTTCAAAATATAGAAATATTTGAGTTTTTAGATTATATAATATTTTCCCCCTGTGTGAAAAAGATTTTAAAAAATTAAAATTTTAAAATAAAATTTGTAATTAAAAATAATTAATTAAACGAAATCAATAAATATATAGAAATAATTAAAAATGAAACAATAAAAATCAATACCCACATTTTTTCAAAATAAACAAAAGAAAGTTTGTTTACAAATAATTTATATAAATTAAAGGATCGATAAGATAAAGGGTTGAGGTGCAGTCGTGATAAAAAAAAGATAATTATTTACCTTCAAGTAGCTTTTATTTTCAATTACTTGGGGAAATATTACACATTAATTATTTTCACATTATATAGAATTTATAAAGTTAATCCTATATTAGTGATTAAAAAGGATAGATATATTAACTACGCATATTTACAACAAAACTATACAACAAAAATGAAAGTCTTTCTAAAAACGATGATAACAAAAGTAAAATTATCAATGAATAAAATAAAATATATATTTTTTAAAATATAGAAATATTTGAGTTTTTAGATTATATAATATATATATATATATATACTGTATATTATAATCTAAATTGCAAATATTTTATTTTTTTAAAACATATATTTTATTTTCATTCATTGACTGTTCTACATTTTGACCATAGATTTGAACATACCACTTTAAATATTGTTGTAGATATGTAAAGTTAACCTACCTTTTTTTTAAAATCACGAATATTGGATTCATTTAATAAATTCTATATTACTGTGATAAATAATTTTATGTATAACTTGCTTCAAGTAATTCAAAATAAAACTTACTTGATAAGTAAATAATTATCTTTCCTATTTTTCACGACTGCACCTCCAATTCTATCTTTTTCAACAACAAAACAAAATAATCATAACATATATATATATATTAAAATATATACGTATCAGAGTCATCAACAATCAATTCTGTCATCGTTTGCTTTTGTGAATGGAATAAATACCCAAATATAGCCATTTCTTATAAGCATCGGTGGTTCAGTGGTAGAATGCTCGCCTTCCACGCGGGCGGCCCGGGTTCGATTCCCGGCCGATGCATTTTTTTATTAAAATATACAAGTATCAGAGTCATCAATTCTGTCATCGTTTGCTTTTGTGAATGTATGTAAATAATGGATATGTTTGACTAATATTTCCATATGCTATTTTATTTTTTTACAGAAAATATTTACATGCCAGTATTTTGGATTAATTTTTTATAAACCTATTTTTTTATTCTTACTTAGAAGATAGGCATCGCAGTCATGCTTCTTTACAGTCAGTCACTCAACTCAGGCAATTTCAAAGGTTAATGGGGGTTTGGTGGAAAAGCTCCTGTCTATTTAAACTATATTAATTTTGAAACAACTAAATGGATTGCAAAAAAAAAAAAAAATAATTAAAACAAATACCTAAACACTAATATAATACAATTTTTGCCATTACACACTTTTTTCCTGTAGTTTATGTGTGTTCTTTTGTATTGCTATTCTATGGCACTTCTACTATTTAATATTGATGTACTTTCAGTATGAAGGATACTTCACTCGGGGGATTTCTCGGGCGAAGCCGGGTCATTCTTCTAGTATATATATATATGTCATAATTAGTATAATATCGAAGATGTATAATTTCCTTTCGCCAAAATAAGTATGTAAATAAAATAAAAGCTTGTGTTAAAATGTAAATATGAGAATTCATCCATCTATAAAAATTGTACAAAAATAAACGTGGCAGGAATCGCGGGCGAATGCTACGGCACGTCGCTGCTCACTTGGCTGGAAATAATTCTTTGGGATTGTAAGTATAACGGTTGTACTCTTCCATTCGATCACGACATATATATATTGTATAAAAATATATATATTGTTAGGTCTGGTTGAAGCTTTGCAGAGTAATATATTTTGTATTCCTCTTTCTTGGTGTTTAAATGTTTCCCGAGCGGGTTTACATAATAAAAGTAAATTATAAATAATCTCAAATAATTAATTACCTTTAAAGGGCGTCGTCCTCTTAGTCTTCACGTCCATAGTTCTTGTCCTAATTAAATAATTAAGATATAAACAACAACAACAATAGTACAAAAGGAAAGCTACTATAGTGCATATAATCAGTTGATATAAATTTGAAAAATAAATTTGAAATATCAGAGAATTTTCTGAATCAAAGAAGGGGCGTATCAAATATTATGCAGCAATGAATACATAATCAACAAAAGCATAGGGCGCCTCTGCGTCAAAATAAACGTCAACACTAAACGCCATCTATTGACCGTCGCCGCAAACTAGCGAATTCAGGACGGTGACAAAGCCACAACACCAGCTTTGGCAAACGGAAAATCGTCCACCTAGAGACCATGGTTTCGGGCTAATGGCCTTCTTCAGTCTAGGACGGACTTTATTCAAGGAGATCCACACAGGATCTAATGGAACCTTCACAATCTGCAATAGGGGTGTTTAGTGGCGACGGTCAATAGATGGCGTCTAGTTTTTATGTTTAATTTGACGGGAAAGGCGTCCTATGCTATTATTAATAATAATTGGTATTTGAAGGATTACACGCAAAAAGGGTTTAATAATTATTTGAAAAATAATTAGCCTTTTTGTTTATCATAAATATGCGAAAAAGATAATTTATAAAAATTAAACTTACAATTCTAAATCTTTTACTATTAACTTTCAACTAAATAAAAAACCATTTCAAATGAATATATGTCCCCTTGAATATATATTAAATTTCTATATATTTAGCTTCTATGCTATTTGAAACAAACTTGTATATGACTAACCATTAGAGTCAAGAAGAGTTGAAGAGAATTAAACTAAAAAATCTCTACTTGATGAAATGGTGGAATAAAAAGAAGTGTGTAAAGAATTTCAGACTTTGATGTTTGAGTTAGGTGTTGAGAAAGTTTTTTACCTTCAGGCTTTTATTTAAAAATATATCATATATATATATATATAAAGAGAGAGAGATCAAGTAGTTCGTGAAATTACATCTTTATTAAATATTCCACCTTGCCTTAAGTTAATATATTTAACTATTATTATATTGCTTGGTTACCTGGATAACTATTGCTAACTACTTTTATGAATATATTTTAAAATTAAGAATGCAAGTCGAGGTTTAACCACTTTATCACATCATTCATATAGGATTATATAAGGTTAAATGTGAATAGAGAGAGATTGAGATTGAAACTGATTTATTACAATGTCCATATAAGATTATATAAGGGTAAATGCAGAATAAATATAAATATGAATAAATATAATTATTGATGAATATTGTCGTGTTCTCTACCTAACAAAATAGCAGTTGACGAACACTATACGGTATAAGATATTTATTTCTATAAAATGGGATACCTTCACTCACCTCTTACACTCTATATATATCCAATCATTTTTACATAATTAATTTTCTATCAGAAAATTAATAGATATTTACATATATGATGCACTTTTTCTCCAAGAATAAAATCTGCATATGGAATCATTACAGCACCCGCCACCGAAGACCCATCATCACTCCTGAGATGAAATTATTTCCACGGTGGTTCCCTTTGTCCGGATGTTGAAAGGCTGGACATTGGATATGTGAGCGGTTCTGGTCTGACAATTATGGAAATGGTATGCTATGTACTTAACCAGACCGTCCATTTCAGTTACACGACAGATTTCATGTGGTCTAGTCTGGTGCCATTCTTTTCCTTTCCTTTGATGACGTACCAGCACATAATCTCCAACTTTTAGCTGAGGTGGTGATCTTCTTTGTTTTTTATTATAGTAAAATTTTGTTTTTTGTCGATATTAGTGTTGTCCCTCTTCGTCTCTCTCCTTTTCTTCAAGTGGGCAACTTATACCAAGCTCATCATCAGCAGGTAAGCGTGGAGATTGCTTTGTATATTTAAATATAGGCGAGCAACCCAAATAAGAATTGTAGGAGCGGTTATGATACCGAATTGCTCCCTCTAGACAGGACTTCCATCCTCCTTTGAAATGAGGGTAACAGGCGAGAAAGGTCTTCATTTCTCTTATGGTTCTTTCTGACAGACCATTTCCAGCTGGATGATAGGGAGTTGTCGTGATCAGTCTGATGGTTTTAGATTTCGCCCATTCCTGGAATTTTCCGTGAACAAAGGACTTTTCTTGATCTGTGATTATAGTACGCACCTTCTTAAGATTTTCATGTTGTTCGAAATAATTTATCAATGATCGCCCTTCTTGTTTTATAGCTTTAGCCTGGGCTAATCTTGTTGCTTCATCAATTACTATTAAAAAGGTTGATCTAGCATCTCCCTAGAGCTTCGGCATAATCTAAATGCACAGTATGGAAAGGCTCCTGTGATTGTGGCGGCAAGCTCATATGATTTTGTCTGTACTTGTATTTAAACTTGACCTGTTGACAAACAGGGCAAGAGGCTATGTAACTGCGTATATCATTTTTCATCTAATACCAGTAAAATCGCTGTCTTAATTTATGATAGGTTCTCAAAACCCCAGAGTGGCCACCCGAGAGAGGATCATCGTGATATAAGAGCAAGATAGAATCTCTATCCTCGGGAGGAACCAAGTACTTGTTGTTATCTCCGAGCTTCAGATCAATGCTCCGGTGATTCGTCCATAATATGGATTCATTTTGATCTGTGGGAGAATCAATGGCCAATCTCGACAAAGCGTCGGCATCTTGTAATTCCTTTCCAGATCGGTGATTAATATTCATTTCAAATGAACTAAGGAACAGTTACCATCTGGCAAGTCTGTCTCTGAGATTTCCGCAGGAAAGCAGCTGAGTCAACGCGCGGTGATCGGTGTGAACTGTAAAAGGTTTACATTCCAAATATGCGCGGAAATGTTTAACTACTTTCAACACAGCAAGACATTCCTTTTCGGTAACAGAATAATTCTGTTCCGCTCTTGTAAACGTATATGAATAATAACTTATTACTCGTAATTGTCGGTTTTTCTTTTCGGTAATATCTCGTTGGTATAATACTGCTCCCGTTCCATAGTAAGAAGCGTCGGTAGACAACTCGTATTGAAGGGAACCATCGGGAATCCTTAAAATCGGGTTGGATGTAATCAGGGTAAGTAATTTTAAATACGACTCCTCACATTCTTCTGTCCATGTAAAAATGGAGTCTTTTCTTTTAAAGGCATCCAATGGTCTTATTATCATAGCATAATTCGGTATATACGGCCTGAAATGCCCAGTTAAGCCAGTGAAACATTGTAGGGATTTCAAATTGTAAGGCCTCTTCATATTCTTCACCGTTTCAATCACCTGATCCCTCATATGTTTGAAATCGCCGTTTATTATTCTTCCTAGTAACTCCACTTGAGGAACGCAAAACTGACATTTCCCCGGGTTAATGGTCATATCAAATTTGGCCAGTCTAGTGAGAATCTTGTTGGATAGGGCTGCACATTCTTCTTTAGTGGGTGCACCACAACAGCTTTGATCTAGCAGATCCCCCAATATTTCCGTCATTATGCGTTGGAATTTGGGAGGAGAATTTTTCCAACCAAACGGTAACCTTGTGAATTCGTACAGACCTTCTTGTGTTACAAACGCAGAAAATTTTCTGGATTCTTTAGTTAGTCCTATTTGCCAAAATCCGTCTCGTAAATCAATTTTTGTAAAATAGTGGCAACCCCCAATTCGGTCCATAATCCTATCAATGCTGGGAAAGGGAATAAGATCCAAATGAGTTTCCTGATTGAGCCTTCGATAGTCCTGACAGAGTTTAAAGGAGGAATCCTTTTTAGGAACAAGTACGCATGATGATGCAAACTCTGAGGTAGATGGAACAATGATTCCCCGGTCAAGCATTTCTTTAATTTTATTAAATATCCATTTTCTTTTGTATTCAGATGTTGAATATGGTTCAGACCGAATAACATTGCAATCAGGTTTCAATAAAAAGTCCACCTCAAATTTTGGGACCCTAATCCGAGAAAATTCACAAAGACTTGGGAAGTTTTCCTGAACATCATTAATATTAAATGCATATTCATTAGCATTCAAGGCCAAACATTTGATGTTATCAGAATGAAAATCCCATTGGATTTTGAAATTTTTCATGGTTGGCTTTCCTAGCAGAATCTCGAAAGGCATCTCTTCAAGAATTACTGCAGTTACCTCGATTCTACGATTATCTGCTTCAAGCTCAAGGTCAATACATTCAGATGCAAAAATGCTTTTATGATTTATTGGTCGTTAATTTTGTCTTTGCCGGATAACTTTTCCAGCCATACTTTTCTAGAGTGTTTTTTCGAATCAAATCAATAGATGAGCCAGGATCCAAAAATGCATTTAATTTTACTCCGTTAACATTAACCGGAAACATTGAATTAGGGGGAAAATAGGAAAAGTATAATACCCTTTTTGACGGAGGGAAAGGCCAACCCTCATTTTCTAGTTTTTTGGAAGTGTGCTTTTCTTTTCTAATGGGCGAAAGGAAGGCCTACATCTCTCAAGAACTTTTCTTAATTCCATAGTGGTGGAGAATGGGGTCACCGCCAAACGTTGTTGCATTTCTTCTGGTAGGCCGTGCAAGATGCCAGTTATCAAGATTCTCTCTGAAGCTCCCGGCAAGCCCAGCTGAAGTAGCCTCAGTTTTCTTTATAAAAAATAGTCCACATAGGAGCCACTGCGATATTGCCATTTAACAGCTTTATCAAATCTGGAGATGGGATCCTCGCGAAACGCCTCAATGAAATCATTCTTCCATTCCTCCCAATCTCCATCTGCTACTTTTTTTTATCTTGGCAGTCATACCAAAGCAAGGCAGTATCTTCTAACAATGCACGCATTCCATTTACTTTAGTTTGAGAAGATTTCCAGTTAATATTCTGGCAGATAATTTCATAATTTTGGATCCAAATCAGCGGATCAACATTCTTTCCATTAAACCTTTCAACTTCCATTTTAGCCATCCTCTCCTGTCCCGTGGCCAGATGCATCTCTACAAGTTTATTAAGCAACTGCTGTTGGTTATTTAGTACAGTAACGAGTGCAGCGACGTTGGGCTCGAGTTGAGAACTCCCAGGAGCTATGTCTGGCTTCTCATCCTTAAGTAGATTTTCTTTACATGAATCAGTTTCTGTTTGATCTTGCTGTCACTTTTTCCTCCGTCCACATTTCCAAGTTCCTTCTTCAGTGCTATCTTGTTTCCGCTTCTAAGAGAATATCCTGTCGGCTGCGCCATGTTGTCGTGTTCTCTACCTAACAAAATAGCAGTTGACGAACACTGTACGGTATAAGATATTTATTTCTATAAAATGGGATACCTTCACTCTACTCTTACACTTTATATATATCCAATCATTTTTACATAATTAATTTTCTATCAGAAAATTAATACATATTTACATATATGATGCACTTTTTCTCTCCAAGAATAAAATATGCATATGGAATCATTACAAATATATAAATATATAAAATAATTGATATATATGGTAATTTGAACCAACAACCCTATATTGTATAATACTTATAACAAGATTGTCATGTTGTATATAGAAACACATCTATAAATAATTATACGCATGATTGACATGTGTCATTGTATCACCATATGTAATGTACTTTGTACAAACTGAGGATGAATAAATTAAACTATGTAATAGATTAAGAGCTGAGCTAAGAAAGAAATCGAGATAGAATTCCAACAACACTAAAGAGGAATTTGGCAAGTCGTTGCCATCAAGGTCAAAGGGTGCAGAATAGCGCAGACGCCCCACGCCCTTTGGACCCGTTCAAAGTCCAAATTCTCGGATGTCTCCCTCCTCGGAAAAGGTATATAAAACCTCGATTTTAGCCGAAATTATAGCCACTTCACCATCGGCGTGAGCCCTTGTCGGTTGTATCCAGGTCCACCTCATCGACCATGTAGAACAGTAAGAATTCTTCTAACTCCATCTTGCTCTTAGCTCGACTCCTATCTATTCACGGAACTTTCCTACTACAACTGTGTCTCTTCGTTTTTTGTGTGTGGACATTCCCAAGCTTTCCACTCTGCCTCGACTACGACTGCCTGTACTCTGTGAGAACTTTTAAAGGTCTTCCAAGGTGCAGAGAGGTACTGGAAAACTCTCCACGCCCTAACTATTCCTCTCGGTTACTACAGGTTTGACCCTCGGTTACCACAGCTATAGCGAGAGTCGACAGGATACCTCATCACAGATAAGTCGACAAGGACCTTATCACAGAAGAGTCGACAGGATGACCACAACGAAGGACACCATAACGAAGAAGGTAGGAAGTCTGTCCAGATAGAAGCGAGGAAGAGCAAAGATGGAGGAACAAGCCCGCCGCCATTCTAACGAAACGACCAATCAATCTCTCCCCCAACAAGAGACTATATTTCAGGAGCAAGCTGTCAACACCCCAACGACACAGCCTAAGATCCCGCAAAATAAGCCGGTGAGAAGTTTTCCACCTTCGGCCTTACAACGCAATCACCTTCCAGGCGACATGCCGCCGTCGCCAAACAGAAGCTACAAGCTTCTACAAGCTCTACCTGGAGCGTCTTCCGCGTCAGCAGGACGACAACTAAGAACCAAGTCTCCTGACTGAACAATCATGAAAACTGTGAGTTTGAAAAACCTTCCTAACTTTCTCCTCATGCTCACAACTTGATTCTCCATAAATTTAATGTTTATTTTCACTGTAATCATTTTAAATCAATTTTTACCATTTTTATATCATTTCAATTCAAATTTTAAATCTTTTACACCCTCATTTATCATTTTTTACTTTATTTTAAGCAACTTATAAAATTTAGTTCATTACTTTCAGTTTTGCGTTTAAGAAAAATCATTTTTTTTTAATTACTCGAATCATAATTCTAAACTTATTTATGTGTTTTTCTTAATATCTTATTTTTATACCATAACACCATATTCTTAATCAAATACTCAAAACTTTGCAAAAATCATTGTTATGTTCACTATTTTATGTAAACGCCCCATTCAAATTATAAGTCACTATCACGCCATTGCCCTTTTACAAGGATAATTTTCGCACTACCTTAATCAACGATATATTCAAATTTTAATAAACATAGGTGAAACGCGTTTTTTTTTTTAAATTGCGAAAATCGAAAGATACAATATCTTCAAAATCACGACTAGAAAATTAACTGTTCTACACCAAAACAAGTTAAAAATCTAACACAGTTTCACTCCCTCGTCCTTTCTTTTTACATGCATAATTATTATTCATCCACACATCTCTCTCAACAAACTTCATCTCACTCCCCTATCACTTTCTCCAATTGGCCACCATCTTTTAGCGCGCGACTTAGCAACAAATCAATCTCGAGCCAGACAAGCTCCATATCGTCGCCACTAAACGTGCCACATTCACTAACAGCCAAAATATCTCGATGTGTTTTGTACAACCACCACCATGACTAGTAAATTTGTTATTCATGGTGAAACAAGTTAGATGCTGTACCAAAAATAACGACTTCACGTGACACCTTTTAATTCAATTCACACTCACTCGTGTCACACAGCGCATCACAACAATTTTTCTCACTTAACAGGCCACAAAGACGCCTTCATGCCTGTGATACACCTCACCTCAAAGCGTGTCCACGTCGAAAGTCGCACTTTCACCACACATCTAATCTGACATCACAGAATAACATTTTTACTAAGTCCACAACAACGTCGAAACACAACACTTACGAATACCGAGAAAGCTACCTCTTTCAAATAGACCATAAAACTTCCAACAAGCTTTCACCACTCTCAAAGGGAGTTTAACCAGTAAACCAGTACCCTAACGTACATTCAAACCCTCAAAACTGTACTACAACAAGGATTTCCAAAACGTCTGTTATCTGACAGAGCGCCCGCTTTTACCTCAGAAAAATTCCGTAAATTTCTAATAACACGTGGTATACAACCCCTACTCACCACAAGCAATAACCCACAAGCAAACGGTTTAATAGAACGCTTAAATGCCACCCTTACGGGCAAGCTCAGACTAGCTTATTTAGAAAATCCAAAAGCTTCCTGGACTCAACTAGTTAAGCGCATCACTCAAACGTATAATAACACACCCCATTCTGTCACAAGTTTTCCACCCACCTATTTAATGTTCAATGCTGTCCCCCCAGATCTAAGAACTCATCTTAACCCATACCCCGAAATAACTATAGCTCGAAAGATAGCCCGCCCTCGTACCCAAAATAAGCATAAAAATATAAAGAAACATTTGATAAGCAGCACAGAACACCACATTTCGAAGTGAATGATCTTGTTTTGGTCAAAAATTATAGACATTTCGACACAGGTAAATTAGCACCATATTTTACTGGACCATATACAGTAATTGAAATAATCTCACCCAATGTCGTTCGAATAGATCGCCCCAATCAACCTCTCAATAGAGACAGTGACACCATACATGTCAATAAATTAAAATATTACACAGAGAATGTTCTGTACATTACATCTCCACAAACCCGATTTGTTCAAAACCCACAGCGAATGTCTCAAGATGTATATCTCAGTGAATTCAATCATTTGACTACAGATATCTTCGAGACGCAACTAGTCCGAATTATACCGCCTAAAACCTCACAGCCATTCCTACATTTAAATCTAGATTTATTTAACATCGATCGTTTTAAAACAAACCTCATGTTGCGACCAGAAAAATCCCCGTTAAATTCACAAACCTATTCTATCTACATACTCTACACCAGGGGTCTCCAAACTTTCCAGCCTTAGGGCCATACTGATGGGGTCTTTCCAGCCTTAGGGTCATACTGATTACTCCAGTAAGTTCCGAGGGCCAAGATGGCAACACTGCATATTATTAATTTTCCTGTATTAATTGTTATGTTTATTTGTTATTAAATGTTATTATTAATTGTTGCTTTTGTGTGTGATTTAGCAGAATGGAAAAGAAGCAAAAAATTGATAGTGAATGCAGAAAATTCAAAGATCAGTGGAACATTCAGTATTTCGTAATTGAGTCCAGTAACAAGGCGCTATGTTTGATTTGCAATGAAAGCATAGCCGTTCTCAAAGAATATAACATGAAACGTCATTATGAAACAAAACATTCTCAAAATTACTCAAAATATACAGGAATTGTGCGGACAGAAAAATTCGAAGCTTTGAAGCGCGGATTGAAATAGCAGCAATCTTTATTTACAAAAGTCAAAACTGAACAAGAGGCGGCAACTCGTGCCAGCTTTCGTGTGGCTCTTGAAATTGCAAAACGTGGAAAACCATTCACCGATGGAGAAATGATCAAGGAATGCATAATTGCAGTAGTCGAAGAAATGTGCCCTGAAAAGGTAAATTTATTAAAAACTGTCAGTATGTCAGCAAACACTGTGGCTCGAAGGGTAGAAAACATCGCTGAAAATATATCCTCTCAACTGTTCGACAAAAATGGACATGTTGAGTGGTTTTCTTTGGCCTTGGATGAGTCAACGGATGTGTCAGATACTGCTCAGGTGTTGATTTATATTAGAGGAGTAGATAAAAGCTATGAAGTGCACGAAGAACTTCTTGATATGTATAGTATTCATGGCACAACTACTGGTACAGATATTTTTAAAGGAGTTGAAATGGCCATTAATAAAAAGAACCTTCGATGGAAAAACTTGAAATGTATTACAACTGATGGAGGCAAAAACATGAGTGGGAAAGATAAAGGAGTGGTCGCTCTTGTGTCAAAGGCTGTAGAAAATGACGGCGGCTCAAAACCATTAGTCTTACATTGTATCATTCATCAACAGTCTTTGTGCGGAAAATGTTTGGATATGTCTGACGTTCTGAAACCAGTCATATCAACTGTTAATTTTAATCAGATCTTTTGGGCTGAATCACCGACAATTCCGACAATTTATTGCAGAGATTGGAGAAACAGACTTACCTTATCATACTGCCGTACGCTGGCTTAGTTGTGGGAAAGTCCTTCAGCGCTTTTTTGAACTTCGAGCAGTGATCGAAATTTTTTTTAATGAAAAGCACCGCCCTCTTACTGAATTACAAAACAACGCATGGCTATGGAAGTTAGCATTCTATGTTGATTTGACAAAACATGTGAACGAACTGAATTTGAGATTGCAAGGAGAAAACCAGCATCTTCCTGATTTATACACTAATATCAAGTCATTCCGGATGAAATTGATACTGTTTCAATCACAACTACGAAGTAAATGTTTTTCACATTTTAAAACATGTGAAATATTCAGCCACACTACTGAGACTGAGTTTCCTATCGATTTTGCAATCGAAACTTTGAGTGCTTTGAAGATAAATTTTGATACTCGTTTCTCGGACTTTGATGCCATTGCGAAACAAATTAAGATTTTTCAGAATCCTTTTGATGCTGGCATTGAAACCCTAGCCCCGGAACTTCAAATGGAAATGATTGATCTTCAGTGCAGTGATATAATTAAGAACAAATATGAAAACTCATCTTTGTTGGAATTTTATAAGAGTCTTCCACTGACACAATTTGATAATTTGCATAAATTTGCTCGTGGGCTGTTTTCCGTTTTTGGTACTACTTATTTGTGTGAGAAAACCTTCTCCAAAATGAAGTACACAAAAAATGTATACAGATCTAAATTAACTGACGAGCATCTTAAATCTCTTTTAATAATTGGTACAAGTAAAATTAGCCACAACTACAAACTATTGTCGGTGGAAAATCTCAATTACATACATCTCATTAGCATTTCATATGTCATGTTGTAAGGTATGTGTTGTTCATTACTTACAATGTATAAAATGTAAGTTGGATTCATTTCAATAATTTGTTAGTTATTATATGCTGAAGTTAAATTTACTGCATAAATTATACATGTCTTTACTCATTACCATTCTGTGTTTCTTTATCCAACTTATCACAAACATTTTATTTGCTATAAAAAATATTTGTTCTCTAAAAGGAGTTTTCAAGTATGTCTCCGCGAGCAGGACAAAATCTGTCTGCGGGCCGGATGTGGCCCTCGGGCCGTAGTTTGGAGACCCCTGCTCTACACCAACCCATTTGGATCTGTATTACCTACTTACTTACTCTCTTTCACACATTATAAATATTTCTTTGAAACTACTAGATCCAGACAGGAAGAGAAAAAATTTAAGCACGTGCGCTGTAGACAAGCTCCATATCTCCCCCTTCAAAAACAATACACATCGCACCCCGCTCACAAAGCTGTCAGCTAAATTTCCGCTATCGGAATGATCGCCATGTGTAACACGTGTTTCACATCAACCATTTATATTTCCTCGAGAATTTCACAAATTCCCAGACAGAGATTCATTAAAAAATACTGCTAGTTGACATACCAAAGACCCCAGTGAGGATAGCCTAAACATCTCGAGACACCATTCCCGCGTCAATAAATCCATCGCCACTCTTCCCACTAACTCGCTTCAAATAAATTAAGGCCGTGTCCTATACATTCTTTTATTTCACCCCTTTCACTACATTAGTAGTCGATATCTTAACCTAACTTTTTAAAACATTTAGATATTTTAATTTGAACAAGACCTACCTAAAATTGAACATTTTGATATTTTTTGATCCAGTGTAATTCTCTAATTTTTTTCTACATATCAAACACATTTTATATGTTAAATTGATAACAATATTTAATTTTATTCTATGTTTGTATAAAATATTTTATTTTTATTTTTACCTTTCAATTATATAATCACAAGTTTTTAATACAACATTATTAAAAAAATCAATTTTATTTTTATTATTCATAATAATATTTTAGTATTACAAAACATTTATTTGTTGTCAAAAATCACATTAATTGTCATTATTATTACTTTTATATATTGTATGTTTGATTTTGTCCACTTAAACTTTATGTAACCACAATGATATTTCTATATTTTATTCATATTATATTTGTTTTTATACCTTTATATAAAATGACCATGTTTATCATCAACTTTCAGGCATACAACAATCTATTTCTCTAACCACTTCAGTGTACTTTTCACTACTATCTTCTCACACGCAACACACACATCAACGTAGAAAAACGACAGTACTGCTTGACAATTTTTTTTTTATTTCGTAATTTCAACAAACTCTTTGAACACAGTTCCCCAGATTTAAAAATCCCAACTTCTGGCTTGAACACGTTTCAAAGGTTTATTTCAATCATCCGTAGAGCACAATCACCAACGCATGCACAAAACGTTCACAACTCTCAATTTTTTAGCTATAGCGGACCACAATCAACCTTTGATTTTAAGTCAAGTCAGATCACCTACTGTCGCCACAACAATTCTACTTATCGCATGGCTCTTTATTTCACCCCTTTCAATCATATTAATTAACAACTTTTTCTTCAACAACTTTTCAACCCAATAACCCTACAATTGTGACAAAGCACTGTAACCTTATACAGGATCGCAAGTGAAACATTGCCTAGGAAGACGCTCAAGTCTATATCCTCGCTTTGCACCTGGATCTAAGTATTTGGTTGCATGTGTAATACTCACAATTGCTTATTCTTTAACCCCTAACCCTTTCCAACACCCGCCAACAATCTCTTAGAACATCATTTTATTTTTTATCATCATTATTTTTTTTTATCAAAGAAAGGTTTTATCTAAATTTATCTTTTATAATGAATATTGATATGATATATATAAAAAAACTTATATTTAATATTTAAAAGTTATATATATATATATATATATATATGAGATATTGTGTTGTGGAGTCGGTCGACTCTCTGTAATAATGTGTTGGAGTTCTGGTTGACTCTCTGTGATAATATGTTGAATCGACTTATCTGTGATTAGGGATCCTGTCGACTAGCTGTAATAATGCGTTGAGGTTTGGTAAGCCTGTTGTAGAACCTCGTCGACTCTCGCTATAAGTTGTGGCAACCGAGGGTCAAACCTGTAGTAACCGCGAGGGACAGTCAGGGGTGGAGAGTTTTCCAGTACCTCGCTGCACCTTGTAGGACCTTTAACAGTTCTCCCAAAGTACAGGCAGTCGTGGTCGAGGCAGAGTGGAGAAGCTGGGAATGTCCACACACAAAAAACGAAGAGACACAGTTGAAAGAAAGTTCCTTGAATAGATAAAAAGCGAGCCAAGAGCAAAGATGGAGATCGAGAAGTTTTCTTACTGTTTTACATCGTCGATGAGTTGGTGACAACCGGCGACAAGGGGTGACGCTGACCGGGATTGACTGGAACTGCCACTGGCTGTTGCTACGTGGGGTCCTATTTAAACAACTTTTTTGGACTAGGAAGTGAACTAGGAAATGGACCAGGAAGTATTGCCTTTCTGCACGTGTGCAACTCGACTCTGGCAGCGGTCTGGGCTTCCATCTATCTTTAGAAGTTACTTTGTAAATCTCTCTCTGGCTCTTAACTCAGTTTTTAATCTATTACACAGCTTTTATTTATTCATCCTCAGTACATTACATTTGGTGATGCAAGGAGACATGTCAATTATGCATATAATTAGTTATATTATAATTAGTTCTATATACAACATGACAATCTTGTTATAAATTACATAATATAGGGTTATTGGTTTAAATTATCATAGATGGGCCCCGTGAGTGAAAGGGTTTATCCGGGTTTAAGCGGGTAAAGCCTCTCTAACACAGGTAAGTAATTAAAATTTCTTTTAATTAATTAAAACTGTGAGGGTAAAGGGCCATACAAGATGTTTATTTGGTTATATCTGAAAATTATAAAAATAAAACTTATGTTTAATTTAAAAGTTATGATATTCATTATAAAAGAGAACTGTAGATAAAACCTTTGTTTGCTAAAAAAAATAATGATGATGTTCTAAGAGATTGTTGGCGGGCGTTGGAAAGGGTTAGGGGTTGAAGAATATGCAATTGTAAGTGTTGCACAGACAATCAAATACTGAGATCCAGGTGCAAAGCGAGGATATAGACTTGTGCGTCTTCCTAGGCAATGTTTCACCTGTGATCCTGTATAAGGTTACAGTGCTTTGTCACAATTTTAGGGTTATTGGGTTGAAAAGTTGTTGAAGAAAAAGACTTAATATGATTGAAAGGGGTGGTAGAGCCATGCGAAGTAGAATTGTTGGAGCGACAGTAGGTGGTCTGGCTTGACTTGAAATCAAAGGTTGATTGTGGTCCGCTAGAGCTGAAAAAAAAATTGAAAATTGAAAAAAGTGAACGCTTTGTGCATGCGTTGGTGATGTGCTCTGCGGATGATTGAAATAAACTTTTGAAACGTGTTCAGACCAAAAAGTCGAGACTTGTACTTCTGGGGAACGGTGATTTCAAAGAGTTTGTTGAATTACGAAATCAAAAGAAAAATTGTCAAGCAGTACTGTCGTTTCTACTATCGTTCGAAGCAATGGCTGAAAGAGGTAGTGAAAAAAAGTATAGGGAAGTGATTAGTAAGTAGGATTATTGAAAAACGATTGTTGTATGCCCGGTGGTTGCTGATAAATAAACATTGTCATATAATAAAGTTATTTAAACAAAAATATAGTGAATAAAAAGATAGAAATATGATTGCGGATAACAACAGTATAAGTGGATAAGATCAACATGTAATATATAAAAGACATAATAATGAATTAGCAAAATATAAAAGATATAATAATGAGAATTAGTAATATATAAAAGATATAATAATGAATTAAAAATGATTATTGAAAGAATTAACTGTTTTGCCATTGTTAAAATAAAGTTGTTAAAATAATGTTGGAATAAAAATTTGATTATAATTGAAAAGTAAAAAGAATAAAAATAAAAATAATTATTCAAGATTTTATACAAAAAAAAATATAATATAATTAAAGGTTATTAATGATTAGATAAACAAATGGAGCAAAAAATGTCTCTTTTGAAGAAAAGTTAAAAGAAAACAAAAATATTCGTTCCTGAAAAAAAAAAGAAAGGAACATATTCACACAAGGTCTAGGTGTAGGTCCAAGATTATTGGTGTCTTTAGTTTGACCTATGGGGAGGCAATGTGGCTCTATGTCGCTTTGGTCCGGTCTGAGAAGTTGGTCTTTGCCAGATCTTCCCGATTATATTATGTGAGACCAGACGGGGAGCGATCTTGATTCTTAAAATTGGATGGTATTGACGAAGATGATTGTAATATATAACAATAAAGGGTTAACATTATAAAAGATGGCGTTCTAGTTTAGAAAAAATATTCCATACTGGGCGTGAAAATAATGTAAAAGTTGTAAAACACATAATGATAATTAAAGATATAAAGTGTTATAATATTTCAATATTAAAATTCAAATTAATAAGTAAATTGGGTAATGATTGGTAAGCCAATCAGTTGATAATTGACAGGTTATTTGGTGGACACGAAAGTCTAGCATACCCTAGCGAACTGGAGGTGTCATGTTAACATCGCGGCTGCAATTGGTGTCCATATCAACATGTGTCATGTCCTTTGATGCCTACCGACATAGCTGGGTTGTTTATTTACGTAGGAGGTCCTTTGTTGCCGACCCTTTGTTACCGACTGGCACATGATCCCATGTCTGGCCTACGTCCCGAGTTGAGTTGTCTTTTCTTGCCTGCACTGTGGTAATTTGTTTCTTTAGCATATTTAGGCATATTTGAAAATATAGTTTTCTTGGTGTTCGTAAGTGTTGTGTTTCGACGTTGTTGCGGACTTATTAAAAAAATGTTATTCAATGATGTCAGGTTAGATGTGCGTAAAAGTGCGACTTCAACGTAGACACGCTTTGGTGAGGTGTCACAGGCATGAAGGCGTCTTGGGCCTGTTAAGTGAGAAAATTGTTGTGATGCGCTGTGACACTAGTAAGTGAATTGAATGGAAAGGTGCCACGTGAAGTGTTAGTTTTTGGTACAGCATCTAACTCGTTTCCGAAGGAATAACAAATTTTTTAGTCATGGGTGGTTGTTGTACGAAACACATCGAGAAATTTCAGATTGTTATAGAGGTGGCATGTTTATCGTGAAATCTTTGTGTTCGCGACGATATGGAGCTCGTGTGGTTCGAAATTGGACGTGTTGTTAAATCGCGCGTTAATAGATGTGGCCAATTGGAGAAAGTGATGGGGGAGTGTGTTGAAGTTCGTTCCGAGAGATGTGTGAATTATTAATAATTATGCATGTAAAAAGAAAAGGACGAGGGAGTGTAGCTATGTTGGAATTTTTAACTTGTTTTGGGAAGGACAGTTACAATTCTAGTTGTGCTTTTGAAGATAGTGTATCTTTCGATTTTTGTATTTTTAAAAAATGCGTTTCACCTATGTTTATTAAAATTTGAATATATTTTTTAAATTGTTGCTTATGGTAGTGCGAAAATTATACTTGTAAAAGGGCAATGGCATGATAGTGACTTATAATTTGAATGGGGCGTGTACATAAAATAGTGAACATAACAATGATTTTTTGCAAAGTTTTGTATATTTAATTAAGACATTGGTGTTTTTGGTATAAAAATAAGGTATTAAGAGAAACACACAAATAAGTTTAGAATTATGATTCGAGTAATTTAACTATAATATGATTTTTTAAAACTGTAAGATTGCAAGTAATGAATTAAAATTTATAAGTTGCTTAAAATAAAGTAAAAATTGATAAATGATGGTGTACAATATTTAAAATTTGAATTGAAATGCTATAAAAATGGTAAAATTTGATTTAAAAATAATTACAGTAAAAATAAACATTATATTTATGGAAAATCAAGTTGTTAGCATGTAGAAAGAGTTAAGTAGATTTTTTAAAAACTCACAGTTTTTATGTTTGTTCAGTCAGGAGACTTGGTCTTTGGTTGTTGTCCTGATGACGTGGAAGGCGTCTTGTAGAGCTTGTAGAAGCTTGTGACTTCTGTTTGGCGATGGTGGCATGTCGTCTGGATGGTAGCGTTGTAAGGTCGAAGGTGGGTAACTTCTCACCGGCTTATTTTGCGGGATGTTCGGCTGTGTCGTTGAGGGGAAGATTGCTTGGTCGTTTCGTTGGATTGGCGTGCTTGTTCCTCCATCTTGCTTCTTGGCTCTTTTCTATCTATCTGGACAGTCTTTTCCTTCTTCGTTGTGGTCTCCTTCGTTGTGGTAATCCTGTCGACTATCTGAGATATTGTGTTGTGGAGTCGGTCGACTCTCTGTAATAATGTGTTGGAGTTCTGGTTGACTCTCTGTGATAATATGTTGAATCGACTTATCTGTGATTAGGGATCCTGTCGACTAGCTGTAATAATGCGTTGAGGTTTGGTAAGCCTGTTGTAGAACCTCGTCGACTCTCGCTATAAGTTGTGGCAACCGAGGGTCAAACCTGTAGTAACCGCGAGGGACAGTCAGGGGTGGAGAGTTTTCCAGTACCTCGCTGCACCTTGTAGGACCTTTAACAGTTCTCCCAAAGTACAGGCAGTCGTGGTCGAGGCAGAGTGGAGAAGCTGGGAATGTCCACACACAAAAAACGAAGAGACACAGTTGAAAGAAAGTTCCTTGAATAGATAAAAAGCGAGCCAAGAGCAAAGATGGAGATCGAGAAGTTTTCTTACTGTTTTACATCGTCGATGAGTTGGTGACAACCGGCGACAAGGGGTGACGCTGACCGGGATTGACTGGAACTGCCACTGGCTGTTGCTACGTGGGGTCCTATTTAAACAACTTTTTTGGACTAGGAAGTGAACTAGGAAATGGACCAGGAAGTATTGCCTTTCTGCACGTGTGCAACTCGACTCTGGCAGCGGTCTGGGCTTCCATCTATCTTTAGAAGTTACTTTGTAAATCTCTCTCTGGCTCTTAACTCAGTTTTTAATCTATTACACAGCTTTTATTTATTCATCCTCAGTACATTACATTTGGTGATGCAAGGAGACATGTCAATTATGCATATAATTAGTTATATTATAATTAGTTCTATATACAACATGACAATCTTGTTATAAATTACATAATATAGGGTTATTGGTTTAAATTATCATATATATATATATATATATATATATATATATATATATATATATATATATAACTTTTAAATATTAAATATAAGTTTTTTTTTTATTTTTTTTTATAATTTTCAGATATATCCAAACAGAACATCTTGTTATAGCCCTTTTTAACCCTCACAGTTTATATTAATTAAAAGAAATTTTAATTACTTACCTGTGTTAGAGAGGCTTTACCCGTTTAAACCCGGATAAACCCTTTCACTCCCGGGGCCCATCTATGGTAATTTAAACCAACAACCCTATATTGTATAATACTTATAACAAGATTGTCATGTTGTATATAGAAACACATCTATAAATAATTATACGCATGATTGACATGTGTCATTGCATCACCATATGTAATGTACTTTGTACAAACTGAGGATAAATAAATAAAACTATGTAATAGATTAAGAGCTGAGCTAAGAATGAAATCGAGATAGAAATCCAAAAACCCTAAAGAGGAATTTGGCAAGTCGTTGTCATCAAGGTCAAAGGGTGCAGAATAGCGCAGACGCCCCACGCCCTTTGGACCCGTTCAAAGTCCAAATTCTCGCATGTCTCCCTCCTCGGCAAAGGTATATAAAACCTCGGTTTTAGCCGAAATTATAGCCATTTCACCATCGGCGTGAGCCCTTGTCGGTTGTATCCAGGTCCACCTCATCGACCATGTAAAACAGCAAGAATTCTTCTAACTCCATCTTGTTCTTAGCTCGACTCCTATCTGTTCACGGAACTTTCCTACTACAACTGTGTCTCTTCGTTTTTTGTGTGTGGACATTCCCAGGCTTTCCACTCTGCCTCGACTACGACTGCCTGTACTCTGTGAGAACTTTTAAGTCTTCAAAGGTGCAGAGAGGTACTGGAAAACTCTCCACGCCCTGACTGTCCCTCTCGGTTCCTACAGGCTTGACCCTCGGTTACCACAGCTTATCTGTGATGAGGTATCCTGTCGACTCTCGCTATAGCTGTGGTAACCGAGGGTCAAACCAGTATTAACCGAGAGGGACAGTCAGGACGTGGAGAGTTTTCCAGTACCTCTCTGCACTTTGGAGGACCTTTAACAGTTCTCACAGAGTACAGGCAGTCGTGGTGGAGGCAGAGTGGAAAGCTTGGGAATGTCCACACACAAAAAAAGGAAGAGACACAGTTGTAGTAGGAAAGATCCGTGAATAGATAGGAGTCGAGCTAAGAGCAAGATGGAGTTAGAAGAATTCTTACTGTTTTACATGGTCGATGAGGTGGACCTGGGTACAACCGACAAGGGCCCACGCCGATGGTGAAGTGACCATGTAACATTTCGGCTAGGGCAGATGTTTTATATCTTTGCCGGGGGGACAGGCGAGAATTTGGACTTTGAACGGGTGCAAAGTGCGTGGGGTGGCTGCGGCATCCTCCACACCCTTTAGACCTGATGGCAACGGGCTGCCAAATTCTTTTTTAGGGTTGTTGTATTTCTATCTCGATCTCCTTCTTAGCTCAGCTCTTAATCTATTACATAGTTTTATTCATTCATTCTCAGTTTGTACAAAGTACATTACATATGGTGATGAAATGACACATGTCAATCATGCGTATAATTATTTATAGATGTGTTTCTATATACAACATGATAATCTTGTTATAAGTATTATACAATATGGAGTTGTTGGTTTAAATTAACATATATATACATATATATCTAAAATATGGGGGCCGGGCCTGTCGGGCTCAAGTTGGAAGGTTGGCGTGCACCTAAATGGGCTAGGCGTGTTGACTTCTGCCAAGTAGGCCTGGACCAAATTGGTACTCCCTGCTCGACAGCTTGAGCTGCGCGGCTGGGGGCTTTGCTTCTTGTCTGTTTCGGCAGGCGACCAACGGTCAACCCAGAACTGGCACGGAATATGGGAATTCGACTTTATAATTATCTAAAATATATACAGTCTTCATTGGTGGGGCCCACAGAGAGAGAGAGAGAAAGAAAACATTAACCTGTCACATATGTTAACGGGGAATGTGAAGAATAATTAAACTGAATAATACTGTATTTCGATTCAAAATTATTTATTCATATTTTAACATTTGAAAATGACAAATTTGTAAGGCTGAAATATAAAATAACTGTTCTCTTACGCCAATGAAACCTTTTACCGAGTAAGAAGATCAAACCTCTCATTTGAATATGAGAAATTGATTAAAATGATTAATTGGAAAATATAATTATATATCTCATTATCTATTTATTATTTATTACCATCAAATCAGACGCGATATCCCCACGAGGAATGCTTGCATCAAGCAACAACACTAAATTCAAAGAACTATATTATATAAACAATTGGTTAATTACAAGGTTTGAGTAGAAGTTTAAAGAAGAAAAGAAAGAACATTAAAATCATGGTTTGATTTCACATCTTACACAGGAACACAATTACATAAATATAAATCAAATATATACATTTCTCATGATATTATGATTTATTTATTTAAACTTTTAAAACGATTTTTCATTTAAATATTACTAATAGAAGACAAAATTGAATTTATATATACACTCATGGACAAAATCTAAGGAAGTGGAAAGTCTTTACTGTCGCCGGTCGTTTATTTTTTTTTTTAAGGAGACAGAGCTAATTTTGTTCACACTTTGGTTATCTCGTGTGTCTTCGATAAAGTTCACTGTAATATCTTTCAGAGTTATTATCTGAATCCTGATATAAATGCTAAAAGGTACAATTTCCTTAAGTTTTGTCCATGAGTGTATCTTTCAGAGTTATTGTAACAATCCCGATATACATGCTAAAAGGTACAAATTCCTTAAGTTTTGTTCATGAGTGTAACTTTCAGAGTTATTGTAACAATCCCGATATACATGCTAAAAGATACAACTTCCTTAAGTTTTGTCCATGAGTGTAACTTTCAGAGTTATTATAACAATCCCGATATACATGCTAAAAGGTACAACTTCCTTAAGTTTTGTCCATGAGTGTAACTTTCAGAGTTATTATCTGAATCCCGATATACATGCTGAAAGGTACAACTTCTTTAAGTTTTGTTCATGAGTGTATCTTTCAGAGTTATTGTCTAAATCCCGATATACATGCTAAAAGGTACAACTTCTTAACTTTTGTTCCTCCATAAGTTTATGTCTTTAACATTGTTAGGTTTTTATTATTATTATTATTATTATTGTATTTTATTAATTAATTATAATTCATATTCATAGAATTTTATTGCTACTTATCAGTAGTACTTATCAAACGTTTTCTTTTGTGTTAAAAATACAAATAAATCGCATTAAATCGTAACGTAATTATCTTTTGTTGTTTGAAATAAACGAATTGAATCGAATTGAGTCAGCTCGTTCTTTCTAGAAGAAACTTCAAAGGAAACGTGCTAACATTTTTTGGTGCCGAAACCCAGGAAAGAAGTAGAAGAAATAGAAAGTTCTTAGAAGCCATGAAATAAAGAAAGGTAAGGTTTTGAATACTAATCTTTAAAATATGGAAACAGAAATCTTAATTTTTGAATCTCTGATTAAAAGTTTGGAATTGATAAAAGCAGATGTAGAATATAATTCAGAAGGCAATGATAAATACGCACTTATGCAAAATAAAGAAGACTTGTTAAATTTAAAAGCTAGCTTTGATAATCAATATGTGAAATTAGTAAAATATAAAAGCATTAATGCTGAAGAAAAATTTAAGGAATCTTTTGAGGCAAAGTTTAAAATCAATTCTTTTTTGATAAAAATAAATAGATCGCTGGGAAATATAAATAAAAATACATTTTCTGGTGAAACCAAATTAGAACTTCCCAAATTTCAACACTCCCAACACTGGGATATTATCAAAAACTTCAATATTCAAATTCTGCACTAAAAGGAAATGCCGCTAGACTTATTTGGGCGTTCAATATTTCTGATGAATATTATCCTACTGCCTGGCACAACTTGGTCAATAGATTCGACAAAAAAAGTGAATTGGCTTTTAAACAAATTCAAAATTTGTATGATCTAAAAAAATGTAAAACAAGAATCGACTAAAGATTTACTTGATCTCCTGGACACTTGTAACGAAAGCATTCAGAATCTCTCTATCCTCGGATTGGAACGTAATAATTTATCGGATATGATTTTAATTCATATAATTCAATCAAAACTTGATCGTTCAATAAGAAAGGAATGGGAGATGAGTTTGCTTGAGAAAGAATATCCATCGTATGAAAAGATTATTTCTTTCCTGGAAATATTTGCTGGAAGTCTCGGGAGTTTTCAGAATAAAGAAAATTCAAAACAATTCTACAAAATGAATAAATCCACTCATTCTCATTCAGCAACCTTTGCCTCTTACTCTAGTATAGATAGTCATGTCATGTCATGCGTCATATGTAAAGGTGAACATTTTTTGTTAAAATGTCCTAAGTTTAATGGCATGATGTTACCTGAAAGATGGACATTTGTAAAAGATAATCATCTATGTTACAACTGTCTAAGATCTAAACATAGAGTATCGTCATGCGTCTTCACGCAAAATTGCAAATCATGTAATAAGAGACATCATGCTCTTTTGCATCAGTTCAAACCGGAAATGTTAAGTCCTGTTGCGGACATATCTCCATTGACCCATGCCAGTGTCTCATGTTTTGCAGACAACAAAAGTCATGATCGGATATTACTCTCTACGGCTTTAATAAAGGTCAAATCGGAAAACGGGGTTCTTCAAACATGTAGAGCTCTCATAGATACAGGCTCTCGAAGCTGTCTTTTAACAAATAGTTGTCGAAAGAAATTAAATTTTTCTCTTGCTGAATGTAAAACTACAGTTTTTGGTTTGGGAAACAAACTTGTAGAACAATCAATGGGTGAGGTCTCTCTCCAATTTAGCCCACATTTCTCAAACCTAATATTCAACGCCAATCCTATAGTCATTGATAAGATCACATCAGAATTGCCCAATTTCTTTATAGAAAAGGATAATTGGCCTTATTTGAAAAATCTTCTGTTGGCTGACCCCAATTTTGACAAATCTAGCCAGATTGATTTAGTGATAGGAGCAGAGCTTGCTCCATGCTTATTTAGCGGGAAGGTTAGATTCCAAAATTTATCTGGACCCACTGCGTGGGGGTCCAAATTGGGATGGTTACTTACAGGTAAAATATTACTGTCAGGTGAAAATTCCAATTAAGATATAACTATGTTCGCGTCGGAGGAACAAGATGATTTTCTAAAAAAATTCTGGGAGCTGAAGTCAGTACCCTCTGCCAAATCTTTCCCCAGAGAAGAAATTTCGTGTGAAGAAATATATATTAATAACCTCAAAATTCTGGAAGATGGAAGGTACTCTGTTGGGCTGCCATTTAGAACATTGCCAACTCTTGGCGAATCTAGGATCAATGCTCTTAAACGATTTCTATCATTTGAAAGAAAATTACAAAAATCTCCAAGTATCCTAAAACAATATTGTGATTTCATGGACGAATATCTTTTAATCAATCATATGGAACTTATTCCCAGTGATGAGCTGAATACAACTTCAGGACAATGTTATTATATACCTCATCATATTGTGTATTTAAGGAACAAAGCACTACCACTAAATTGAGAGTTGTTTTTGATGAATCTTGCAAAACTAGCAATGGCAAATCTCTAAATGACTTTCTTCATGTAGGACCAAAACTACAACAGGATATCTTCAACATTCTGATAAGATTTCGAACACGCCCAAAAGCTTTTTCAGGAGATATAGAGAAAATGCATCGCCAAGTAAGAATTGATTCTAGGGATTGTGATTTCCAGATTTTTATGGAGAAAAACCCATCAGAACCTTTATTGGATTATAGACTACTGATTGTGACATATGGATTGTCTTGTGCGCCATATCTCGCCATGCGTACCCTACATCAACTTGCAAGGGACAAAGTGTCAACTTTCCCAGTGGCCTCAAAAATAGTACGAACCGATTTTTATGTTGATGGCTTGCTTTCTGGTGCAGACGCAATTGGAGAAGCTACATGTCATATTCGTGAAGTCAATAATATTCTTTCTTCAGCCAGAATTTCACTTAGGAAATGGAGATCAAACGTCCCGGAGTTTTTTTCTGGATTTTCAGAACAGGTTGAAGATAGGCATAATCTTCGGGATTTTGAGAGTGATTCATGTGTCAAAATACTTGGTATTTGTTGGAATCCTTCCTTGGGCATTTTTCAGATTCTTTTTAATGACATTCCAGAACAAACGAATTTTAAAAGACATTTGTTGTCCCACATCTCCTGAATCTTTGATCCTATAGGCTGGCTGTCCCCGGTTATTATTCGTCTTAAAATTTTGCTTCAATCACTTTGGAAACAGAAGTTGAATTGGGATGATCCCTTGCCTGATACTTTGTGCTCTCAATGGAAGAAAATCGAAAAGGAATTATCCTTATTAAATAAAATTCAAATTCCTAGATACTTCTCGTGCAGGGGAGCTTTACTTTCTGTTGAACTTCATGGTTTTTGTGACTCTTCAGAAGTTGCATTTGCGACAGTTTTTTTTATATAAAATCTCATTTCAAATCGGGTCAAGTGAAAGTTTCTCTGATTGCTTCCAAGACGAGGGTAGCTCCTCTGAAAATGATTTCCATACCACGGCTAGAGCTGTGCGCTGCTCTTCTTCTCTCAACTTTATATGATACTATTCGCAATTCTTTATGCTTACTAATTGATAGAGTATTTTTATGGACTGATTCCAAAATTGTTCTCAGCTGGATTAAATCTGAATCTAGACATTGGAAACCTTTTGTCTGAAATAGGATTGCTGAAGTTCAAAGATTGACTTTACATTCTTCCTGGCATTATGTCATTTCGAAAGATAATCCTGCAGACTGCGCTTCCAGAGGTATAACTCCTTCAGAGCTGGTGGATCACTCTCTTTGGTGGCGAGGACCAACTTGGCTCTCGGATGTGAACTTTGAAGATCCAATTCAAACTCAATATGATTTTCCGTAAGAAATTTCAGGTGAAGACGAAAACCTTTTTCCACTAATCTTCTTTTCCCAGACTTCATTTTCAAATACACAAATATCAACGAACTTGTTAGAATTACAGCATGGATTTATAGATTTGTATTCAATGTACAATGTTCTTTCAATGAAAGAAAAAAAGGACATCTATCTTCAAGCCAATTAACAAGTTCAATTCACAATATCATTCGTTTCATTCAAAGTTCTGAATTTCAATCAGAATTTACCTGTTGCAAACAAAAGAAATCTTTACCAACTAAATCAAGGCTTTTATCTTTGAATCCTTTCATTGATAAATCTGGACTATTACGGGTTGGAGGAAGATTACGTTATTCAAATCTGCAATTTGATGAAAAGCATCCAATAATATTGCCAAGAGATCATTTTATCACGGAATTAATAGTGCGACAGTGTCATCTGGATCATTTACATTCTGGTCTTCAACTGACCATGTCAGCACTACGATTACGATATTGGATTCCTGCAGGCAGAAGTTTGGTCAAGAAAATAATCCACCAATGCATGGTGTATTTCAGGGCTAAACGCCAAGTTACCAAGCAAATCATGGGAGATCTGCCTATGCACCGAATTGTGAAATCAAATCCGTTCACTAAAACTGGAATCGACTTTGCAGGACCGTTTTTGATGAAACCAAACATCAAAAGATCCAAAGTAAATTTAAAATCATATGTTGCTTTATTTGTATGTTTCTGCACAAAAGCAATTCATATAGAAATTGTATCAGACCTATCTTCAGCGGCTTTCCTCGCAGCTCTCAAGCGGTTTATTTCTCGTCGAGGAAAACCTTCTGATATATTTAGTGATAACGGGACCAACTTTAGGGGAGCTAACAACATTCTCCGAGAGCAGTTTGGTATATTGAAAGCTTCAACAATTCAAAAATTCATATCTAATGAACGAATCAACTGGCATTTTATACCTTCTTCCGCCCCAAATTTCGGAGGTATCTGGGAGGCTGGAATAAAATCCTTCAAATTTCATTTTCTCAGATGCTTAAAGTCTCAGATACTCACATTTGAAGATTTGAGTACTCTGACAACTCAAATAGAAGCGTGTTTAAATTCGCGACCTATTTGTCCTCTAAGTTCAGATTCAGACGATTTTAATCCTCTTACACCAGGACACTTTTTAATCGGGAGACCCTTAACTGCCCCTCCAGAATCTAATGAAGATGATGATGTTCCGATAAACTACCTCGACCGCTTGAGACTAAATCAAAAAATTAAAAATGTATTTTGGAAACGTTGGAATCGAGAATACCTCAACAATTTGCAACAACGCCTAAAATGGCAAAATTCCTCACCCAACATTAAGGAAGGTGACCTCATCTTGCTCAAGGATACCATATCACCACCAGCAATGTATTGGAGCCTTGGTCGCATCACCAAAGTCTTTCCGGGAGCGGACGGAAAAGTTCGAGTCGTCGAGGTGAAGACCAAGCACCAAGAACGCCTTACTAGAACTGTCTCTAAAATAGTACTATTACCTTTTGCTGAGGGTTAAGTTAGTCCACCGGGGTGGAGTATGTTAGGTTTTTTTTTGTTATTATTGTATTTTATTAATTAATTATAATTCATATTCATAGAAATTTATTGCTACTTATCATCATTCTTTTTGTTGTTTTTTTTTTCTTCTTCTGTTTTCTTTTGTGTTATAAATACAACTAAATCGCATTAAATCGTAATGTAATTCTCTTTTGTTGTTTGAAATAAAACGAATTGAATCGAATTGAGTCAGCTCGTTCTTTCTAGAAGAAACTTCAAAGGAAACGTGCTAACAAACATAATTATTCTTCTTTTGTACATAAGAATCATTTTTAAATACTCGTTTGTATTTATATTTAATTTATTATTTTTATATCACGGGGTATTTTGATTTAATTAATTGTAAATAGCTTATTTTTATATATATTATTAATTTTTAAAATTATGGTATTATTTTATTTGGATAAAGGTGAATGCTATATCCCATGAAATTGCCTTTTTCACAAGTCCATTAGAATCACATTTATAGAAGAAACGAGAAGTTTGAAAGCTTGCATTTAATCGTTGTATTAATAAAAAACCTTTCTCCGTTTTCTTTGACTTTTGCTATTTTTACCTTAGAAATTAATTATTTTGGAAAAAGGAGAGAGAATTATAAATATCTGTATTAAATATATATATATAAAGAAATAAAGTTACAATTTTATCTTTTAATATATTTATTCTTCTCTTAAAAAAGATTCTTGTTTTTAATATCTTCTCATTAAACAAACAACCTATATTCTCTTAATAACCATTAAAAATATCAAAAACAACAAAGAAGAATAAAAAAAAAGTTCTTAAGAAAAAAAAAAAGAAATAAATAAACAATAAAAAAAGCAGACGAAAGAAGCCATTATTGCCACGTACGAGAGAGAGATATAAACAATCAATAGCCAAACTTAAAAATAATAATGATAATGAACGTCATAAAATAGATATCGTTAAAATGAAATAATAAAAAAAGGCAGACGAAAACTTTCAAGAACCATAAATTATGTCCCTTCAATAAAATAATTCCCAAACGACTATTTTCAGCTTCTTTAGAAGGATTAGCGCTTTACAATAAGTATAAAAAAGTTTTAAAAATCGAACACAATGAGATAAATTCGTCAGTAGATATTTTTAAAACCTTTTCACGTTAGCAATAAAATGTAGAATAGAAAGCTTAATCATATATTTGAATCAGACGAATAAAAAACTAATCATTGTCTACATTGGAGAATTAGATAAATATAACTTTTATATTCTTATCTTTTTGGTGTTTTATATTTAGTAAAATATAGATCTTCTTTAAATAAATACTCCAATAATAATAAATATGAATTATATATTTGAAAAGGGTAGACAACATATTCATATATTTACCAATATCGTTAACATTTCATTTAAAAAAATACGTTTTTATTTAACACTAGGGGATGTACCCGGCATCGCCCGGGTTTTACCTGAGTATAGGTTTGTCTAACGAACATTTGTTAAAACAATTCTCTATAAACTTGTGGCGACCGCACTTTGCTTCAGCGAACTTGGACAAAGCTTCAAAACACATACGGGCAGAAAAATGGCGGCCCCACTATGCCTCGGCAAGCACGTGTTTTGAGAACACTTCACTACGCATGCGCGGGCGTCATCCGGAACTTTCTAGCGGCTGGCTTCTTCCGACACTTGATCTGGCACTCACGCGGTAAACAACATGGCTAGAGCCGACGGCCGTTACTTCAACCGTTGCTTCTTTTCTCTTTACAATTTCTTGCTTTAAATAAATTAATTTCAATTATAATTTTATCAGCAGCCTTTCCACAAGCCACACCATCACTTCACGCAACAAACCATCCTACAAACTTATTAAAAAAATAATAGATATATTTTGATAATTTGAAACTCGTAAATTTGAATCTCTCGATAAAGTGAACACTTTTCTCCGGTCCCTTGAAAAATACTTGATAAGTTGAATAAAATCAATATTAATTGGTTCCCTCGGTAATTGGAAGTTAAAGGAATAGCATCTTGCCTTGGAATTGTATCATTATTCTTGTCTCAAATAAATTGCCGTGTCATCCTGAATTTTGTCTTTCCTAATTTTCTACATTACAAAATCATCATTTTATCTAGTGAACATTTTTCCCGGTCCCTTGAAAATACTCGATAAGTTGCTTCTTTTCTCTTTATAATTTCTTGCTTTAAATAAATTAATTTTAATTATAATTTTATCAGCAGCCTTTCCACAAGCCAAACCATCACTTCACGCAACAAACCATCCTACAAACTTATTAAAAAATAATAGATATATTTTGATAATTTGAAACTCGTAAATTTGAATCCCTCGATAAAGTGAACACTTTTCTCCGGTCCCTTGAAAAATACTTGATAAGTTGAATAAAATCAATATTAATTGGTTCCCTCGGTAATTCGAAGTTAAAGGAATAGTATCTTTCCTTGGAATTGTATCATTATTCTTGTCTCAAATAAATTGCCGTGTAATCCTGAATTTTGTCTTTCCTAATTTTCTACATTACAAAATCATCATTTGATCTATTCTCCCAAAATATATGTTGTAGAAAAATGATAAAAATGACTTGTGCGCAATTAATAGGTAGAAAATCTCACTTTTGATAAATAATAATCATCATTTAGTTAAATCTATAAAATCTGCAAATAACTTTAAGGATATTCAAGATATTCAAGAAATTATTTTTCAAAAACCTTCCCGGGGATATACCTAATAATATCCCATAATTTCACGGCGATTGGATGTATGGTATTTGAATCTATAGAGTACAGACAGACATTCAATTTTATATATATATAGATTTGAGATATATACGGTTGGTAATTAAAATTAGTGATGAAATATCTTTTGTATAAATTAGTTTTGAACTATTTTATGACTATCTTTATTTAACAAAACATTATATATATATAATACATGTTCATCCCTGAATTTACAATTTAATAAACTTAACAAGTAATACACAGCTGTTTATTTGACTGTTTTTATTTCTCTAGCTTTCGGGCTAACATGCCTTTTAACAGGAGAACTAGAAGTATGACTTCCAGCTAACTGTTGAAGGGCATGTAACTAACTTGCATACTAATTCTGTACATATTTCAAATATCTTTATTTTCTTTCAAAATTTATTTTTATCTTTAAAGTGCAATTGTCTCTAGGGGGACATAGCGCTCTAAGTCGAAATAAAGAATAAAGAATAGAAGGGCATGTTGGCCCGAAAATTTTAGAAATTAAAACAGTAAAATACATTAGCTTTGGATTACTTGTTGATTTCATTTAGAAAATATTATTTGTACTAAAAGAAAATATTAAAGTTTATTATTATTAATTTTATTTATTATTATTATTATTATTATTATTATTATTATTATTAAATAAATAGAAGCCGTGGATAGATTGTTGGAACGATGTAGGAAGCTGGCGTTTGAAGACAAGGAACACTGGAGATAATCATGGGCCACTAGGATACCGCGACCATAGAAGAGATCCAGGAGAACGACCTAGAGCAGATGACCTGACAGACAAGAATGGATCAAGGTGACCATTTTATCGAGGAACCACCAGTCATAGAAAGACTGCTGGGGAGCTGCAGGACATCAGGGGACCATATCTGCGAGGACCACAGCACTGACCAGGAGTCAAGATTCCATATGTAAATAAATACCTTTGTTTTTCTTCTATTGTTATGATTGCGATGTTGTAAATAAGAATATGTAAATAGACTGAAAATTAATTACACCTTTTAAATAAAAACTAGTAAACTATTGTGTGAAAAATAAAATTATTCTTTTATTTTTAATTATCCCTAGTGCACGTGGTACAGGCCATGAAAATCATGGTGGGTAGTTAGCGACTGCTTCTACTGTGAGTGCACCACATGTCTACATATATGAAAAGTAGTTCGACTTTTGCACATACAAATGTGCAAGAGCCCCGTTTGGTTATTTGCACTAACTGGTGGGGTTAGACTTTTTAAAGAATCGGGGGCCATTGAGGTATTTTTTTTTTCAAATGAGATAAAAGTGTCAGATTGCGAGACTCGATCTCAGGTCGTAGTCGTCGAAAACCAACGATTTAGACCATCCTTCCACCGACCCCCATAAAATTATAATAATAATTACAAATAATCTATATGTATAGCGCGCCAAGACCATGATAATCATGGTGAGTAGTTTACAACTGCTATTACTCTAAGTGCATCACACGTCTATATATGTAGAAAACAGTTCGAATTTCATACTTACTACTTTGTCATAACCCTTTTCATTTAAGTGCACTCTAAACCGATTAGGTAAAAAATATTAATAGAGAAAATATATATTAAATTTTTATCAATAAAAATATTTAATTACCTGTATTTTCACCTAAAAATAATATAGCTCCTTAACATACCCTCTCTTATTCTCTATTAGTTAATTATAATCATTAATAATTTTATCTCTTTCCAAAATTTAATTGCCTACTAAATTTACCACCAAAATGTAAACGACAATAAATTGAAGAAGAGCGTATCATAGTCAAATTAGAATTAATTTACATAATATATTAATTACCAAACTCTCTCTCTTAATTTATTTAATGGCAGACTATTAATGGCAGACTATATGTACGAATTGAATGAAAAATATCAAACGACTTCTTCTTAATGATCTATAATATATAAATGGGTCAAATTGTTTTTTTTTACTATTTATTTTATTTTTATAACTACAATTTAAGTTTATCTTTGTAAATGTTTAAAGTAAATTGTATTCATTTGTATAATTAGAATAGAATCATAAAAAATACAAAAAAATTAAGTGTATCCTATTCACAATCTGATTACTAAAATTTGAATTGTAATTTTATTAATATAAGCAAAACATTAAGAATTGCTATTTGAAATGTAAACTATTTAGAAAACGTGTATGCTATTTTTAAACTAAAACAAATTTCTATTACACTTAGTGAAATGATTAAAATAATTAAGACTTATGATTATTCATATAATTGCAGTAAGAACACTTTAAAAAAATGATTTTATTAAAAAAAAAAGAAACATACACGCTTAGAGCGTTTACATTTCCAATAATAGATGTCGCGTCAATGCATCAATTTGATATTTAATTGCTTAATTGTACTTACCTATTTACATAAACCAATTGTATGTGATAGATTCAAACTTAATCTATCATTATGTAAATAAGAAACAGGTATGCATATTAAAAAGATGATAATGTATTGGATCATAATGGAAAGATTTGGTCAATATAGCATCTCTTGATCATGCAACAATGATGATGGTGATCACCATCTATCGGAATAAAAAAAAAAAACTTTAATATTCTTTTATTCCTGAATATCGCACTACATCAGGTTCACTAAGGTCAAAGACTCGAAACGCGTTCCTAGGGAGATATAAACTTAATCTATCATTATGTAAATAAGAAACAGGTATGTATATTAAAAAGATGATAGTGTATTGAATTATAATGGAAAGATTGGATGAGTGAAACACCCTCTTGATCATGCAACATTGCTGATGATGATCACCATCTATCGGAATAAAACATTAAATATATTTAATATCTTTGATTTCAGAATATCACAAAATCGTTGGAATACAGACTACATTTATTTATTATTTATTTATTATCATTTACAAAGCACGCGATATCCGTCTTGGATATTTGCATGCATACACAAGTTTGGGAGCTTATTTACAGTAATTATTAATAGGAAATTAGTTATTATAATAGAAATTATTAACATATTTGTCAGTTAGTTAACGATTTAATTACCCTATAATGAATATTAGTGAACATCACATAAGAACAGAAATTTAGAGCTATTTACAGCATATAACTATATTACAGCCCAGGCTATCTATTACTAAAAAACATTCTACAAAATCTATTAAAATTTATATACATATATCTATTATTAACTATTTGATTTAGACAATTTATATTTATTTGATTTTTGACTCTCAAGTCCTCCACAAGTCGACAGTCCGTTAAAATATGTACAGGATTTTCTTCTTCTGCACCACATGAGCATTTAGGTGAATCCGTCTTTCTGACTTTGTACAAATATGATCTAAAGTTACCGTGTCCAGTAAAAAATTGGACATTGTAAAAGTTTGGCTTGACATATTTGGGTATTTGGGAATCAGTGAAGAAGGACTTGAAAATGGTATTAGTCTTCTCATAGTATTTCTGCAATTTTTCCCTTATGTAATTAGAAATTATATTCCTACTTGAAGAGTCAAATCGGTTGTAATTTATTTCGGTTTTCAACATGTTAGATTCAATATAATCAGTAAGTTTGGGGACTTGTGCAAGTATGTGTGTACAATCCGATGATGTTGTACTGTATGCCTGTATACAATGTTTTAAAATACTATATTGAAGAGAATTAAGTTTGTCTTTAGACTTTTTGTTTATGAATGGATACCATATTGGATAACCATAAGTAATTGTACTTCGATATAATGTCTTATACAATATCAGTCTTCGTCTAAAGTCCAGACCCCATGCTTTCTTTGTCAGGCCAAATAGGTATCCACTAGCTCTAGTTACCTTTATGATCATTTCATTAACATGAGGCGTAAAGTCCAGTTTGCTTCTGACTCGGTGATTTTTAATAGTTACTCCTAGAATCTTAAGTTCTTCAACCGGTTTAATTAACTTGCTACCTGAGACTATTATATCGCTATTGCATTTATATAAATATAATATTTTTGTTTTTTCATCTGACAATTTTAATTTACGACTTTCACACCACTTATTGATTTTTCTTAATACATTATCTATTGTCTTTCTTAGTTGTTCAGGAGTTTTATTCCAACATATTAACGTAATATCATCTGCATATCCTATTGTTTCACAATTATCATCCAGATTATTATTCAGTATCTCATTAATAAGAATATTCCATAATGTGGGAGACAGTGGTCCTCCCTGTGGACATCCTTTACTTAGTTTCTTATTAATTTCAGTTGAGGAATATCTTAATCTTATTCTTCTATTATCAAAGTATGATTGTAGAAGTTTTATCATTGAAGCCTGCACACCATCTTCATCTAGTCTTTTCATCAGGGCCGGCCACCATGCATTATCAAACGCTGCACTAATATCCACTGCAATTATTGCTGCATATTCTCTTGCTTTATGTTCTAACGCAATTTTTATTATTTCAGTTAGTGCAGTAATAGTAGATTTCGATCTTCTAAAGCCATGTTGTCGATCACTTAGTAAATTAAAATCTTCATAATATTTTATTATTCTGTTATTAATTATTTTTTCAAATATTTTAGAAATGTTGGAATTAAGACATAAAGGTCTATAATTTTTATAGTTATTAAAATCTGTTTTTCCAGGTTTCGGAATAATTATTGCCTCTGCTCTTTTCCATTCAGCAGGATAGTATTGTATGTCTAAACATTTTTGAAATAGTTTCACCAATATAGAGCTATAAATTGTTTAGTGTGCCTTATCATGTTGTTAGAGATGTTGTCTATTCCGGGAGATTTCTTTGGATTTAATTTGTCAATCAAGTCGTTGACTTCAGTAATCATAACCATCGGTTTTTCTTTATTGAGTAGTTTTAAATTATAATTTCTTATACTTTTATGGATGTTTGTATCTTCTTCACATTTATCATCTGGAAATAAGTTATTCAATAATTCCTCACCCTTCTGCAAACATTCCATATCAGTATTACCCTCCAAAATTTGCATATTTCTCTTCCGCTTAGATCCACTTTTGATGTTTTTGTACACCTTATATAAGTTTCCATAAGGGTTGTTCGATTTGTTTTCCTCCAGAAAATATCTCCATGATGCTTTCCTAGCTTTTTCTATTTCCCGTAAATACTTGTTTCGTATGCTTTTATAGTATTGTTTAATATGATCAGGGCAATTTTTGTTTCTATAGTAACAGTTTCTAAGGTAATGACAGTGATCCTTTAGAAGCTGTAAATTCGTATTCCACCACTTATTACTAATATTATTTTTTGTTGTCATATTATTATTTACTTTAAGTGAATTATGTGCTGCCTCAATCAGTATGTTCGTAAGTTCTTTTACCGTTTGATCAATCATTTCTGGTGTATCCACTATGTCTAGCAAGTTTTCAATTTTTTCTTGTTCAGTACTGTTAATTCTCTGACTAAAACTTAACCAGTTCGCATTTTTCTCATTAAATTTCCAAGTGGAATAATATTTTTCTGAACTAAATTGTTCGTTTGTATATATTTCAAAAGATATAGCTACATGATCTGAAATTTGCGATATCTGCTGTGTCTTCCAATTTCTGATCGCCGCAATTGCCTGTTTATTTGTTAGTGTGAGATCAATCACACTAGCATCACGACACGTGGAAGTTTTATTATTATGGATAATTAAGTTTATTTCATCTATGATAGGGATCAGTCTATGTCCATTATAATTTTTCCTGATATCGTACCATAACGGAGCTCTGGCGTTGAAATCGCCGCAAATTATCACTGGTATATGTAAATTTGTATTAATTAACTTCTTCATAAATTCCTCGTGCTCACTTTTCATTGAATTCGGATGTATATAAATGTTGGAAAGATATATTTTTTTACTTTTTGTTTGTATGGTTATAGTTGTAGCGAATAAGTTAGTGAATTCTGTACTTAATTGAATTTTTAAGCTGCTATTTCTTACAATTATTGCCGTATTTATATTGGGACTGTTCATCAATTGATATTTTGTACAAGGTCCTGGAAATATTACCTCCTCTTTGATTATATAAGGTTCTTGAATCATTACTATATCTGCATTTCTAATTTCATCAGATGCACAAAGCTCATTTATGCAATTTTTGCTTTTTCTGGTATTTTGTTGAATAATTTTTATTTTGTCACTATATAGTTTTCGCCCCATCATTCTGGAAGTTTATTATTGGCCCGCATCTTCTATAAGTGTAGAATAGTCTGTTCTTTGTATTATGATTTGCATATCTTTTTTATAGATTGGGCAGTCTTGACTATTCGGTTTATGCTCCAAATCTCGATTTCTAAAATGTGGATGTTTGACGCAGTTGCAGCATTTAAATGTAGTCGAGCATTCGTGTTCTCCCTCTTTTTCACATTTAATACATTTTTTGGGATTGGGACAGTTATTCCTCTTATGATTAGGATTAAATAGAAAACAGTTCTGACATTGGTTCACTAATATTTTATCTTTAATATCGCATCGTTGAATATCCGTGTAAATTTTTCCCTTTCTCTTCATAATTTGGTAGACTCTAGGTGAAACCCTCAGTACTACATCTTGCTCTGGTCTATTGGTTTTCATTGGAAATAGCACTTTGATCTCTTCACTGAGTTGAGAAAGTTCAGGGTTCATCTCACATAACGTTGTCGATAAATTAGCTAAGTTTGTCATCTTGTTGACTGATTTTATGACTATGTTTGGATCTCTTAGTTTTGGCTTGTATATTTTACTGCACTGGTTTAGATCATCTTGCTTAGTAAAACTCTCTATCATTCGATCTATATCTTGATCTTTAGGCAATTTTATTACTGTACCTTTCCTAGTATTAAATACCTTGTTGATCCTAATTTTATTTCCCTCCTGTCGTAAAATTTTTATACTATCATTCACCTTTTGTTGTACCTGTGAGATGTTTTGATTTTCATTGGCAGTTATTATGATAGTTTGTTCCTCAGGAATTTGCTTTTCTTTTTGAATAAATTTATCTTCCCCATATTTTACCACCTCTGCATACGAGTCCTTGTTTCTGCTTTGTTTTACTATTTGGGATAAATCGTTTCTAATGTCGGTATAATTTTTCTGCATACATTCCCCGATTCCATTTAAACTCTGTTTTAGTTTCACTAATTCTATTACACTATCCTTTAGCTGTTTTGTTGTACTTTTTACATATCCAATATCTTGTTTATTCAACGTTTTTTGATTGTTATCAAATTTGTCTACAAAATATTTACATAATTCATCCAACCTGTCTAATATTAATGCATTCATTGTTTTGCATATCTATTGACAGCGTAAAATTTTAATGAATTATTAGCGTTATTTAAAGTATTCAATTCAATCCAAAAGAATTAGCAATATTAATATATAATTTCAAAATTCAATATGTTTAAATATAAAATATAACAAAAGTTAAATCAAATTTAAAGTATATTTACCGGAAAATTAGGAGCGATGCAATACACGTCCACTCAGTCTGGCCGCCTGGTGCCCATTATGTAAATAAGAAACAGGTATGTATATTAAAAAGATGATAGTGTATTGAATTATAATGGAAAGATTGGATGAGTGAAACACCCTCTTGATCATGCAACATTGCTGATGATGATCACCATCTATCGGAATAAAACATTAAATATATTTAATATCTTTGATTTCAGAATATCACAAAATCGTTGGAATACAGACTACATCATGCTTACTAAGACCAAAGACCCGAAACGCGTATCTAATTGATTCTTATGAAGAGCGTAGGTCAATTTTCTGAGTTAAAAATATAAATAGACGTTTATAGCTACATAAATCAATTATTCATTTAATTCTCGACGTATTAGTGACTCACTGTTACTCTCCTCAGTGAAATGAAGTCACTGAAAGGTTGAGAATTAAATACATAAATAGTTGATGTAGCTATAGTTTTTTCCAAACCAACTTACAACAACAAATGATTTTCCGAAATAGACATTTAGTAAATATTTAATGTTAATATTTATTCCGATAGATGCTGTAACCCATCAGCAATTTCATAAATTTATAAATAATATGACTTTATAGAGAGAAACCCTATATATATATTAACCAAAACTACGCTTTAAAAGATATATAATGAAGAATTTTATATTAATAATATATACGGGTATTTTTACAATTCTCTTTTACCATTTTAAAATAAACCTTTCCAATAAATCGCTAAACATATTTCGTAAAAAAAATCAATTTCACAATTTAATATAAAAATAATCGATATATTGAAAATCTTTATTCATTATTAAAGAAAGTGATGTATTATTTTCATAATTACAGTTAGAAAACTAATTTTAAAGATTTCTATTTATATATAGATCTTCTAAAAATAGAAATATATTTTCTTGAAAAACGTGTCAAACACAAATTAGAAAATTGATGGTGGTTTAAAAATTAATTTAAAAAATGAATTTTATTGATAGGATTAAAGTATTGATAAATAAACAATGTCAAACAACACACGATATGTCGTAAACAATGTCAAACACGATTTGTCTATTATATATATATATATTTTGAAAATAGAGCAATCCATATTTAATTCATTAGATAATAAAAGGCATATATTGGATTTACTAAAATATTTATTTTGCCAATATTTCGGCTGGCTGAACGCCAACCTTTATCGAGGCATTACATTTTTGTACACACAAACTCAGCGCCGCATAGTGTTGAATAACACTATGCGGCGCTGAGTTTGTGTGTACAAAAATGTAATGCCTCGATAAAGGTTGGCGTTCAGCCAGCCGAAATATTGGCAAAATAAATATTTTAGTAAATCCAATATATGCCTTTTATTATCTAATATATATATATATTAAAAATTTATCCTAATATCTTCAATTCTTCCTTTTTTTTTCCTATGTTCTACCTACATGACGCGTAACTGCCGATGGTAAAGCGTGAACTTGTTATAACCCAGTGTTGTTACTTAAAATAAAAAAAAAACTTTTAATACTTCAAAAGTAATATTTTTATAATTTGTTTTTAATCATCATTACCCCTTCTCTAATACAACTATATTGCATATAAATTATATTTAATTCTACTTTATATATATTAAAATATATATTGTGTACTCTATTGATTTTACGCATATATTTTATTAAAGAGAGTAATTTTACACGGACTTTCTATTATAATAAAAAAGGCATTTCCTGACTGCTCACATGAACATATTTTAGATATCAGAGCGCCATCTAGAGTAATAAAAATAAACTAAGCGTTGATTTATCTTGTTACTAAGAAATTTAGCCAAAATATTTTCTTGGTAAATCAAAAAAAGTCAACCAAGTACGTGTTTCGGGTTGTTGGCACTTGTTAGCGTAGTGCAGACTGTACCTCTACGAACAAAAATTATAAAAATACAAATCTGCGTAACTTAAGTAGTAAATTCGACATTAGGTCAAATTTTTAATTAATTATTTAGAAACATAGTGTTTCATTATGTTTGATACGCCCTTCATTTATTAAAAATTATTAGCGTTAATAGTAACAGATTATGTACTATAGTATCATTCCTGTTGTAACATTGTTATTGTATATATATCTTGATTAATTTCTTTTTGAGAGAGAGAGAGGACAGCGCTAACACTGAAGATCACTAACTACGAAGAAGACAACAAATAAATAAACACATCAAATTTTATAGGTAAACATTTCATTATTAACTTTGTTATTTATATTTATAATGGAAACCCTCTTGGGAAACATATGACACCAAGAAGTAGGAAATCAAGATCGATTATCCTGAAAAGCTGTAACTTGGCGGCAACAATTGGTGAAGATGCTGGGCGCATATATATATATATATATATATATATATGTTATATAAAATGAAATTTCTGTTTATTTTAATTATATTTAGGATCATGCTATGGTAATGCAGTCGTGGTTAAAATCTTGAAAATATAATAAATAAAATAATTTTGATCAGAAATCGCTTTAATTGAGCTAATGGAATATATAAAAAACATGATTTGATTAAAGTACTGCCTGGCTTAAGGCGTAAGAATAAAAAATGTAAAAATTATTTACACAATGTAAAAAAGATTTGAGCCGGCCATCGGGAAACAACAACAATGAGTTTTTATAGGGAAGGGCCCGACATCTGGTGGTAGATTTAAACAGAGAATTTAAATCCATGAAATATTTTCCTGAATAAAACAATATTTTATTATAACATACTAGACGAATGACCCGGGCAACGCCCGGGTTTTACCCGATTAAATGTTTTTATTCAAATACTATTCGTTACAATTATAAATTGGCACCGTGGACGTCACTTTTGTGAAACGTCCCGCTCCAAACTTTACAGTCAGATTAGTTACGATATACACATGTGTAAATCTTCAAATCGAGCGAGCGTCTATAAATATCTCGATTTAGATCAAGTATTCTAATTATTAATCGAACTATTATTAATAAAATTTTGAGAAGATATCGATTTTAAACGTATTTATAACCTTGATAGAGGGCGCTGTTCGTGAGCTAAGCAGAATAATTTGAATATATATAGTTTTAATATTTAATTTATATATAATTTAAAATAGCCTATCGTTTTCCTCGTATTTTTTTTACCTATGTATGGAAATTTTTGTACTGTAAAAAAAACTTTGCTTCAATAATATAAAAAAAAACACCCAGGCTAAGTTTCGAACCAAGGTTGTGGAAATACGAAGCTGCACACCTAACCATTAAGCTACGCTTGGCATCATAAATGTTCTCATGTAAAGCTATTTCAGGCCTTACATATTTCTAACGATCTTTTTGAAATAGGTTTTTGAAACATGGAAATTATAATACTTCAAATAAATAGAAATAGAGTGAACACAAATAAAACATACCAAATATTTCGAATTAGAGCAGTTATTTTAAACGGCGAATTAGATCAGTTATATCAAAAAATGAAAATATATAAATAAATAAAACATACCAAATATTTCAAGAGCAGTTATTTTAAACGTCGAATTAGATCAGTTATATCTAAAAATGAAAATATATAAATAAATAAAACCTACCAAATATTTCAAATTAGAGCAGTTATTATATAAATATTTATATTATATGTGTTATTAAGCGAACTATTTTAAACGACGAATTAGATCAGTTATATCTAAAAATGAAAATATATATAAATAAATAAAACCTACCAAATATTTCAAATTAGAGCAGTTACTATATAAATATTTATATTATATGTGTTATTAAGCGAACTATTTTAAACGGCGAATTAGATCAGTTAGTTATTAAGCGAACTATTATTAGATATTTTAAACGGCGAATTAGATCAGTTATATCTAAAAATGAAAATATATAAATAAATAAAACCTACCAAATATTTCAAATTAGAGCAGTTATTATATAAATATTTATATTATATGTGTTATTAAGCGAACTATTATTAATAAAATATTGAGAAGATTTAGATTTTAAACGTATTTATAACCTTTTAGTATTGATAGAGGGCGCTGCTCGTGAGCTAAGTTGAATAATTTGAATATATAGTTTTAATAATTGATTTATATATTTTTAAAATAGCCTATCGTCACCCCCGTTATTTTTTACCTATGAATGGAAATTTTGGTTTGAATTAGTGAACTACTGCGAATTTGTATACCGGACATACCAACAGACCAACAAACAAACATACAAACATTCACTTTTATATATATATATAAAACATAAAACATAAATGTTTTATATATATATATATATATATATATATATATATATATATTATGACGCATTAGCGCGCCATATGTTATAAAAATTCGAATTATATATATTAGAATTTTGAAAAGGCTTATCCTGACAGCGCTCATATGATCTTTTTAAATGGTAGAGCGCTATCTATAGGGTAAAAAAAAATTAAACACTTAATTAACTTGTTACGTGATATTTTGCCAACCCAATTTCTTAATAAATCAATTAAAAAAATCAACCACATACGCGTTTCGTGCTGTTGGTCATCGTCAACGTGGTGCAGGCTAACCTAAGGTCTGACTCTTTTCTAATTTTATTATTTTTCACACACATATATATTTTATATATATATTTATTTCATATATATATATTCTAATTGAAAAGGAATATATTGGATGTCAATTAAATAAAGATGTATTTATGTATTGCTCTATTTAATATATATATATAATAAAGTTTTTATTGAGAGTTAGCAATACCCCGGCAAGGCGAGGTCCAGTTTCGTCGAGATTACGTCATTTATTCACGGGGAACTTTCATAAGTCGTTAGTGAGTTTTACGACACCGCCAACGGACTACAATTGATCATCTTTTATACTCTTGCATATCACCTTCTAGGACCTTGCCTCGCCCATTGTGTTACCCATAGACGCTTGAAACCCCTTGTCCCCATGACTGCTAATGCTTGTGGTATGACATATATATATATATGTCATGAAAAAACAATAGAAAAAAATGAAAGTGGGTCAGGTGTTGATATTTAAAACAAAGAAGGCATCTCCTGACCACAAGCACATGTGCTCTTTAGATGGCAGAGCGCCATCTAGTGGAGTAAAAATAAACTAAACGTTTATTTAGCTTACTCCGAGATATTTGGTCAACCCAATTTCTTGATAAATCAAGAAAAGCCATCCACGAACGCGTTTCGCGCTGTTGGCGCTCGTCAGCGTGGAGAAGGCTGTAACCATTGCGACCAAAAATATTTTTTGGACCCAATGGCTTCCCAAGAAATCAAGAAATGGGTATTTAATGGGTAATTGTAATTAAATACCCATTTCTTGATTTCTCGGGAAGCCATTGGGTCCAAAAAATATTTTTGATCGCAATGGTTACTGCCTTCTCCACGCTGACGAGCGCCAACAGCGCGAAACGCGTTCGTGGAGGGCTTTTCTTGATTTATCAAGAAATTGGGTTGGCCAAATATCTCGGAGTAAGCTAAATAAACGTTTAGTTTATTTTTACTCCACTAGATGGCGCTCTGCCATCTAAAAATCACATGTGCTTGTGGTCAGGAGATGCCTTCTTTGTTTTAAATATATATATATATATATATACCACATACATGTCATATACATTAGAACCGCTCCCATGAAACCGCCAAAAAACCTCAATACCTCCGATCTTCCCTGTAAAAAATTGTATTGTGGCGCATTCCTTATCACCAATAGTAAATATTTTTACTAGAGTGATTAAAGTAATGGTTGTTTTAATGTATATTTAAAGGGAAATGTGCCTTTTTTCGATTAATATCATCCTACCGTCACTTTATATATATATGTTATATATTAACTTCAAAAATAGAATAAAATTTTAAAAAATCAACTCACAAAGGATTCCAATCACAGCCTCAATTTTAATATTAAAAATGAATAAGGGTTAAAAAATAAAATTATTCCATAAAAACGTCTATCAAAAGAATATTAAATATATTATTCTTCTTTTTTGAAAATTTTAATAAAGTAGAATATTCAAATTATAATGTAAGAAAGGACTAAATATTCTTTTTCACAGAACATATGATAAAAGAAATTTTAAAATATTTATTGAAAACTATTTTTTATAAAATAAGAAAATTGTAGGAAATATGTTATACATTTAGAAAGATATTTTAAAAAAATAAATTCAAAATTTTAAAATACATATATGTAAATTGGTTATGGAACTGTTTAAATATAAAAAACGTATTTGATTTCAAATTGGTAAAACATTTTTTTCTCAGAATTTTCCAACAAAAAAGATAATATAAACAAACCTAACCTAAATATAAATTGAGTTCTTTATTTCCTTTCACTTTTTTAATAAACCAAAACAAGATAACATAATTTTTCCATCGAAATATTTTATACAATTTAATTTATCATTGAAATTCTAATCAATAAATTTCAATTGGATGTTTTTAGATCGAAATGTAAATGATATCGTTTTTTTAAAGAAAAGTGAAGATATCAAATTAGAAATTTAAACTATATTCGATTTAGATAAACTTGAAAATATACGTTCGTAAATAAATATATATATATATGTTGTAATATATTCCAATATATACCTATATCTCCATGTGTTGTATAGTTATAGTGTAATTGCCATGGTGACAGAAATAAAATTTCGAGCGAGTGACAGCCGACGCCTGTAGAGGAAAAAGGTCCGAAAAACAAGTAGCGTGTGCCCCTTTCTTACTCAAAAAGATTAGTCCGATTTGAGATACGAGGATTGACAGACCCCTCTACACAGATCTGTCCTGACCGGCGTCGCCTTCACTTACTCTCTCGCCATCTCTGTGGTGACATCCAACATGTCTCGTCCTTTTGTGTAATCCCAATCACGCCTGAACCCACTCTAAACATTGTGGCCACCACGACTGCAACCAACATGCCACACTACAGTCATCATACAACAACTACATTACTACATATATATATATGCCTACACATCATATGACGCGTAAGAGCCGAAGTTCGGCTTGAACTTATTTCTCTATTTTATTTACTGGATGAAAAAAAAAAACAATTGCAATGTCTATGAGTGGATATAAATAATCCTGATATTAATACGAGACAATAACACGCCATCTATATATAACGAATGAAGACATTAAGACACAAATGTTTCTTTTAACAAAATAAATCAAACTTTTATACTGTCCTTACCGCTATGAAAAAATATTGGGAGGGTTTGGCTCATCAGTGGTGAGTTCTCTCAGCGGTTTCGCCAATTTTTTTTTTAATCCACCAGACCGCTTCTTTAAATTTCTAATTCTGTATTGGATCATTTTGTTTTTATATGCTACACTGAAGGGTAGAATCTCAGAAATGGTATTCAAACAATCTATGGACATAATATTTTAGGACAGTAGCCTTACATATGAATATTTTCATCGAGCAATGCTCTTCCGCAAACAACAAGGACAATTTAGGCATAAATTAATATAAAGCAATATCGCCCGATAACACGTCAGTAATGACAGTAGAAGTTTGATTTATTTGTTGAAAGAAACATTCACTTCTCAATGACTTCATTCGTTATAATTCTGAAAATTTAATGAAATTTACCTATCTGTGAAATATTTTAAAAGGTTTATACTAAAATACAAAACTATGAAGTACTAATAAATTCAAAAAAACCTTACAAAAAATATACAGTAAAAAAGGCAGTATATTTTTAATAAATAAAATTAATATATTAGTTAAATTTATTTCTATCCCCAATATATACTCTATAACAAAAAAAAATCGACCCACCAAGAAGCAGTTGTCCGATTTATATGGAAATACGTATACAAAGAGGTTTCGACCAAACATGAAAATAATTGAAATTTAGTGGCCGATTTATGCAAAGCAAGAGATCCAGACTATCTGAACTGTGCATCCAGCACGAATATTCTAACTCAATATTTGGCGCGGCACGAGCTGAATTTCAGAATTTCCGTTTAATATTTTAGCAGTACGGCCTTTTTCTACTGTATCAATGCCTCGCCGAAAGATTCGTGCTCATTACGAACATATGTCAGAGTTTGAAACTGGTCGTGCCATTGGACTGATCGCGCGACATCTGTGTCGAAGTGATGCGGCTATTAGGCGATGTTGGCAAAAGTGGGTCAACAACGGAAGTATGCAACGTCAGGACGGCAGCGGTCGACCAAGGGCAACAACAGAACGGGAGGACAGAGCAACTGTCAGAATGGCTGTCGCAGCACCGGAATTCACGTTATCTACCATCCAACGTGTGACTGGCACACAAGTGTCCAAAATGACCATCAACAGGCGACTGAGAGAGCGGAATCTAAGAGCTCGCAGACCGTTACGATACCCACCCCTCACACCCATGCACCGACAAGTCCGACTACAGTGGTGTCGGGAGCGATCAACTTGGAACTGCGCTGACTGGGGACGTATAGTCTTTAGTGACGAGTCCCGTTTCTTACTGTGTCCTGACGACCGTCGCAAACGTGTCTGGAGACGTCCTGGGCAGCGTGTGGATCCTGGCCTTACTGTCGAACACCACACAGGTCCACAACAGGGCGTAATGGTCTGGGGTGCCATTTCATTTGATAGCGGGACCCCATTGGTAGTCATTCTTGGCACCCTGACAGCACAACGGTACGTAGATGACATTCTATGGCCTGTTTTGTTGCCGTTCCTCTCACATCACCCCGGGCTCACTTTTCAACAAGATAATGCCCGGCCACACACGGCACGTGTTACTATGGATTTTCTTCAATCTTGCCGAACTCTTCCGGGGCCAGCAAGGTCGCCTGATCTCTGGCCCATAGAGCACATTTGGGACGTGATAGGAAGGCGATTGCAACCATCCCGGAATGTTGACTATTTAGCCCGACAGTTGGAGACAATTTGGCAAGAAATCACGCAGCACACTATCCGGAATCTTTATCAGTCCATGACACGCCGAGTGGCAGCCTGCATCCAGGCCAGTGGGGGTCCAACAACATATTGACATTCTCAATTTGTGACGATCAAACTCTGAAATAAAACAATTAATTGTTATGAAATTTTAAAATCGTTTTTCCCCCTATACATGCTCTTTACATACACCAATTTTTGTCCTAATCTGACAACTCCTTCTTGGTGCGTCGATAATTTTGTTATACAATGTAATATAAAGTTAAACCTGAATATAGTCCCCCTCTTGGGACTCACCAAAATAGGGTGCTATAGATAGGGGGTGCTATAGACAGGTAAATTTTAATGTAAATCGCATCGTACTACGAATTTAAAATCGGGCTCCATAGAGAGGGAGGCGCTATAGACAGGTTTAAATATATATATATGTTACATAAAGATTTTATTTAGGAAATGTTATATTAAAATCATTTATTTAAAATGTTATATTGAAATATTTTGTTTAAAGATGTTATATGTTAAAATGTTATTTTATTTAAAATTATAATGTCATAAATATAAATACTCTGTTTAAATCGACCGCCAGAGGTCATGCTTCCCATATAAAATCTCGTTGTTGTTCTTCCCCGTTGGCCGACCCAAAGTTTTTGTAATTATGTAAATAATCTTTTGTTTTATTTATTTATACGCCTTAAGACAGGCATTACTTTCATCAAATTGTTTTATATATATTCCATGGGTTCACAATTAAAACAATATCTGATCAAGACTATTTTTATTATTTTACTTACAAGATTTTAACCACGAATGCACCACCATAGCTTAATCCTCAAGATAACCAAAATCAAGATGATCCAATATCAAGCAGAAACTCAAAAATCTTTTTTTTTAATTAATAATATATATATATATATATTGAAGAACTATATAATATATTTTTATTAACTAACATCATTTATATCTCTCAGAGAAAAACACCATTCGAAAAAAAAATGAATTAACAATTAAGAATAATGTATATATAACAAAAATAGATTTAAATATTTTTTACTTCAGGATTTTTGTATTAGATGTTCAAAGAAAGAATTTCTCAATATAAATGAAAGCCTGGAGGTTTTTTATGTTACTTTTTTAACATCAAAAAAAATCTTTATTTTTATAAGAGAGGAAACCAATTATTTTAATTCTCGGCTGAAGCTAATTGTTTAGATGGAGGTGTTTAACAACATAGCTGCTTTATTAGCTTTTGTTAATCAAATTGGATTTTTTTATCCTCTAGTACTAGACAGAATTATTTTTGAGACTTGTGAAATCCTTATATCTATAAAAATGAAATCCAAAATCGATGTTTGTTATCGCGTTGCGCAAAATCTACAGAATCAATCATTATGAAATTTCGCATATAGGTAGCTGAAGATATCGTTTAACATATAGGCTATTCAAAAAACTAAAAAGGTGAATGTGCTTTTTAAAAAAATATATAACCAAACCGCTTGGGCGCAGCACTGGTCACAACGATAAATGAATTTGATTGGTTAATAATTTACACGTGGTTTGTTTACACGATAAAGGTTAGTTTGTTTACACGATGAATGTTTTTAAAAGGTAAGATTATCCAATCGCCGTGAAACTTTAGGAAGTTATTTACTATACTACTGGGAAGGTTTCTGGTTTGAATTTGATTTGATATAAATATTCATTGCAATTTTATTTACAAATATTCTACTTTCACTCGCAAGCAGCGCCTCTCGCGGATCCTGGTGAAATTATATTTATGAATTTTAACAATGCTTAAAAGGTGTTCAAAGTATAATAAATTTAATTTGAGAATTTATTCCAGTTAATTTGCTGTTGTTTTATAATAACGAAGATGCAAATTTAATTGTTGTTTTTATCGTTTGTTTATATAAAAATTACATTGTATGTGATGATGATAACAAAAATGAATTTTTAAATTAATATACATAATTCATTGAGAAAAAAAGAAATAATTAATTATAAAATCCACAAACGTGAAAATATATTATTTAAAAATTAATAAATGTTTTTAAAAAAATTATGTTTCAAAAATATATTTAAACGCATATAACAATATTTATATACGTTTATAAATCTATATATAGGTGGATTGGATGTTTTCTAGAATCGCTTTAACAAAAGTTCGTTAAGCAAACTTTTACTCGGGTAAAAACCGGGCGAAGCCGGGAACATTCGCTGAATACAGTTATTTTCAAATGTTCGTTTGTGGCAAGATACTATTCCTTCAACTTCAAATTACCGAGTGGACCAATTAATATTGATTTTATTCAACTTATCGAGTATTTTTAAAGGGACCTGGAAAAATTTCAAATTATCGAGAGTATCGACAAGTTTATATTCAATATAGGGATTGGATGTTTGCTAGAATCGTTTTAACAAATGTTCGTTAGGCAAACTTTTACTAGGATAAAACCGGCGAAGCCGGGAACATATATATATATATATGTTTGTCGGCTATGCACGCCCTCAATATGTAACTAATCTGGCTGAAATTTGAGCAGGACAGAGAGTTAAATCTGGAAGAGTTTTTTTGTCGCGCTTTAACCAAGAAAAATTATAATTAACCAGGTACTGAGCAACAATATTTTTTTTAGTCAGAAATGATGATGACAATATTGCTGTATCATGCTTGATTGACATAAACAAAATTCTTTAGGGGAATATTCACTAAAACAGACCACGGGCGAAGCCAGATAATAATTTTCAGTAGGCAGGAACAAAATTCTACCTGGGAAACATTTACTCGAGCAGAAGACACACGAAGCTAGGTCATCTCTATATAAAAAAATATCGTTTCTCGGCCTTTTGGCTAAGATCGTGTAGTTTATCTCTAGATATTTTTTATTTATATATATATTTTTAAAAATATATTCAGTAGAGAGAGTGGATATGTTTGCTCGAAAAATATATTTAATATATTATATAAATATATAACGTAACGAATATTATTATAATTATTATCATAATATTCTGTGTGTGTGTGCGTGTGTTCCTGAATATTATTATCAATTATCAATAATAAATATATTATCAATAATATTCGTTAGGCAAACTTCCACTCGGATAAAACCCGAGCGAAGCCGGGTACACATCCGCTAGTATATATATATTTTTACATGTATTATGTAATTTATTATATGTTTTTTCATATTCATATATGTTATGAATATTTTGTTTTGGTGTTGAAAAAGATAGAGAATGGAAGGTGCAGTCGTTAAAATAGGAAAGATAATTATTAACCCATCAAGTAATTTTTATTTTGAAATACTTGAAGCAAATTACACATAAAATTATTTCCTCAGTAATGTAGAATTTACAAAATGACTCCTATATTCGTGAATTAAAAATAATAGGTAGGTTAACTATACATATTTAAAACAATATTCAAAGTGTTATGTTATAAATCTATGGTAAAAAAATGTAGAACAGTTAATGAATGAAAATAAAATATATGTTTTTAAAAAATAAAATAATTGCATTTTAAATTATATAATTTATATATGTGGTAATATATGTAAATATATACACAACATTTACATATGTACCGTAATTATAAATAGTTTAACAGCCTCAAAATGTAGATAAACTTTAACTCTCCAGATTGGCCATCGTGTAATCACAAATAAGACAATAAAGTTTTATTGAGAGTCAGCAACACCCAGGCGAGGCCCAGTTTCGTCAAGATTACGTCATTTCCTCCTAGGGAACTCTCATAAGTCGTTAGTGAGTTTTACGACATAAAGCCGGACAACAGCAGAGCATATTTTACACTCGTGCATCACACCTTCCTGAACCTTGCCGTGTCTTCAGACACTGGCCTCTCTTAGGTTATATCCAAACTGCCTCATCCATAGTTACCCATAGACGCTTGAAATCTCTTGTCCCCATGACTTCTAATGCTTGTGGTATGGCATATATATATTATCCCTAGTACACATCGTATAGGGCATGATAATCATGGTGGGTTTTATTCAGCGACTCCTTTTACTGCAAGCGCACCACCTATCTACATATATAGAAATCAGTTCGACCTTTCCTCTTACAAGTGTGTCAGACCTCCGGTATATAGGCTTGAATTTTATCTATATTTTCTTATAACTGGTTTTGTTGTGGTTTATTAATTTCAACATCTTTAAGTTTTACACTGGGTGATATACCAAAATGTTTTGTTTTATTGCATATTTAAAGAGAGAGGTGTCTCCTTTGGTATATACTTTACAATGCTTCAATATTTTCAGTTGGGAGATTGCGAATAACTTCCAGGCTCGATAGAAAAGAACATTTAAATTGAGAAGCCAAACCATACTTATCTCAATATATCAATTACTTACATATATCTCTCTTTAAAATTTTACAATAATTAATTTTGTCTTCTACATATACAGTAGAACCTCCCTTTAGCGGACACCTCTCTATAAAGGACAGTTTTCATTTGAAAAATTAACATTTTTTACTATTTAGCAACTCTCCTGTAAGAGGACATCTCTCCCTAAAGGGCACTTTGGCTCTGCAATTCGGTGTCCTTTATAGGAAGATTCTACTGTATTAGCAAAATGTCTGCTCAGAGAGATGGTCACTTATAGGATAATATTTTATATTGCATATTGTATCTCAGTAAATATATATATATATATATATTGTTATTAATTATAAATATATAATTAACTAGATGATGTTTTAGAAGTAAAGGATTTTTTTTTCTCTCTATCTATACTAAATAATAACAATTTACAAATTTTATAATTTGAATTTAAATAATCAAAATAATGAAGATAATTTTAATAGAATACTTAACTATAAAACTATACAACTATTTATTTTTATAATTAATTTAGATTTAGCTTGCTAATCTAACCAAATCTACTTGATATGATTTATCATTCTGATCAGTTTGCTCCTTAAGTTTTAAATGTAGTATCACTGTTATATTTTTTTATATAGTTTTTACACTATATATATATATATATAAAAGAAAATGGGTTTGTCCAGTAGTATCTATGTGTGTTTATTTTCTAGATTTTTCTACTATTTTTGGGAAGTAAATGAAATTCTAACAACAAAGAGGAAGAAAAGGGAAAGTCCAAAATTTCTTCTTTCAACTTCTATAACTTATTTATTCCTTCTTTAGTCCTTAATGGAAAAATCAATTTATATAAATAACCTTAATTCACTCTTTTTTTTAGCCGCTAAGATCTCTTAAGGAGACTGAATCCTGTGTCTGTGGATATGTATATATATATAATAATAAAATATAATGCGGTTTATAATTGTAGAACGACATTTGAAAATTATCCCGCATGTGTTTCTTTTGAACGAAAATTCGAAATTTATTTTAAGGAGAAATTCTAATCATTAAAAAACAATAATAAACATTAAGAGGAGCCTCTTGTGTAAATTTATTTAATACCGCAAGCTTTCGAACAAAACGTTCTTCAACGGGCGTGGATAGTAAAACCGTACTAACATATTATTAGAGGAGAAAAACTAATATGTACACCAATAAATTTACATACTAAAGAGATAATAGCGTAAAAGAGAATACAGCATAAATATTTAAAATTGAAATTTGCATGTTACAAACATGACGACGAAAATATGCAATAAACTTTGCATGAAACTAAAAACTAAGGTAAAAATTATTAAAACGGCGACATCCTTACATTAAAAGAACATAGAATATAACAGTATATGGAAGCTAAAATCCAAAAGGCCAAGGCAGCAAGGCAGGGGGGGGGGTCCCAACCAGTGCTACCACTATCTTTGAGATATAAAAAGGGGGGGAGGGGGGGGGGTGAAAGAATGGCTATTTATAGAGTATCTGGTAAATGTCTGGGAGGTCTATTCTACGGTTACAGCTATTGTTTTGTGTGGAGATAATATATTCTAGGCAGAGTCTGTGATGTTTGTTATATATGTGTCGGTATTTAACTTGAGGATGGTCGAGATCAAAACTATGGCCTGTTTGAGCTATATGTGTGAAAATTAAGGATTTAGGATCTTTATTGCGGATGTTGCGTCTGTGTTCTGAAATTCGGATGCCAGTGGTTCTGCCTGTTTCCCCAACATAAGAAGTTGGGCAATTCAGGCACTGTACGGAATATACTGCACCGGTAGAGTTTATGGGTAGGGTGGGTTTATCAGACTTGGTGGTGTGATGTCTAAGGATGGTAGCTAAGTTGGGGGGACTATTGTAGAGAACTTTTATGCCGTATGGACGTAGGACTCTGGATATAGATACTGCGGCAGGGGAGAACGGAAGCCAACATGTGGCCCTATGAATTGTAGTGGTTCTATGGACACATGGATCAAAAGTATGTTTTTCTATAAAATCTATGGGATAACCAGCGGTTGTTAATAAGGAATGAATTCTGGATCTTTCTATTGTTTTAAAAATGGGTAAGGAACAATGGGTAAAAATTCTTTTAGTTAAGGTCCTGACTGTATTAATTTTAAAGGCGATGGGACTATTGGAGGAGAAATGCGTATATTGGGGAGGGATGTGCTTCTTATGGAAAACAGAGGTGTGAAAAGACTGAGGGGTGCGAATAATAAGGATGTCTAGGAAAGGTAAAACAAAGTCTATTTCTGTTTCATATGTAAACTTAATGTGGGGGTTGAAATTATGCAAGGTAATGTATGATAGTTGAAGGCTGTCTGTTTTAATAATGCAAAAGATATCGTCTACATATCTCCTCCAATAGTATATATCGGAAGGGAGGGCTTGATTGATCCATGTGTCCAAAGAACCCATGACTATTTCAGAGATAATTGACGAGAGGGGACTATCCATAGGGGTTCCTCTGGTCTGTTTGTAAAACTGCTTGTTGAAGGTGAAAGTGCAAATCGAGAGGCAGAGAGAAGCAAGTTGTAGAATATGGGAGGCCGTTTGTGTGTCAATGTTATTGGTAATAAGGAAAGATTGCAACTTGTCAGCAATGAGGGAGTGTGGAAGTGAGAGGTATAACGACGTGACATCAAAAGACACCATACTGTGTAGGGGTGGTGGTTGTAAATCAAGGAGGTCTTCTATGAAACTGGGGGGATGCGTGATGCTATATGTGTTAGGATTGTCTTTCATGAGAGGGGACAAAAAACTTACTAAAAACTTGGCTACAGAATAGGCTGGAGAAAGGTGATAAGCTTATTATGGGTCTGAGTGGGACCCCCGGCTTGTGTACCTTGAGCAAGCCATAAATATAAGCATCTTTATCCAGGCAAGATGTAAATTGAGCAAATTGATCAGGTGTGATGATGCTGGATTTCTTCATTTCGCAGAGCGCCTTTCTGAACGATTTGGTTAAAGCACGATTTTCCTGGGGTGAAATGGAAGAAAAAGTAGTGTTGTCCTGGAGAATGTCCGTCATCTTAGATAGATAATCTGAGCGATCAAGTACGACAGTATGGCTTCCTTTGTCTGCTTTAATGAAAATAAGAGACTTGTAACTTTTCAACTTATTGATGATCGGGCGATGTCTATTGCTGGAAGATGGTATCTGTGAAGGTCTGCGGAGAATTTGAACTACGGCGTTTCGTACTTTAAGAGTTTCAAGGTGATTAAGTAAGCTTGTGACGCCTTCGATTCCGGCAATTATTCTAGGGATGTCCGGTTTAGCAGGGGGGATGAATTGAAGACCTAACGCTAAGATCCTTTCCTCTCTTTCAGACAGCTTGGTTGAAGACAGATTTAGGACGTTGGGAGGAACAGATCCTGTAGACTCGGCGACATCAGGAAAATGGAACTTTCTTTTCCAATATGCCAATTTTGATAGATGCCTATTCTTAAGCGCAATTTCTTGTTTAATATTTAATTTGATGCACTAGCGCGCCATCTGTTATCAACATTCGAAACTATTTTAAAAGTGTAAGATTCTTTTTGAAATTAAACAATTTTTCGATTGCGGTAAGGTCAGTAGAAATTGTTTAATTTCAAAAAGAATCTTACGCGTTTAAAATAGTTTCGAATTTTAATATTTAATTTTTATTATTTTTTTATATTCAGCCACACGGCCAGTACGTCACATGACTTAGAAGATTGGAGAAAGAAGTGAACGGATGGCCGGAATGAATGGAGTGAAAACCTCTGAACCATATTTGCATCCTTTAAGACAATATAGAAATTAACTATTTCTAAAGAAAATTGTTTAACTATTAATATAGTTTTCTTTGTATTTGTTAATGGAAATTATCTCTCAGGAAAGCTATATAATAAGAATGAATAGTACAAATGTAATATTGTACTGAGATAAGGTGCATAAATTAAGAAACTGCCTAAAGAAAATTAAGCAGATGCATTTTTTCTTAATATATAATGAGTAAATATAAATATGATAGGCTTATATATATATATATCCTTATATCTATAAAAATGAACTCCAAAATCGATGTTTGTTATCGCGTTGCGCAAAATCTACAGAATAAATCTTTATGAAATTTCGCATGTAGGTAGCTGAAGATTTCGTTTAACATATAGGCTATTCAAAAAACTAAAAAAGTTAATGTGCTTTTTTTTAAAATAAAAAACCAAAAAGCGTTAGTTCCAGCCTTTTACCGCTTGGGCGCAGCACTGGTCGGGACGATAAATGAATTTGATTGGTTAATAATTAACACGTGTTTGTTTACACGATGAATGTTAGTTTGTTCACACGATGAATGTTTTTAAAAGGTAAGATTATCCAATCGCCGTGAAACTTTAGGAAGTAATTTACTATACTACTGGGAAGATTTCTGGTTTGAATTTGATTTGAAATAAATATTCTTTGCAATTTTATTAGCAAATTTTCTACTTTCATTCGCAAGCAGCGCCTCTAGCGGCGTCTGGTGAAATTATATTTATAAATTGTAACAATGCTTAAAATGTTTTCCAAGAATAATAAATTTAATTTGAGAATTTAGTAATATAATATTCCAATGATGTAAAAAATACTTGGCATTTCAATATTAATATATATTTAAAGAAAAAATTGTAACATTTTTGTGTTAAATGTTAAAATGTAATGTTGAAATATATTTTTACATTGATAATTTAATTTGCTGTTGTTTTATGAAAATGATGATGCAACTTTAATTGTTGTTGTGAAAATATCTTTATTTACGGAGCTGCTAACCATAATAAATGATTTTTGAGACCCTAATTGTTGTTGTTTATTATCATTTGTTTATATAAAAAAATTACATTGAATGTGATGATGATAACAAAAATGAATTTTTAAATTAATATATATAATTCATTGAGAAAAAAGAAATAATTAATTATCAAATTCACAAAGGTGACAATATCTTATTTAAAATATAATAAATGTTTTCAAAAAATATGTGTTTTTCAAAAATATATTTAAACGCATATAACAATATTTATATTTATATACGTTTATAAATCAATATATAGGTGGATTGGATGTTTTCTAGAATTTTTTTACAAATGTTCGTTAGGCAAACTTTTACTCGGATAAAAACTGTGCGAAGCCGGGTACATTCGCTAAATACAGTTATTTACAAATCTTCGTTTGTGGCAAGATACTATTCCTTCAACTTCAAATTACCGAGTGGACCAATTAATACTGATTTTTTTCAACTTATCGAGTATTTTTCAAGGGACTAGGAAAAAATTATCGAGAGTGTAGACAAGTATAGATTCAGTAGGGATTGGATGTTTGCTAGAATGGTTTTAACAAATGTTTGTTAAGCAAACTTTTACTCGGGTAAAAATCGGGCGAAGCCGGGAACATATATATATTTTTGTCGACTATGCAAGCCCTCAATATGTAACTAATCTCGCTGAAATTTGAACAGGACAGAGAGTTAAATCTAGAAGAGTTTTTTTTGTCGCACTTTAACCAAGAATAATTATATTTAACCAAGTACTGAGCAACAATATTTTTTTTAGTCAGAAATTATGATGACAATATTGCCGTATCATGCTTGATTTCATTAAAAAAATCTTTTGGAGAATATTCACTAAAACAGACCACGGGCGAAGCCAGATAATGATTAATAGTAGACAGGAACAAAATTCTACCAGCGAAACATTCACTCGAGCAGAAGACACACGAAGCCAGGTCATCTCTATATATAAAATATCGTTTCTCGGCCTTTTGGCTAAGATCATGTAGTATTTCTCTAGATATTTTTATTTACCAGGTCTATTAGTATGAAACGCGAAAATGGGCGCCAGAGGCCGCTGTGCAACTTTATTTGAGCCGACGGTGGCGCTGTTGTAGGCGTTTTGTTCTTTGACTCACGTGGCATCAGCATACATGCAGTTTTAGAAAAATTCAAATCGTGAAAATTTTCTGGAGCTCGTGGAAAATGGCGATTTCCGAGCCAAAAAGTGCCCATTTGCGGGAAGTTGTTCGCCTTCAACTGGAAGAAAAGTGCCACTGAAGCCCACCGAATGCTCGAGGAAGTTTACAGCGACCACGCTCTGAGCAAATCGCAGTGTTACAGGTGGTTTAAAATTTCCAAAGTGGCGATTTTGAACTTGATAATGAACCACATGGAAAACCGCCCCAAAAGTTCGAGGACGCTGAACTGCAAGCTTTGTTGGATGAGGACAGTACCCAAATGCAGGAGAAACTCGCAAAACAGCTCCAGGTGTCTCAAAGTGCTGTTTCTCTACGTTTAAACAGCCTCGGAATGACCCAAAAGCTTTACAGATGGGTCCCCCACGAGTTGAGCGAAAGGCAGCAATAAAGGCGTCTGGTAACCTGCGAAGGGCTGCTCGCCAGGCATGAAAAGAAGTCATTTTTGCACCGAATCGTAACTTCTGTTGAGAAATGTATCCACTTCAGCAATCCTACGCGCCAAAAGTCGTGGGGCCTGCCCGGCCAATTTCCAAAAACAGACGCCTAGGCCCAATCGCTTCGGAAAAAAGGCAATGCTTTGCATATGGTGGGACCAGACCGGCGTAGTATATTTCGAGCTCCTGAAACCTGGCAAAATGGTCAATACTAGTAGCTACGAACAACAAATGCACAGTTTGAGAGAGGCGTTGAATGAAAAAAGACCGGAATGGCGTGAAAAGCACAACAACCTGATACTGCAGCATGACAACGCTCCAGCCCACAACGCTACGGTGGTCAAAAACACCATAAAAGACTTGGGCTGGGAACTCTAACCCCACCCGCCGTACTCACCGGACTTAGCCCCGTCAGACTACCACCTTTTCACATCTTTAGGACACGCCCTAAAAAACCAGGAATTTTCGAACTCAGACATACTCCGAAAATGACTTGTTGACTGGTTCGACTCAAAAGGAATAGAACTTTTCAGACAAGGAATTCGAAAATTGCCTGAAAAATGGTCCGAGTGTATAGCTAATCAGGGCAGTTACTTTGAATAAAAAATATTTTGTTGTATGGAATTGGTGAACTTTTGAATTCACTGAAAATTTTCGCGTTTCATACTAATAGACCTGGTATGTATATCTCTTTTAAAATCTATTCAGTAGAGAGTGGATATGTTTGCTCGAAAAATAAATTTCATATATTATATAAATATATGACGTAACGAATATAATTATCATTATTATCATAATATTCTGTGTGTTCCCGAATATTATTATCAATAATATTCGTTAGGCAAACTTTCACTCAGATAAAACCCGGGCGAAGCCGGGTACACATCCGCTAGTATATATATATATATATATATATAGCAAAAATACGATGTTTCTTTTTAAGGTTCTCAAGTTGTTTTGTACTCACGTATTTTGTAGTTAAGAGGACATCCCTTTTGATATAAACTAATATATATTTATTTAAGGAACGACTTGTTCCAATACAAATATTGTTAAAACAAGCGAGCGATAAATCAAAAACAGAAAGGTTGAAGCGTAGTAGTGTTAGAAGAGACGTCAGCGCTGATGATGATAAAGTTAAAGTCTGCGTAACAATTCCCTCCTTACTTTGTCTTTATTCCCACGATGCTAAGGTTCTCCAGGTGTTTCTTCATCTGGTCTCGGGATAGGTCCTTTGTGAAGATATCCGCCTCCAGGTCCTGAGATGGCTTATACAGAAGGCAGATGTCTCTGGATTCATAACAGTCTCTCAAGAAGTGGTACTTTCTGTTGATATGTCTACAGCGACTGCTTTGTTTAGGGCTGGAGATCCAGTTGATCAATGACTGACTGTCTGTATAGATCGCAGTTGGTTTTTCCATGAAATTCCATTCTTCCAGCTCTCGTAACAGGTTTATTATCCACTTGATTTGACAGCAGCTTTCACAAACAGCTATCATTTCCGCTTCCATTTTGGAGAGGACGACGAGTGGTTGTTTACTACTTTTCCAGTCTATAGTTGCTTCGCCGAGCTTCAATACATATCCGCCGTAGGATTTTCCATCATGGGTGGTAGACCAGTTGGCATCGGTGTAGGACTTCAGGATTCCAGTCTTCCCTCTTTCAAATTTCACTCCTAGGTCAATTGTTCCTTGTAGGCATCTCATCACTCTTTTGATTGCTGTCCAGTGCATCTGTTTTGGTTGTCTAGAGTACTGTGAAAGTTTGCTAGTGATGTAAGCGATGTCGGGTCTGGTGTTAACAGCTAGAAACATTAGCATTCCAAGGGCTTCTTGGTAAGTGTGCTGATCACAATTCAATATGATTGTCCAAATTGATTTCTTTGGAACCTGGTGTTGGAACCTCCTTACAATTTTCCATTCCATATTTCTGCAATATTTGTTGTACATAGTGACTTTGCTGTAGCGAAATTCCCCCATTGTCTTGTATGATCTTGATTCCCAAAAACATGCCTTTACATCTTATATCCTTTATTTCCAGGTGATGTCTCAATTTATTGATGAATCTGTTTAAGGTATCTTCAGAATCTGAGACAGTGATAAAGTCATCAACATATATCCCTCATAGAAGTATTTGTCTTCATTCTTCCATTTAAATAGGCGAGGATCAGATTTAAGTTTTTCCAGTCCACAGTCATGAGGTACTTGACTGAATTTCTCATACCACGATCTTCCGGATTGAGGTAGACCGTAAATACTTTTATTGAGTTTGCAAACTTTGTTTGTATCTTGGACAAATCCAGCAGGTTGTTCCATGAATATTGTGTTTTCAATGTTTCCATTTAGATAAGCTGCTTTCATGACTGAATCTTTTGTTGCTGCCATTGACAAAATAGTCCTGAGGGTGGCATTTTTAATTACAGGGCTGAAACTTTCGTTGTAATCTCTTCCTGGGATTTGGTTGTATCCCATTGCAACAAGTCTAGCTTTGTAAGTTATGTTTTTGTTTTCTTGGCCTTTAGATATTTTGAACACCTATTTACTTTTGACAAGTTTAGCGTTTACAGGTCTAGGTACCAGTTCCAATACTTGATGCGAGTACATGTTCTGTATTTCCTCTCTTTCTCTCTCAAGCATTGCGTTCTCCCAATGTTTTTTGTCTTCGCATGCGATGGCTTCTTCATAGTCTTTCGGAATGGTTTCATTCGTAGTAGCCAGAACGGAGTCATCGATTCTTTTAGGTATTGTTCGAGTTCTTTTTGGTCTGTCTGATCCACTTGACTCTGTCTGTCTGTTGATCATGGTATCTGGTGCTGGCTCTTCAATATCAACATCTGATAGAACATGATTGCCCAGTTGTTCATCCTCCTGAATGAAGAAATATGTGTCAGTGTCCGTATTATTATCACTTCGTTTTTCTTCCGAGATTACATTATTGTTCTCTCTGAAGTGAATGTCTGCGGTTTCAAGAATGACTCTCGCTGTGATATCAAATACTCGATAAGCTCTTCTGCATCTTGAATAGCCCACAAATATTCCTCTCTTAGATTTAGATTCTAGTTTGTGTCTTTGATGATTCTCGAGTTTATAGAAGACTTCACAACCAAATCTCATGATGTGAGAGACGGATGGCTTTTTACCTTTCCATTTTTCCATAGGGGTAGTGTCTGGGTCATTGGTTGTGGGAGTTAGATTGTACAGATATGCAGCTGTATTCACAGCTTCTGCCCAGAAGTGTAGGGGTAATTGGGAGTCTGCCAGAAGTGTTCAGCCTTTGTCTAATAGTGTTCTGTTAGCTCTTTCAACTCTCCCATTCCTTCTTGGGGTGTACGGTGTAGTTAGTTCATGTTTAATTCCTTTGGATTCTATGAAGGTTTCAAGTTTTTATTGATAAATTCTGTTCCGTTATCTGTTATAAGTCGTTTTAGTTTTGAATTTAGCTCGTTTTCTCTCTTTACAATGAACTTCTTCAAAACTTCTGCTGCTGAGAGTTTATCTTTGAGAAATTCTACAAATATTCTCCTAGAAAATCCATCTACGATGGTCAAGAAATATCAACTTCCGCCCAAGGAGTTTATTCTCATTGGACCACAGAGATCGACATAAATGGCTTCAAAGGGGTAGATTTTCTGATTGCTATCTGTGTGAACATAGGGTACTTTGGTCATTTTTCCCAAGGAGCAAGCATCACATTGATCACAGGTACCATTTATAGAGTCCAAGCCTTTTAGAAGATTGTTCTTCAAAATCAGGTCTAATTTGTTGTTATAAGATGTCCTAACCTTCTGTGCCATGCAGTCCTAGAATTGTCCTTTGAAATCAAGCAATGTTCATTTGGAACATGAGTAGCTTCAGATAAACACGATAGGTTCAATGTGTACATGTTACCATCAAAGTTGTCTGTTCCTATTAGCTTGTCATCAGAAGAGTATATGTATGCTCCTTCGAATTCAAAAGAACAGAGTTCCCTCTTCTTATCACGCTTGGAATGGACATTATATTTCCTTTCAGGTGTGGTACATGGAGGACATTATGCAAGGTTACAGCGTTGTTAAGTTTGTCCTTACCTTGTACAGTAGCTTGGATTGATCCTGATGAGGCAGATTCGATGTGTCTCCCTTCTTCCGCCACTTGTATGCTTCTTCTCTCCTCCGGCTTGTGCTCGATCCATTCACCATGGGAAGTAATGTGGCTTGTGCACGCAGAATCAATTATCCACACGTCCTGAGTCGTCGGGCGTTCCTCCCTTGTGCTTACATGTAGTGCGTATTCTGAAGTGGAGTCTCTTCGTTGGGATGGTTCCTCCGTTCGTTCTTGGATTGCTGATCTGGCCGTGTCTTTGTTTTGTTTTGGTCCTTTATGGTAGCTCCTTGCACTGGCCATGTTATTTTTGTTTGTTGTATTCTTTTGGTTTCCTTTGTTATTAGGGTTGAACCAACAGTCTTTCTTGAAATGTCCTTTTCTTTTGCAAATGTAGCATGACCTTTCTTTGAATTGGTTGCCTGTTGATCTGAAAGCATTTTCATGATTTTTGCTTCTGTCCTGTCTTTTCTTCTCGAAATCCAGTAGAGTTTGTCTCAAGTCTGGTAAGGATATTTCTCTGTTTATTGACAGTGCTGCTGTCATCGTGTCAAAGTTAGGTGTGAGTCCTTCAACAATGTATCGTACAAGTTCTCTTTCTGTTACAGTCTTTCCTAGCTGGGTGATCTCTTGTGCCAGTTTCTGTGCTCGTACAATATACATGTTAACATTTTCATTTGGGTTCAATTTTAGTTTGGCTAGATCCAACATTAAGTCTATCCTTTTATTTTCTAGAGATCCTTCAAACCTTTTCTTTATGTCGTACCAAATTCTTTTGGCCCTTTTATCGCCTCGAAATATGATTGTTAAGTCATCCGAAAGTGACAATATTATTAGGCTGTATGCTTCCCGATTCTTTTTCTTCCAAATATCATATTCTAGTTTATCTTTTGTAAAGTCTGGCTCGTCATTAACAATTACGTCCTCGAAGAGATCTTTTGAATCTAGAATTGCTTCCATTTTCATGGACCACGTTGTATAGTTGTTTTCTGTTAATTGTTCGATTTTTGCTAAGTTATGTGTATCCATTTTCATTCAACTTTTACTTTCTAAATTGGCGGTTAGTCCAATTATTTAATTTCTTTTTGATTTAAATGGATCAATTGGCGGTTAGTCTAATTCGCGCGCCCAAATCACGCTCTGCTACCAAATTGATAGGCTTAGCAAAAATACGAGGTTTCTTTTTAAGGATTTCAAGTTGTTTTGTACTCACGTATTCTGTAATTAAGAGGACATCCCTTTTGATATAAACTAATATATATTTATATCGTAATATTCTATGCGGGGAAATATTACTCTTGGGGTTGATGATTGTTGAGGTGATGGCGCAGTCGTGGTGGCTGAGTGCTAAGGTTTACACAACAGGGGAAATAAACCAGGAGACACGATTGATTGTTGAAATAAGGCAACTGGTCGGAGGAAAGAAAGGCTTGAGAAGGCGGAGCGGTTTTTGACTATTGGCCTATCTATTCACATGGCGGTGATTGACTTAGCTGAAAAGGATGAACGGGGGAGGTCTCTAGAGCAGCTGTTACCTCGGTGGGAGCTAGCTAACTACTAGGTGCTATCTCGGTGGGAGCGAAGTGAAGACTATAGGTGCTATCTCGGTGGGATCGAAAGAACAACTGACAATTCTTGGTTCTCGATTTAACACGAGAACTCTTCTTACCTCTCATTGGTTGAAAGGTGTGACGTGGCGGTTCCCTATTGGTCTACGTTACGTCTTTATCCTAAAACATGTCCCAGCTTGACCAGGAAGTAATAGTTTGTTGAACCCAACTTTTATTAGTTCCGCGATAATAAAACTGGGTATAATTTTGCTAATGATCGTGCTAACTTCTAAGCCTCTTTTCTAGGCCTTTCTTCTAGGTCTTTCTGTCCTCCAATGTTGCCTTGTTTTATTGAAAAAAATCATACATTTTAATACATATATTGGATTAGGTTGGCATCTAATTGTACAAATTATGACATTTATTTAAGGAACGACTTGTTCCAATACAAATATTGTTAAAACAAGCGAGCGATAAATCAAAAACAGAAAGGTTGAAGCAAAGTAGTGTTAGAAGTGACGTCAGCGCCGATGATGATAAAGTCAAAGTCTGCGCAACAAAATATAATTAAGCTACAAACAGGTTAAACAATATATAATATTATGTACCAAGAGAGAGGTACCTCTTCCTTTGAAAATTGAATCAAATAATTCATATCGTTTATATTCTCAGTACAAAACGTAATGGTGTTATAAAGAAAGAGCCATAACGCACGCCTGAGTTGGAGAATTCGGACAAAAGGTCAACCTGGATTTTCCAAAACTGATGTTGTGCCTCATTATTTATCACTAATATTCGTTTTGTACTGGGGTTATAAAGAAAATTAAACAAAGGGAGAGGTGCCACTTTTGGTATATTAATAACATCCTCCTACAACCTTATGTTATATAAAAATATTATTACTTATAATATTACTTATATACTAATATATTTATGATACTAAAAAATATGAATTACTTATTTCATATGTATTTATATCTAAAAGCATTCTGCCAATATATAAATTTAGCGATTTCAACATATGTAAATTTTAACTCATTTTTATATCCACCTTGATTCTTTTTTAAATTATCATTTTCTATTCTTACCATTAATTCATTTATCTTTACATGTTCATTCCTTGTTTTCACATTTTGCCTTTTGTACATAATATTACCCTTTGCCTACTGTTTATTGCTTTTCACAAATGCCTTTTTTTCTTATAATCATCCAATGATTTTTCAATGGCATCATATTTATATTTTTATTCATATACTTTTAAATAATTCTGAATTTTATTTTCCTTCCTCATTTTTTAATATAGTATCATTTTCTCATGTTTTTTCCAATCTATTGGCTCACAGCAAGCCAATATCATCAAGGAATATCACCCTTTTTTTTCACACCTTTTGATAATCATGCATCACTCTCTACCAATAATTTATGTTATCATTTACATCATTTTGTACTTTCATGTCTATTGGTTACCATCCAAATCCAATATGATAAGTGAATATCATATTTTTATTTTCAACTTTCTCCCAATCGTTTGTTATCATTCACATTTTTATCATTTAATTATTGTACTTTCTTGTTTATTGGTTAACATCCAAAACCAATATGATAAGTGAATATCCCCTCTCACATTATTTTCTTTCCATCAATCATTTTATCTTTTTTTAACTATATTTTTTATCACTTTTCTCTGTACCCATATTATTTTAATCACAGGGGGGGGAATGTCATATTAAAATATTATTTTAACATAAAGCAATAACGCGCCATCTATACATTTAAAATGAAAGGATTTAAAAGCACGAATGTTTCTTTTATACATAATACAAACTTCTACTGCCCTACTGCGATGAAAAAATTATATTGGGAGGGCTTGGCTCATCAGTGGTGAACCTTCCCAGCGGTTTCGCCAATTTAATCCACCAGACCGCAGCACTGAAGGATGGAATCTCAGAAATGGTTTTGCAAAGGTTTAGTGCCGGCCAAAAGAAAACAACAACAATAAATTTGTATAGTTTAAAACAGCGCTATCTGCCGGTCGATTTCACAGAGTTATTCTGAAACAATATATTTTAAAATATAAAAAACATCTTTAAAGCATATATATATAAGAAAAAGAAAGATATAAAAAAATGCAACTGAAAGTCACTGATAGCTTGCGCCATCTTTCAAAATAAATATCAACTATTCGTTGATTTTCTTAATATTCCAGAATTGTGCAAATAAACATTATTGATTAATATATAAAGCCAACTACCTACGCGTTTCGGGTTGTTGGCTCTCGTCAGCGTGGTGAAAAAATCAACAATTTGTTGCTATTTATTCTGATAATGGCGCAAGCCATCAGCAATTTCCAGTAGCACGATAAAAAATGCCTTTTATTTTTCTTAATTAATGCACCTTATGCAAGTACAATTTCACATTTGTACTATTTTTCACATATACATTTATGAGGCCTATGATTTTTTATGAGGCCTAGTATTTTATGAGGCCTAGTTGATTTTCAAAAGGTATAGTCTCTTGGAGAAGTAGTGGATTATCACTTGGTAACTTATGGAAGGTTATATTGATATATGAAAATTTCATCGAATATTCTATATACAGTTATCAGCGTCATGCGTTCTTAATTCTGTCACCGTTTGCTTTTGGTTCAGTGGTAGAATGCTCGCCTGCCTCGCGGGCGTCCCGGGTTCGATTCCCGGCAGATGCATTTTTTTTTTTTTTTTTTACAATTTTTAAAACTCATTTATACAAGAATGACATCCACGGCGCCAATTTATAAATGTAACAAATAGTATTTAAATAAAAGCATTTAATCGGGTAAACCCCGGGCGTTGCCAGGGTCATTCGGCTAGTATCTTATAATTTACAAAGATTAGACGATATATTAGATAATTAATCTATCTATATATAAAATTGAATGTCTGTCTGTGTGTACTCTATAGATTCAAAAACCATACATCCAATCGCCGTGAAAATTTGGGATATTATTAGGTATATCCCCGGGAAGGTTTTTGAAAAATAATTTCTTGAATATCTTGAATAACCTTAGAGTTATTTGCAGATTTGTAGATTTAACTCGCAAACAGCGCCCCCATTGTGACGATGATAACAAGTTTTCTTATCACTAAGTTTGTTATCTTAAATATTATTTATCAAAAGTAAGATTATCTCAGAATGACACGGCAATGTGACACGGGAAAAAATGTTCACTAGATAAAACTATGATTTTCTAATGTAGAAAATTAGGACGATGATAACAAGTTTTTTTTATCTATAAGTTTTATTGTCACTAAGTTTATTATCTTAAAGATTATTTATCAAAAGTAAGATTATCTCAGGATGACACGGCAATTTATTTGAGACAAGAATAATGATACAATTCAAGGCGAAGATACTATTCCTTTAACTTCCAATTACCGAGGGAACCAATTAATATTGATTTTATTCAACTTATCGAGTATTTTTCAAGGGACCGGGAAAAAATGTTCACTAGATAAAACGATGATTTTGTAATGTAGAAAATTAGGAAAGACAAAATTCAGGATGACACGGCACACAGGGAGCAGGAAAAAATGTTAAGGTACAATTTGGATTATAGATTATAACACAAGGTAACAAGACCACATCCATGATAAGGTACAGTTTGGATTATAGATTATAAACACAAGGTAATAAGACCACATCCATGATAAGGTACAATTTGGATTATAGATTATAAACACAAGGTAACAAGACCACATCCATGATAAGGTACAGTTTGGATTATTACTATATATAGTCACGACCGTCTTTCCTCTTCGGCCGCCTCTGTCACGGATAATATACAGTTATCATCGTCATGCGTTCTTAATTCTGTCACCGTTTGCTTTTGGTTCAGTGGTAGAATGCTCGCCTGCCACGCGGGCGCCCCGGGTTCGATTCCCAGCCGATGCATTTTTTTTTTTTTTTACAATTTTTAAAACTCATTTATATATTATACAATAATGACATCCACGGCGCCAATTTATAATTGTAACGAATAGTATTTGAATAATAGCATTTAATCGGGTAAACCCCGGGCGTTGCCCGGGTCATTCGGCTAGTATATATATAAAATTGAATGTCTGTCTGTGTGTACTCTATAGATTCAAAAACCATACATCCAATCGCCGTGAAAATTTAGGATATTATTAGGTATATCCCTGGGAAGGTTTTTGAAAAATAATTTATTGAATATCTTGAATATCCTTAGAGTTATTTGCAGATTTGTAGATTTTACTAAATGATGATAATTATTTATCAAAAGTAAGATTTTCTACCTATTAATTGCGCACAAGTCAAAGTTAGTTTTATCATTTATCTACAACATATATATTGGAAGAATAGATAAAATGATGATTTTGTAATGTAGAAAATTAGGAAAGACAAAATTCAGGATGACACGGCAATTTATTTGAGACAAGAATAATGATACAATTCCAAGGCAAGATACTATTCCTTTAACTTCCAATTACCGAGGGAACCAATTAATATTGATTTTATCGAGTATTTTTCAAGGGACCGGGAAAAAATGTTCACTTTATCGAGAGATTCAAATTTACGAGTTTCAAATTATCAAAATATATCTATTATTTTTTTAATAAGTTTATAGAGAATTGTTTTGACAAATGTTCGTTAGACAAACCTTTACTCGGGTAAAACCCGGGCGAAGCCGGGTACATCCGCTAGTATAATATATAAATATATAATATTATATGATAATACACTTCGTTCTCTTTTTATGCGGTTTTTTTTTTATGCGGCTTTGGAGTTATGCGGTGCAAGAAAAAAAAAATTTATTCGAATTTCGAAAATTTTTTTTTGGTGATTCACTTTTTCTGAAAACGAATGAGAATAACAACTACAACTCTACTATTACGCAATCAATACAAAGAAAGAATTTTGTAACGTCCTGGTTGTATGAAACTAATTAAAAAAGCCTGCATATTGGAAAGCATTAGAAAATAAAACTTTGTGAAAGAAGGTTACTACCGAAAACCGGAAGATAAATTTACTCAAGTGAATTGTAAGTTTTTTTGAATAATTTTAGTGCGTAATTGTACATTAAGTTTTTTCTATAATTTTTAGTCCTCTTATAGAAAATGTGTGACAATAATAAAAAACAAAAAAGAAGTGCAATTTCGCTAGAAACCAAAATTATAATTCACGATTGCTTGGCGAAAGGAGAAAGATCAACAGCAATAGGTAAACGTTATAATTTAGGCGAATCTACTATAAGAGCAATAAAAAAAATGAAGCGGCAATAAGAAGATCAGTCAGATCTGGTACAAATTTGAGTTCTAAAATTTCATCATATTCAAGAGGCACTTTAATAGAAAAAAACAGAAAAGGCTCTCGTAATTTGGATTGAATATTTAACTGAAAAAAAAAAATTCCGTTAGATGGACATTTAATCAAGATGAAAGCCCTTAAATTTTACAAGGAGTTAAAAGAATCAGAGCCATCTACATCTTCACGTGAAAGTAATCCACAATTCTCTGCCAGCACAGGGTGGTTAACTGGTTTTATAAAAAGACATTCTTTTCATAATCTAAAAATAAAAGGTGAGGTGGCTTCTGCAGATGAAGAAGCTGCTAGAAAATATCCTGAAAAGTTGGCTAAAATTATTAAAGATGGAGGATATTGTGCCCATCAAATCTTCAATGCTGATGAAACAGGATTGTTTTGGAAAAAAATGCCAACCCGTACTTACATTGCAAAGTCCGAAAAAAATGCCAGTGGTTTTAAAGCTGCTAAAGATCGAGTTACTTTATTGCTGTGCAGCAATGCATCTGGCGATCGAATGTTAAAACCGCTGCTTGTAAATCGATCTTTAAAACCACGTGCATTAAAAGGAAAAGACTTACATACACTGCCCGTACATTGGATGGCAAACAAGAAGGCCTGGGTAACAACGGCTATTTTCACTGAATGGTTCAATAAATGCTTCGTACCCGAAGTAGAAAATTATATGAAAGAGATGGGACTCGAATTTAAGATCTTATTAATTCTTGACAATGCACCAGGTCATCCAAACTTAGAACATCCAAATATAAAGGTAGTTTTTTTCCCTCCAAACACAACGAGCCTAATTCAACCATTAGATCAGGGAATTATTTCAACATTTAAAAAAATATTATGTAAAATTCACTTTCCAATTCATTTTCGATGAACTGGAATCCGATACAATAACAGTTACTGAAGTTTGGAAACAATTTAATATCTTGAACTGTGTAGATCATGTTGCGTTAGCAATTGCCGAGATAAAATCACAAACTTTAAATGCATGTTGGAAAGCTGCTTGGCCTGAATGCGTATCAAAGAGAAATGAATCAAATAGAACATCAATAGTAACATCAGATATTATTTCAATTGCTAAAGAAATAGGTGGGGAAGGTTTTGATGATTTTGGCGAGCATGATATAGAAGAATTGCTTGTGGACGAAGCCCTAAATGATGATGATATTTTGGAAAGTATGGTAGATACTACTAAAGATTTCGAAACAGTAGATAGCGAACTGGAAGATGTTACTCCACTGGACGAAAAATTACTTCGGGAAGGCCTTCAACTTTCCGGTAAATTGGAAATTTTTTTTTATTCAAAATGATAATGATGTAGAACGCGCCTTAAAATTCCAACGTGATCTGAAATTTTGTATGTCTGGCTACAGAGAACTCTACAAAGAACTAGTCAAGCCATCACAGCGTTTGATTACTGACTACCTTGTCAAAGAAAAAAAAATCACTGAGTTCCTAAAGAAGCATTACCATGTAGATCTGATGACGTAATTTTATCTTCAAGTGATGAAAGTGATCTTGCACCAATCCACAAACGGGTTCGCACATTATCAGACAGCGAATAATGATGAAACCATTCTTAATATGATTTTAAATAAAGTTTTGTTTATGTTTTTTTTTTTACATATCAAGTTTTGTTTTTGTTATTAACACACATATGTGCCATTTATTAAAATATGATGAGAAAAAAATTAAATCTTATTATTTATAATTTTTTTTATGCGATTTCTGGTGCATTTTAAAACATTATTTAGGTTTTATGCGATTTTTTTAATAAATGGAACGTATCCATCATTTTACATATAAATGTATGTCTTTTTTTGTGCGATTTTTTTATGCGGATTCCCCTGGAACGCATCTACCGCATAAAAAAAGAACCAAGTGTATATATAAATGAGTTTTAAAAATTGTAAAAAAAAAATGCATCGGCCGGGAATCGAACCCGGGGCGCCCGCGTGGCAGGCGAGCATTCTACCACTGAACCAAAAGCAAACGGTGACAGAATTAAGAACGCATGACGCTGATAACTGTATATAGAAGTATATTGATACGTGCTGTAAATATTTCATAATTATTATTTTCATCTTTAACTTTTCATAGAATATTATTTAAATAATCATCATCACTTGGCATTGTTTACATAAGTTTTTTTGTAAAATGGCTGAAGTGAGTCAAAAATAAAAAGCTAACAAGACATACATTTTTGATTATTTCTTTCTTTTACATTAAAAAATAGCGACATCAAGAAAAACTACATACATCCGCAACATATTTGGCGCAGCTCGACAAGGATACGAAAGAAAATTAAAAAGGTAAATTTTTAATCAAAAGATCATATATTTCAAATTTAAATAACTCATTTAGAGACATCTTTATTGTTATAATGGCAAATTTACATAGATTTGAAAAATATTCTGGCAGTAAGAATAACATAAAGATTGAAAGTTGGATTAAGTTGTATGAAGTAGAAATTTAAAGGCAAATGATGAAGAAAAAATACACAATCTTATCTACTATTTAGCAGATGAAGCCTTAGAATTTTTTGCTGATGAAATTCTTACAAATGCACATATAAAGAAATGGGAAACTGTAAAAGATAAACTCATTGCCAGATTTAAGCCTTGCATATATAGTCCCATTGTATTAGCATCTAGCAGAAAGCTCCTTGCAGGTGAAACAGTGGAGACTTATTTTAAAGAAAAAATGGACTTACTGAATCAAACATCCTTGAAAAAGGAAGAGAAAATACAACTACTAACAGATGGGCTACCTTTAAATTGGAGGGATGTGTTTGCAGCAGCACAACCTGCAGATCCAACCAAATGGATACAAGTTGCACTTTCTGTTGAGCATAACAGGCAACAAAGTAAACTAAGAAATTCGTTTAAACCCAAAGTATGCACTCTATCTCAACAGGAAAGATCAGCTTCAAATTGCCCATTTTTTTCCCAATTTGCATAAAGAAAATAATTAAAGTGAAACATTGGTTGAATGAATGTCCTGATTATGACCCAAATTATTAAACAGAGAGATCATCTAAAAATACACAACCAAAGCAATTCATTACAACAGTCCCAGAATCAACCACAAGTAATGAAACAAACAAAGTAACTTGCTTATCAACTCATAATCCTCCTAATAAATTGATAGACTTTAAAATTTGTGTCAACAAACATCCTTTACAAGCCTTCATGGACACAGGTGCTACCATATCTTTAATAAATCAAAATTTAATGAAAAGTTTGAATTTACATCCTTTAATAGATTCTTCCATGCAAATTCAACAAGCTAACTCATTAACCAACACTTTGGGATATGTTCATGTAGACTTGCAAATTCATAATAAAACTAGAAAGGTCAAACTCCATGCAATACCTAATTTAAAATTCCAGCTACTCATTGGCTTGGATATTGCAGAAGACTTGGAACTTATTGTTGACACTAAAGATAAAACAGTCTACACTAAGCAATCAGCAGAAATGGCACTTGTTTGCACAACCTGTAATCAGTTGCAACAACAACAACAAAACCAGATCCAACAGCAACAACAACAGAACCAGATTCAACAACAACAACAGAACCAGCTCCAACAACAGCAGCATCAGCTCCAGCAACAACACCAGATGCAACAGCAGCAGAGACAACAACATCAAAGACAGGCAGATCTCAGCTTCATTGAAGACCCTCAAGATCATCAAAACACAGTGATGGTCAAGAAGAGAGGACTACTCAGGGCTGTGGTGCCTGCTTCTTTTAAAGAACATGTTCTGAAGGAATATCATGATAACATGAGTCACCCATCCATGAACAAAACAGTCAAATTAATAGTTCCTTTATTTTGGTGGTCAGATATGGTACAGGAAATTAAATCTTATGTGAGATCATGCAAGACATGTCAACTGACCAAATCATCTAACCAACCAACTCTAGGACAACTAATAATTCCAGACACAGAACTACAACCAGCTCAAGTAATAAGTGCAGATACAATAGTTATGGGAACAGCAGCTGAAAAGACAAAGCACAAGTACATCCAAGTGTTCATTGATCATCTTACAAGATATGTTCTGTACAAGATATGGGCATTTCCCACTATCAAAAACACAGCTCAAGCAACGCTACAATGTTTCAACAGAATCCTTCAAGTCTCGCTACCCATAAAACATATTATCACTGACAATGGAAAGAACTTTAATTCCAAGGAATTCAAAAGGTGTTTGAAAGTTCATAACATCAAACAAACTTTCACCACACCATACCACCCCCAGAGTAATGGAATGTGCGAAAAGGTTAACGGAACAATCATGACCAAATTAAGAACGGCCTTGCTTGATAAACCGAAGGTGAAATGGAGCACACTTTTGCCCAAGGTCATTACTGACTACAACAATACCCCTCATGACGTAACAGGTTTTCCGCCATCTTTTCTACTTTTTGGTTACAATGTGCAGCCACAATTTGCTGATAACCCCTCAACCTCGGTAGAAGATGCTAGAAAACTGGCTATAAAAAGAACTCAACATCATCGTGAGATTTCCAAAAGGAGACATGATTCAAGACATCCCGACATTGAATTTAAAGTTGGAGATCTCGTTCTTAAAATAATTCCCTACAATGATCCGAAGTTAATTAAAACAGCTCCCAAATACGAAGGACCATTCCAAGTTTTGAGAAGATTGTCTAAAGTGACTTACGAACTCTCTACAACGGATCAAGACAACCCACCAAGAAATCCCACAGGAGATCCTATAAAGGCTCACATCTCTCAATTAAAGCCATTTATTCTCCGTGAATAAATGCATCAAAGCGGGGGTAAATGATACGTGCTGTAAATATATCATAATTATTATTTTCATCTTTAACTTTTCATAGAATATTATTTAAATAATCATCATCACTTGGCATTGTTTACATAAGTTTTTTTGTAAAATGGCTGAAGTGAGTCAAAAATAAAAAGCTAACAAGACAAACATTTTTGATTATTTCTTTCTTTTACATTAAAAAATAGCGACATCAAGAAAAACTACATACATCCGCAACAATATAAAGGTTCGATTCCGGGCCGATGCATTTTTTTTTTTTACAATTTTTAAAACTCATTTATATATTATACAAGAATGACATCCACGGCGCCAATTTATAATTGTAACGAATAGTATTTGAATAAAAACATTTAATCGGGTAAACCCCGGGCGTAGCCCGGGTCATTCGGCTAGTATCTTATAATTTACAAAGATTAGACGATATATTAGATAATAATGACAAAAATTATTACAGGACATAATTAGACACAGAGATCTATAATACTGTGATTCAACACGCAATTAGCAGGTTTCAAATTCCGGTGAAGGAATGATTTATAAAGGAAGATTATAAATGGTTTGACAACGCTGTGGTGAAATGAAGACGCGACTAATTGAAACTAATTTCCTAATGTTCCATTACAGCCTTTAATTATAGCCATAATTGGCAGGTCTTACAATATCGTCTGGTTCTTAAGGCACACATGTCCTCACTATGTTTTCTACACATATGTAAACAGCCCACACATATAAGTGCAGGCACACTCACATTAACACATACATGCATATTATATAATCTAAAATTCTAATATTTTATTTTTTTAAAACATATTTTTCACTTTCATCATTGACTATTATTTTATTTTTGACCATAGATTTAGAATACTTTGAATATTTGTTGTAAATATATATAGTTGAGCTACCTATTTTTTTAATTCACGAATATAGGATTCATTTTATAAATTCTATATCACTGTGAAAAATAATCAATGTGTAATTCTTTCCAAGTAATTGAAAATAAAAACTACTTGAAAGGAAAATAACTATCTTTCATATTTTAACGACTGCGCCTTCAATTTTCTATCTTTTTCAATAACAAAACAAAATATTCATAACGTACATAATCCGTAAACTTTTCAGCTTCTTATGTTGCTATGTGGCATTTATATAACACATCAGTCTAAATACTCTATTTTATAATCATTAATATACATTATAAAAACATTCACTTCTTATTTAGATAACAACAACAACAAAAAAGAGGAGTCAACAGAGCAAAATATATATTTTTTGCTAAATACTATTATATTTAATTAAAAAGGCATATATTGGATCAAAAAATCCTTTATTTAACCATTTTTATCCAATATATGCCTTCTTAATTAAAGATATATATATGGATTGCTCTATTTTCAATTATTTTATATGCATATATATAAACTTAATTTATATAAGTTGTTTAAATATTCGTTTTAAATACACAAAAGAAAATATAAAAAATAAAAAAGACATATCCTGATCAGGATCATATGAGCATTTCTAGATGGCAGAACGCCATCTAGTGGAACAAAAAAAGCTAAACGTTTATTTAACTTGTTCCGTGATATTTAGACAACCCAATTTTTAATATCAACACGAACTTTTTATATTTTATATTGTTTAAAAAAAGGGTCTAATATAGATTTATATATATATATTATAAATAGAGAGCCTATAATCTGATATATATGTTGATTTCAATATTGACGTTTTTTAACCCTTTTAATTTAATCAATGTCTTTCTCAAAAAGCTGAAAACACTAGTTCAAAATATAAATTAGATAAAAATAAAAGCAATAATGAAATTAAATGACATTTTTCTTCACGTTGAATCGAATTAAGCTACGTTTCAAATAATTCGAACTGGATCTTTTCGGAATCCAAATGGAAACACCTAAAATACAAAGTAGCTTAAAGTCAAGCTGATGTGATCCGATTAAATTTCAAATTTAATTATATATAACGTAATTATAGATCATTTAATTAATAAATATATGTAATATTTTAACATGTATTTTATTATAACATACCCAATTTTACGTAGATATTTAATTTTAGGTTTTTATTGGAAAACGCAATATTCAATATTATAAATTCAAAAGAATTTTACTAGACACCATCAAGTGAATGCAACTTGATCAATTGTAAATATATTTTAGCTATATTGTTATTATGAAACTGTCTAAATATGAAACTCTCTCTATATAATCTATTTATATATTAATATATATATTGTTGTTTTTGTTGTTGTCGTGTCCAATGAAGAGCCTCAAATGTCTCCATACATCTCTATCACAGCAATGTTCTCTATCTTGGGTGTGTATACTGTATTGTTGTTGTTATGTCCAATAAAGAACCTCAGATGTCTCCGTATATCTCTATCACAGTAATGTTCTCTATCTTGGGTGTGTATACTGTATTGTTGTTGTTGTCGTGTCCAATAAAGAACCTCAGATGTTTCCGTATATCTCTATCACAGCAATGTTCTCTATCTTGGAACACATAATCATTACTAAAATAATTAGATATATATTATATACGCATTAAAATTACCATATTCTTAATATGCATACTTTTTGAAATTATTTAAAATATGGGATCATATTGTGTTTTTCTATTTAATAAAGATACCATTTATTGATGACATTTTGACACACTTATTTTTTAATAAGGAATTATCAGGTATAATGCAAATTTGCATAACCTTTGAAAGTAACTGTACAAATTACATATACCAACGAAATATATTTTTTTAACAAGATATGCCAATTTATATAAAGAGCTAAAGAAAAGTATTTATTTTTAGGTATTTTGAAGAATACAGTAGACTCTCCTATAACGCGAGTTTTTACAACGCGATTTCGTACAACGCGATAAAAAAAATTGCCACAAATTTATTTATACAACGCGAATTTTCGTATAACGCGTTATAAAATAAAACAATTTACCCTAACAACATTCGCGTTATACAAGTTTTATTTCGTACAAGGCGAATTCCTATTACGCTATTTCATACAACACGGAACACATTAATCGCGTTTTAGGAGAGTTTACTGTATACCTAATTTGAGAAAATAAACTATCTTAGAAAATAATATTCATAAATATTGAAAGTAACTGGACAAATTACATTTAATTGCGAAATCATTTAATATACAAGATATTCCAAATTTATATGAAGAAAATTAAACATTATTAGGTATTTTGTGTGTTCAATATACCTATTTCGTGTAAAAAAACATTTCTTCGAAAATATATTATTTTAATTATTAATATTTATTGAAAATTAACGCCCTCTATAGTTCACGTATTTTACAATTAATATTCTCGCATATAAATATGATTATTAAAGAAATATGACATATTTGCATAGATAAATGGCTGATAGGTTTATATCTTCGATTAATTTAATTGACTATAGAAATGATAGCTATTATGGTTTTAAATTTGAATTTTCATTGATGAAGGTTTCGATATGTTCGTGCTATAGTTTCTTGGCGGTTTTGGATGTTTATAGGAAGTAATTGGTTTTACTTTCGGATTAGATTCAGTACTATAAATCACAGTACCTTTTTCATCTTCTGTTTTCTTTATAGGAACCTCCATTTTCCTTGAGATATTAGCATACGATTCTTGACCAGGATTCTGTGTGTCTGGGAATTTTGAAGCAGACGAAGTAACATCTTCAGATTCTTTTGAACCTTCCTCTTTGAATTTATGCAAATTTTCGCAAATATATTTTAAAAAATTATCATTACTTTTAGAATTATTTTCAGAATTCATGCTTTCAGATTGACTTGCAGCTTGAATAGCAATATAATCTTCAATAGGCCTATTTCTTCCAGATTGTGTATCAGACGATAGAGACGGGTCTTTGATGGATTGAGCATATTTCAAACCAATATAGAGACAACTGTTTATTCCATATCTTGTTATTTCTATCGGATAATCAATACCATTTTGCCAGAGTTCATCACCTATTAATTCATGGTCGAATCCCATTTCGATATCAACATCATTCAAATATGGGATGGAAGCAATTAAATCAATAATTTCTTCAGCTTGCTGGATTCTGTGTTGAAGCAAGCTATTCTGATGAAATGAATCTTCATTCATCTTTAAAAAATAAATTAATTAATGGACATTAGAAAACTCTACTGTGTGAAATTATATATAGATCTTTATAACATAATAACACTTTATATAGATTATAAATTTACATATATACTTATTGAATATTATTATTTACATATTTATAATGATATTGTTTTGCATTTCTTCTATTATATTATTTTTTGGACTATGGAAATAAATAGTAAAATATTTTTTGAGTAATTTATCTATAAAGAGAGATATAATTTTTTTCCGAGAGCAAATTGATCTATAAAACCACAGGACGCCTCTCCCGTCAAAGTAAAAGTCAAACCTAGACGCCATATTGTGATAAATATTATGTATTTTACTATTTACCTTCCTTTTTTATATTTTTTCCTATGTTTGAAATACCTCTCATTTTCATTAGGATATTTCGTGGTTAGATTACACAAATTTTAAACAGTATATACGCTACAAAGACGACCTTAGAAAAAAATGAATTAAAAAAAAAATTAAGATTTGAAATATTTTTTATAAAATTTTATAATTTTTAAAAATTTATACCCTTTGATTTCGTTATGAACACTGTTTTACCAGTATTATAAACTCTACCTACAATGAGTACCTATTTGTTTGAAAGGCTTGCTTCCAAGCAAAAATACGAATTAGACAATAAATACAATAGGAATCTAAGAACTGAAGACTAAGGTTTCTTGATTTATCAGCGTATTTCTCAGTCATTTTAAAATGTAAGAAGCCAAATATCACTACAGAAATATCATGAAAAAAAATACTTTTAGAACCTTTTGTATCTAATAACTACAATAACAAACAGAAAGTGAAAAAATGGTACAAATGTGATATTGTACTGGAATAATGTGCATAAATTATTTTAAAAAAGCCATCTCCTTATCGTGCAACTGAAAGTTGCTGATGGCTTGTGCCAACTATCGGAATAAATATCAACTATTCTCGTTGATTTTTAATTAATTTGGCCAATTCTGGAATAATTAAAAATCAATGAGAATAGTTGATATTTATTCCGATAGATGGGGCAAGCCATCAACAACTTTCAGTTGCACGATAAGGAGATGCCTTTTTAAATAATAAACAGAAAGATTGATTCACCAACACAGTATATCGATATCGTAGAAGAAGACCAAAGATACATTTTCCTCACAGTTTATTAACTCTACTTCTTCTCTAATATGTAAATAGAGACACATTCCATAACCATCAATATATAAAACACAGAAATGTACATAGTTATCATATTATACGAAGGACAGTTTTTATCACCAAAATGACCATTTTTACATAGAGAAAAACATAGCCACATTAACCAATAATTTATTTCAACTCCCGACCTTTAGTGATTCTCTGTTAATCTCTTCAGTGGGATGAATAGATTCCTCTGAAGAGAGTGACAGGAATTCACTGAAACATCGGAAGTTAAAATAAACATTTCTAACCAACAAATGATTTTCAGAACATTTTTACATAATTATCTGCTCTCCGATAAAGGACACCTCTTCATACAAATATTACATCTATACCAATACATCAGAGCCTTTCACTAAAGGATTAACGTCAAGTTGCATATGGAAATCGTCCTTTAAAGAGATGTGTACTCTTACTAAATAGTGAAAAATGGATCATTTGCTGATGAATACTTTCCTTTGTAGAGATATTCTATATACAGTTACGAGCGTCATTCTTAATCAGTCATCTCTGTCACCGTTTGCTTTTTTTTTTTTGAATGGCGCCCTCCTATTGGTTGTGTCTACGGTCACGCCACCTTTGCCCCCCCCCCACTCGCCATTTCGTCTTTGTAACTATTGTGTTGGAGCGGGTCGCTCCCTAAATAAATGCATAATTAGATGATAACCAAATGGAATCCTATCTTTCTTTTTCCCAGTAAGAGACGCCTACGGAAGCCAACAGTACATAGACAGATAAAGCACATAGGCTATAGTTATTAACTAACATATGCAATTATTTAAGGTACCAATTTATAATTGTAACAAATAGTATTTGAATCAAAACATTCGATCGGGTAAAACACGGGCGTTGCCCGGGTCATTCGGCTAGTACTATCATAACGGAGAGTTGCTAATTAGTAAATATTGCCATTTTGGTGATTAAATTGTCATTTATATATAGGTACTCTCTTACTGGAGAGTTGTTAATTGATAAAAATAGTCATTTTGGGGATGAAAAATGTTCTTTTTAGAGAAGTATCCTCTTACCAGAGAGCTGATAAACAGTAAAAAGGTCATCTTGGCGATGAAAACTGTCAATATTACAAAGGTGTCCTTTTACCAGAAAGTTTCTAAATAGCAAAAACGGTAATTATAGTGATGAATACTATCTTTTTCAGAGGAGTGTCTTCTTACTAAAGAATTACTAATTGATACAAATAGTCATTTTGGTTATGAAAACTGTATTTTGTTGAGAGGAGTACTCTGGCGAGAGTGTCTTCTCATCAAGAAATTCTACTATGCCACCAATTCCTTGAAATTCAAATGAAATATACGACACAAGCAATCTAATACAATATGTTAAGAGGTATAGGGATTATATGAATATACCGTTGTGAGATTATACTAATGATTATCTAAACCATCTGATACCTAATTTTTCACTCAAATCAGTAAACTCTATCAAATTAATTTATATATAAAATATAAATATTAGGTGAGAGATGTTTTCCCATCCTGAAGGGATGGATACATGTAAGATAAATAGGTTTGGAGAAGTTCTGTGCAAAATCAATAGGGAAAGAAAAAGTAAAAAACTCGGCAACACTTCAGTCATTATGTAGATAAGTTTGGGAGTAAATGTACCGAGGAACATTATGCAACTTCAGAAAATAATATGACACTCTTCTTGATAGATTGGAACAACAAAAATTTTCTTATAATCCTCGCCAAAAGATACTGCAATAGTGGTGTGTGCTGTGTTTTAATTTATTAAAATGAGCACGTTTTAAAAATATATATATAATTTTTATAACTATTGATTCTTTGAATCAATATTGTGACGAAGAAATATAATTTATATTTATTATTTAATTTAATTATTCAATGAAAATATTCGAAACAGATTTATTATTTTATATTTGGAAATCATCATGTAGTTACCTAGCTTGCTTGCTCGATATTCTCTAGCTGTAGATAGTGGGGTTAATTTGTTAATAATTGTCAACTAGTCGCAGTGACGTCATCAATAAATACTTTCATACCTTCAGATATACAAAGACTTGATTTCTACGCTACAATATAGATGCTCTGAGTGTCTTTATATTGTCAAATAGCTCCATCCAGATGGGACAACTGTCAATCATCCCTGGACCCCGGGAGGGGACCACAGGTGTGGGGGCTTCTGGGAAGCTGATATGTAAATAAGGAAAACGGGACGGTGGCTAACGCCGTTCATTAGGATTAACTTTTTAACTTGGGGTAAGTTGTACAAAACTCTCTCTCCCTACAAATACCCCTTATAATAAATTATTTATTCCCAAATTTGCCCTTGCTTTATTTATCTCCGCGACATATTTTGGTGGAGACGCTGGGTAGCGTGACGGAACTTCGAAGAAGTCGACGTCTACAGGGACGTGAACCAATTCTTCAACCTTTGCCACAACGAATAGAAATGGAAGACGACCACAGACCTACTGTTAACGGATCCTACCTCCCTTGTCAACGCCAACGAGATCCTTCTACCTTTTCTGGAGATGGAAATATAAACCCTGGACAGTGGTTGAAAGAGTACGAGAGAGTTTCGAAGTACAACAGATGGGACGAGACCATGAAGCTTGCCAACGTCGTATTTTACTTGAACGGAACTGCTGGAAGGTGGTTTGATAATAACGAAGAATCACTCAACTCGTGGAGAAGCTTTGAAGACGCATTCCGCGGTGTGTTCGGACTGCAGGAGGATTCTGCTCGACGCGCCGAGGAAGTTCTGAAGTCAAGAGCACAGAAGGCCGAAGAATCCAGCGAGTCATACATCCAGGAGATTCTTAGTCTCTGCCACCAGGTGAACCCTCGCATGGAAGAAGGTGAGATAGTTGCTCACATTATAAAGGGAATTTCGGAGGACACATACCAGGTATTGGTGGCGAAAGACATACAGACGGTAGATGAGATCCTGAAGTTCTGCCGTCATCTGACAACCGTCAAGCAGCGCCGGATCGGCCGTACGAAATTCGCCAGGTTGTCAAACGTAATGCCCATTTCGTGTGTTGACGACTCAGACGACTTGGCCGGCTTAATTCGCCGCATCGTTAGAGAAGAGATACAAAAGGTTTTCTCAGTACCTGAAGTGATCAATCCTCTCCGAGAGGTGAACGCCCTGGAACAGACTGTGAGGGAAGAGGTCAGCCGTGCTCTACAACCTACCAGACCACAAGTCAACGTGGTACAAAACCACAACCACAAACGCCCTATTATAATATCGACCGACCAACCCAACCCAGGAAGACGGAACATTGGAGAACCTACGACGACAAACTTATCTGCTTCCACTGCGGACGACCCGGACATGTCGTCCGTTATTGTAGGGAACGACGGCAGGTCTTCGCTGAAGCCAGGACAAGGAATGGCGGAGAAGGAAGAAATGTTGGATTTTCGAGTCGACCCCCGAGATATGACGCCGACGACAACTATGTAACGCCCCAAACCTCGACGTACTTCTACCGGAGCTCTTCCCCACATCCAAGCCGCGCAAGGTCGCCAGCCCGAAGACAATCCCAGTCGCCAACCCGTCGTTTCAGCCGTTCTCCCAAGCCTCAGAATGTGAAAAACTAAGTGGAGCGGCTTCTAACGGGGGTGAGGTCGCCATTGAGGAAAATCCTCCAGGGTATATTGCCGCTAAATTAAAAGAAAATTTTGTTATGGTCGAAATAAATGGACGCAAAATTAAAGCATTGGTGGATTCAGGAGCCGACTTTTCTGTTATTTCAGACAAATTTCGACGCGAACTAAAGACACCTCTCTTCAAAGAACCAGGTCCCATTCTTAAAGCCGCAAATAAAAATTTAATAGAGACCCTAGGAAAATGTTTCCTGAACATAGAAGTTAATGGTCTGAAGATATCCTTTGAATTCGTTGTTATGGTGGAATGCAGCCATGACATCATATTCGGATGGGACTTCTTCAAGGCCACCGAAGCCGTCATTGATTGTGGCAGAAATGAACTCCATCTCGGGGAAACCTCCGTCCTGGAATATCGAGAGGAGGAAAACCAGAGATTGTTTGCTTCCGACGACATTGTCATCCCGCCTATATCAATAAAGAAGATCAGTGTGATAAACGAAGAAGTATGCGGTGTTAGAGATGTTTTAGTCTCAACTTCTAAGGACTTATTATTAAGAAAAGAAGTTCTTATACCAAACTCATTGGTTACATTTCGACACGGCCGAGGTAGCATTTGGGTGGCGAATGGAGCGTCTTGGCCGCAACTGATTCCATCAGGAATGAATATGTGCACCATGGAAAGTTATGAGAATGGGAATATCTGCAGTCTTATTGAATCCAGCGATAAGTTACAAGAAACGCAGCTAAAGTCACATGAATGGTCACAGAAGATAAACCTTACTCTAGATCCAGGGCTGTCTGAAATTCAAAGGTTACAGCTTGTTTCATGCCATGACGAGTTTATCGACATATTTGACTTTGGGAGTACTTATATTAAGCCCACCAGTACTGTGAAGCACAAGATAATAACAGGAGACCACTCTCCTATCAAACAGAGGCCCTATAGAGTAGCACCAAGTGAACGACGACTAATTCAAGATGAAGTGAACAAGATGATTGAAAATCACATCGTGAAGCCCTGAAAGTCCTTGGTCATCTCCAGTTATTCTAGTTCGAAAGAAAGACGGGATCTGGAGATTCTGCGTAGATTACCGTCGATTAAATAAGATAACAAAAAAAAAAAGATGTTTACCCTCTGCCACGCATTGACGATGCCTTGGATAGTTTAGCCGGCTCTAGTTACTTCTCCACGATGGATCTTCGGTCCGGGTATTGGCAGATTGAAGTGGACGAAAAAGACAGGGAGAAAACTGCTTTCATCACTCCAGATGGGTTGTATGAATTCCAAGTAATGCCTTTCGGTCTTTGTAACGCTCCAGCAACGTTTGAAAGGATGATAGTGTTCTGGGCAGTCTTAAATGGAACATGTGCCTTTGCTACCTGGACGACATCGTAGTTTACGCACCTACCTTTGAGGAACATCTACGTCGTCTACAACTTGTATTAAGCTGCATCCAGAAAGCTGGACTAAGCTTGAACCACAAAAAGTGTCATTTTGGATCAAGGAGGATAAAGATTTTGGGACACCTTGTTGACGCCAATGGAATTCATCCAGATAAAGTTGAAGCCGTCTCTAAATTTCCGAGGCCAAGGAATATCTCTGAACTGATGAGCTTTCTTGGATTATGTTCCTATTACCGAAGATTTATTGAGAACTTTGCCGACAAAGCTAGATCTTTGCATGACCTACTGAAGACTGAAAAACAATTTTATTGGGATGCAGCTCAAGAGAAAGCGTTTGAAGTCCTTAAAACAGCTCTTATTTCAGAGCCTGTCTTAGGACACTTTGATGAATCCGCTGATACCCATCTACACACGGATGCAAGCGGACATGGTATTGGAGCTGTTCTTCTACAAATACAAGGTGGAATGGAGCGGCCTATAGCTTATGCATCTAGAAGCTTGACAAAGGCTGAAAATAACTATTCTACAACGGAAAAAGAATGCCTTTGCTGTAAGTCTGGTCTATTAGCAAATTCCGCCCATATTTGTTTGGTCGACCATTCACGGTTGTCACTGACCATCATTCTCTATGTTGGTTGGTAGGGCAGAAAGATCCTTCTGGCCGTTTGGCAAGATGGGCGCTGAATTTGCAAGAATTTGACGTGACCGTTATCTACAAGAGCGGACGCAAACATAAGGATGCCGATTGTCTGTCAAGGAGCCCGCTTGAGAACGATCCACTAAGTGCTGTGATGTCACTAACCAACGTCGATATAGAGCAGACTAAAGACCCGGATTTAGCTAAAATAATCGATAATTTAAACTCGGGCTACACCAGAAAGGAATTCAGCATTATCGACGGCATCTTATACAAGAAAAACTATAGCACAACTGGAAGACCCTGGCTTATGATGATCCCTAAGCACTTAAGATCGGAAGTTATAGCAGATTTACATGACGCTCCTACAGCTAGGCATTTGGGTTTCGCCCGAACGTATGACAAAGTCAAGAAACGATTCTATTGGCCTGGCCTTTATAGAACTGTTCGCCAATATGTAAGCCATTGTCGGGAGTGTCAACGAAGGAAGAAATTACCTCGACGTCCGGCTGGACAACTTGTATCCATACCACCCATAGAAAAGCCATTCTATAAGGTCGGGGTCGATCTCCTTGGAAGATTTCCAGTTTCTAAAGATGGAAACCGTTGGATCATTGTGTGCACCGATTATATGACAAGGTATGCCATAACGAAAGCGACCCCAGACGGAGGAGCAATCGAAACAGCTAAATTCCTGGTTGAAGATGTTATCTTGAAGCATGGAGCTCCTAGAGAAATGATAACAGATCGCGGAAGAAATTTCATTTCTCAAGTAATAAAAGAGATCAATGCTCTGTGCGGAATTGTGCACAGATTTACAACGGCCTACCATCCGCAGACCAACGGCCTGACTGAAAGGTTCAACAAAACTCTGGGAGACATGTTGTCCATGTACACAGGTGTCGAGCAGAAGGACTGGGACCAAGTTTTACCCTACGTGACTTTCTTACAACATTGCTAAACAGGAGGCGACCGGCTACACTCCGTTCTTTCTTGTCCACGCCCGCGAGGCCGAGACCTACATCGATGCCGTACTACCCTACCTACCAGATGAGATCTCTGACGACTACGTTGGGGAACTTGTGACCAGAGCTGAGGAAGCGCGTCAACTCTCCCGATCACGCCTTCTACAATCACAGGCGAAAGACCGTAGATTTTACGACCAGAAACATACTCCAGTCTATTACCAGAAGGATGATCTTGTGTGGGTTTTTACTCCCATCCGAAAAGTAGGGCTCTCAGAAAAGCTACTGAAGAGATACTTCGGTCCCTACAAGGTGACCAAGAAGCTTTCAGAAGTTACGTATGAAGTAGAGCCCGTGGACCCGTCTCCCCGATCACGGAAATCCAAGGATATCGTTCATGTCATTCGGATGAAGCCCTACCTGGACCCTGAAGAACAACATTCCATTCTGCTAGGGAACACAGGCCATGATAGATTTCCTTCCAGAACAAGGGCTGAGACAATCTAATCAGCGGGTCGCTGTTTTTTCTAAAGAGGGAGTAATGTCAAATAGCTCCATCCAGATGGGACAACTGTCAATCATCCCTGGACCCCGGGAGGGGGGACCACAGGTGTGGGGGCTTCTGGGAAGCTGATATGTAAATAAGGAAAACGGGACGGTGGCTAACGCCGTTCATTAGGATTAACTTTTTAACTTGGGGTAAGTTGTACAAAACTCTCTCTCCCTACAAATACCCCTTATAATAAATTATTTATTCCCAAATTTGCCCTTGCTTTATTTATCTCCGCGACAATATATATATTTATAGCCTCACATGTGTAAACTATATAACAAATTTTATACATACTAAAAGGTACAACTTCCTTAAGTTCTCTAATGTAACTTGAAAGGAGAAGGATTTTCTTAGGTTTCTTGGAATGGTCGAAGGGTTTATTGTCAGGATGTAAAACAAGCAAATTACAGAGAGCGAAATTTATATATTTCTTAAAACAAATAAATTTGACATAATATTATTAATTTGATTAATTAATTATAACTAGTACATTTATTGATGACAATAATTTATTAATCAGAGAGATTAATCAGCTATATTATTAGATATTAATAATTTCATTAAGTTTGTCTTTTCAACATATTGCGATTATAAAAAAGTTCGTGCGGTTTTGATAAAGATGGCACTACTAGTTTATTTTTCACTGATTCATCTGGTAACACCATTATTTTGAAGCGTCATCATAAGGCTTCCTTTTTCTGTAACCGTTATTTCTCTGAAGTATAAACAACCTTGTTTCTGCTTGCTCCTAAAATGTCAACTTTTGTATCAAATAATGTGTTTTAGCGGCAAATTTTACTTCATTACTTCAATATGGATAAAAAAATGCTGCTGAGAGTCATCGTAGGTTATGATGACCATGCTCTAGCTGATCGAACGTGTCAGAAGTTATTTGCACGCTTTAAAAGTGGCAATTTTAATTTGTAATACAAAGATAGACCCGGAGCGCCACCCAAGTTTGGGGTAAATAATTAGAGGCAAGGCTCGATGAAGATCCAACACAAACGCAAAAAGAACTCGCAAAAACACTTGGAGTCACTCAACCAGCCATTTTCCATTGCTTAAAAGAATAAGGAATGATCCGAAATGTCGGAAATTGGGTGCCGTATGAAATGAAGCCAAGAGACGTCAAACTCCGTTTTTTAACGTGTGAACAACTGCTCCAACGTGACAAAAGAAAGGGATTTTTGCATCGAATTGTAACTGGCGATGAAAACTGGATCCATTTCGATTATCCAAAACGCCGGGTAACGTATGGATACCCTGGCCGTGCCTCATCATCGATGGCCAAGACGAATATTCATGATATTCATGAGAAGATAATGCTGTGTATTTGGTGGGACCAGCTAGGAGTGGTATATTATGAGCTGCTACAACCGAAAAAAAGTATCACAGGGGAAGTCTACTGAAAACAATTGCTGCGTTAGAGCCGATATTTTCGAGATACCCGGCTGGAATATGCCAAGAGATACGACAAAGTTATTTTAAAACATGATAATGCTCGGCCACATGCTGCAGCCCCCGTTAGAGCGTACTTAGAAACGCTCAAATGGGAAGTCCTTCCCCACCCGCCGTATAGGCCAGACTTTGCTCCTTCCAATTATTATCTCTTCCGATCAATACAACATGGCCTGGCTGAACAGCACTTCTCCAACTACGATGAAGTCAAAAAATGGATCGATGAATAGATAGCGGCCAAAGAGCCGGCCTTTTCCTCGATAGAATCCGTTAATTGCCAGAAAGATGTGCAAAGGTAGTGGCTAGCGACGGACAATACTTTGAACATTGAAGGTCTAACCAATTTTTCACAATAACGCTTCAAGGTTTGAAAAAAAAAACCGCACGAGCTTATTTATACTCCTAATAGAAAAATTGAGAAAGAAAACTATTTTTGTACAGTATAGACACGCATACAATGTGGCGGTAGTCTTATGGATTAAACTGGCGAAACCGCTTGGAGGGTTCACCACTGATGAGCCAAGTCCTCCCAACATTTTTCATCGCAGTAAAAATAGATACGAGATGTTTTATATATCTTAGAATGACTCGAGCTGAATAAAAAATAATTACTTACCTATTTGCTGTAGTTTTGTATCATCAATAAATTAGAATTCTAATACATTATAAAAATATCATTACAAAAATATCTTTAAACAAATTTTATAAATAAATAATCTTGTATTTAAAATATTAATATATTTTATTTTTTTCAAATTTTCTTGCTAACTCATTATTTTATATTATAAAAATATTATCCAATATATTTCAGAAGAAGAGTATTCACAATTATTCAATAATAAAATGCTGAGCCGTTGACTATAAGAAGTAAATTGATTGGTGCAAAAGTTTGAGTTATTGATGGCATGACGCACATCTGCTTTTATATCTCTCCCATAAATGAAGGATTAAGAATGGTTTTTATTGATTTAACTCGGCAACCTTTGTTTCCAGATGATCTAGTTGTTGTTAGAATTTGTCTAGATATCCTTTTTATTGTTATTTTTTTATTTGTTTGCATTAATATTGTCTGTAAAAGTTTCCTAGCTTTTCCTTTCCTTTTTTATAACATAAAATATGGATATTATTAGATATCTATGTACCCTAGTTTTGAGAAGAATAATTTTTAAAATGTATAATTGAATTCTACATGAAAAATAAACATAAAGCGTCCTTGTGTCGTCTTTAATATATATATATGTCATAATATATGCTCTTACAGGAATAATAAAGTAAATCTGCAGTCGACCAGAGAGAGAGAGAGAGAGACGTAGTCGATAGAAGACAACTAACTTACGACCATTTTGACCACATTCCAAAGGGGGGGGGGGGGGGGGAAGAGACCCGCCCGTCAACACCTGGACAGTAGTCGGGGGGTGACCACACAAGCAGTCGTTCAGCGGATAACCGCTCGCTCGCTCTCTCTCGGCTGGCTGCCTGGATTATTGCTCTACCAACTCGTCGTGTGATTATTTCTCACCTCACCACATTATTACCACTATATTCCCACATTGAAAGTCGACAGGATAAGACCTGACCGGGAAAATAATCCCTCATATACCAGAGTATATGAAGAAAACAAGAAGCAATACCACGATGATCGAACAAACCCACAACCAAGTTCCACAAGAGCCAACGACCGACTCTACTGTAGCCGCTTCCCTTCGAACTCTCACCCTCTGTCTCGACCAACTTTTAAACCGTGAGTCTGAAGAAGTAATCACCTACGACGGAGATGAACCTGCCGCACACTTCTTCTCACAACTTGAGTCTCAGCCGAACTTCCACAACTTAGAGCCAGCACGCCAAGCTCGAAAGGCTCTATCATCACTCAGAGGCGAACCTCGCAAAATTTCACAAGACTTAGCTCTACTCAATAAGACTTATGAAGAGGTCAAGGAGTCACTCTGCGCCGTCTATCCCCGACGCCCTAGCTTCACTCTTCAAGAGTTCTATGAACTTAAATGCACATCGATGGCCGAGATCGAGACCTACTACAAGAACAAGGTCCGAATAGGATTGGCAATCAACCTCCCTAAGAGTGCCATCGTGCAAGCACTATCCAACGGTGTGCCACGTAACTATGGCAACCTTTTAAAGATGGCACAACCCTCGGGACCAGAAGAATGGTTGTGCTTAGCCCAACAGCTGACCTACGAAGGGGATAACACCAGCACTAAAGCTGCCCAACAACGATCACCGCGCCAGAGCAGAGCACCTTCCACCACCGTGGACAAGACCCCATCATATCCTTGCCGTTACTGTGGCGGACAACACTGGCACGCACAGTGTCAGCAGCGAGGGCCCTACCAGCGGACTTTTCGGACCTTTACACCTGCGGTCCACAGCGTCGAGCAACCCCAAAGATCGACTGGGCCTGCAGGTGTCTACGAGACCGCAGCAACGACGAGCTCGGGAGAAAACCAAGTAATGCCAGCTTCGGCAGCAGAACTCCTCCGAAGCTCAATGAACCTACCTGCACCCTAAACCAGCATACGCCTGTAAGTGCAATTATTTTAACCCCTATCATTCATTCTTTAAAGATGCCATTCCTAATTGACTCTGGAGCCAATGTTTCCATAATTAGTTTACACCCAATTTGAATATATTAAAAATGTTAATAGTTTCATTTGTTCCACCCCTATAACAATGATGTTATTATCCGTACTATATCTAGTCATGCCAAACCAATCGGATTAGTTACCTTACCAATACAATTTAATAATTTTAATTTTAATGAAACATTTTATATTTTAAATTCACCCCTTGAACATGGTATCCTATCTATTCATGTTATGCAATTCTTAAGATTAACAATAGATTTTCATAATCAATTGATACTTCAAAATAGTGTTCCAGTACCTAAACATTTGTACCATTTTGTATGTGACCTTCCCACTTGTAAGCACGGCTCGCGAATAATAACTTCTAACCCTAACGACCCATAATTCACTCGGTTAACTTAGGCGTTGACGATTTTCAACCTCCACGTGAGCCTTACTTACAAACAACCCTTAGTAATATTTATCAACCTTCCCCTGAATGCCCCTCTCACCCTTACAAACCTTAAAAGACTTCCTACCAGCCCATGCGCCTCTAGAGAATTAATGATTAAAGAATTTATCGAACAACGCCCAGAACTCACTATCCCTTATCAGCAATTATTGTATTCTTTTAAAGATATTTTCCCTATCAATAAATTCAATGTATTACCACTCAACATAGCCCCTGTAAAACTCAAAATTATTTCCGATAAGGTTATTTCCCTCCGACCATACCGAACTCCCTATGCCTACCAGAAGGAAATTCAGGACCAGATATCTCAACTTCTAAAACATGACATAATCACCCCCACCTCTAGCCCATATTCCTCTCCTGTGACACTCGTTCGCAAACGCGATAACACCATGCGTCTCTGCATTGACTTCCGTCGCGTGAACGAACTAGTACCCTCGGATTTGCATCCTTTGCCATTGATAGAAACGGCACTGGATAACCTGTCGAAAGCCAGAGTATTTAGCATCGTTGACATAAGCATTGCATACTACCAAATCCCCATCGCGGAGGAGAGTCAACCACTACTCTCTTTTGTGACTCAACAAGGGCAATATAATTTCAAACGCTTACCCTTTGGATTCAAATCAGCACCCCAAATTTTCGAACGTGTGATTACCCAGTTGATCCACAAAACACCACCTCTCTTTCATAGCCCATTATTATGACGACTTCGTTATTTTTTCTGACTCCTCAGAACAACACCTTACGCACCTTCGACTTTTCTTCAAATTCTGTTTAGAAGAAAATCTCCAACTTAACCTTAAAAATGTAATTTTTATCAAAATGAAATAGATTTTCTCGGCTACCACATCACCGCAGGGACTTACACACCTAATATTAAAATACCGAAATCATCAACGCTATTAGAACTCCTATCAACATTAAAACCCTACAATCAATTTTAGGAGCCGTCAACGTATATCATAAATTCATCCCAGAATATGCTAGACTTCGCCACCCCTTAAATCATTACTAAAAAAGAACGCCAAATGGCTTTGGAGCCCGAATTTTCAACAAGCCTTTGATAAATTGAAGCAACACCTCGCAACACAACCTGTGTTACATCTATTTCAAGAAGGGCTCCCATGCCAGGTCTATTGCGACGCTTCCACGCAGGGCACCGCAGGTGTACTCAAACAAGTACATCCTGACGGTAACATCTATCCTGTACAATATTACAGTCGCGCGTTGCGTTCCTATGAGCGTAATTACACTATATCTGAACTGGAGTGCTTAGCCATTGTAGAGTGCGTTGACAAATTCGAGTGTACCTCCTAGGTACAAGGTTTGTCATCTACTCGGATCATCACGCCTTACAATGGCTAAAGACCATAAAAGACCCCACCGGACGCCTCTTTCGTTGGAGCCTTCGACTCTCAGCTTACGACTATGAGGTCAAATACCTCAAGGGCTCGCGTCAGTACGAGGCGGACCTACACTCTCCCGTAACCCTTTCTGCGGATTCCTATCCACAGGTCAAATAAAAGATCATCAGGGCGAATTACGGAGGGACACAAGGTATATCCTCAATGACAAGGACCTTATGACCATCACACGACCGGGTGTCACTAAAATAATTGTTCCACCATCACTCCGTGGCACCCTACTACAACGAGCCCATCGCGATTTCAATCACCCCGGCATTTCGCAGATGACCAGACTGATCGCAGCCCAATACTATTGGGACGGCATGACAAATTACATCAGGACACATGTAAGAAGTATGTTCAGTATGCCAATTGGTCAAACCACCAAAAGGACCTATTACGGAGAATTGGGACAACTCCCCCCAGCGGTCCAGCCGTACGAACTAGTGTCACTAGATACTATTTCTGGATTCGCGAAATATGGAAATTCTCAGACCTTCTTACATGTCGTAGTGGACCATGCCACACGGTACGCGTGGGCATTTCCATCGCGGTCCACCAGCATTCTCACCTATACCCAAGTGATTAAAAAGGTGATGCAGTTTGGTTCTCCTAAACGACTTTTGACGAATAGAGCTCCTGCCTTCACCCTCTCCGAAATTTCGTAGATTTTTGATTAGACATAACATTGGCCAACTTCTCACGACAAGCAACAACCCTCAGGCCAACGGATTAAGTGAACGACTAAACGCCACGATTACTGGCAAACTTAAACTGTTGCGCCTCCAACAACCTACTACCTCAGGTCCTTCAGGCTTATAACCATACCCCACATTCTGTGACCGGGTTTCCACCGTCATACCTTTTGTTAGGTAGTGTCCTTCTACAACTATCCGAGCATGTACAAAACTACCCTAAAATCGACGACGCCAGAGAATTAGCCTATCAAAGGACACACGAACGACACTTACGCGACAAAGCGAGATTCGACCAAACACATAGAGCTTCCTATTTTGAAGTAGGCGATCTCGTTTTGGCAAAAACATACCACCATCCAGACACCGGGTAAACTGGCACCTTTCTTCTCAGGACCTTATGAAATACTGGAGATAATTTCCCCTCAAATCGTACGGATCAACCGCTCCAACCGACCTCTAAGTCGTAAGACAAATACAATTCATGTCAACAAATTAAAACACTATACGGAAAACGAACAATTTATTTCACCGCCCGTAAATGATCGAGACCAACCCAAAAATAGCTTCAATTTCCCATAATAAACACTTCAATCACACTCTAATCCATACTAAAACGACTATTAACTCACGAAAGCAACATGACTACACTTACAATCAAGATTATCAAAGATATTTGAACCGCTTATCCCCTGAAATCTTTACCAATTACTAACCTGACAACAAGACTTTACGAACCCAGTAGTATCTAAATAATTAAGGTAGAGTGGCCCAAAGCAAGTTTCCCCTCGCTCTGTCCGCCTATATTCTACCTTTGCATCTAGAACTATTTTATCTTCGAAAATTAAATATAAGCCCATTCGACCTCCTCACCTACACACGGGACTTTTCCCCTCGGACTCGCTACACAAGTAACTACATAGATAAGTTAGATTGGCCCAGGGCAAGTTTCCCCTCGCTCTGTTCGCCGAGGTTCTAACATAGTATGTAGTTTTATATTTACCTCAGTCCTGAGCTCACACAATTGCCAACCTCAATCTCATTTCTCGTACTCTACACTTATAGCATAGAAAGCCCATGACAAGTTTCCCCTTGCCATGTCCGCCTGAAAAATATCTTAAAGTGTAGAGTTCCCCAGTCTTAATGATCTTCAGAATTCCATCATATGTATGTGACTCTCCTTCCCCTTGTTCACACTCCTCAATAACATCTCCCTTATAGTACATTATATTTTGTTGTATATAGCCTTTATAACCTTGATATTTTCAAAGATTTCTTTAAATGTCAAACTCCCCGGTGTTGTAAAAGTGCTTGTAAATAATATTTATTTGTGTACTATACAATATTTTATTTACATAAAACTATGTCACCATTACCTTAACTAATTTTAACTGTAAAATTATTTTCTCTATTCCTGGCTTCTCCAGCTTTAAATATACTCAAACCATGTTCAGCCTTCTTCAACGGGGGCCATATGTCATAATATATGCTCTTACAGGAATAATAAAGTAAATCTGCAGTCGACCAGAGAGAGAGAGACGTAGTCGATAGAAGACAACTAACTTACGACCATTTTGACCACATTCCAAAGGGGGGGGGAAAAGGGACCCGCCCGTCAACACCTGGACAGTAGTCGGGGGGTGACCACACAAGCAGTCGTTCAGCGGATAACCGCTCGCTCGCTCTCTCTCGGCTGGCTGCCTGGATTATTGCTCTACCAACTCGTCGTGTGATTATTTCTCACCTCACCATATTATTACCACTATATTCCCATATATATATATTTTTTTTTGAAAATAGAGCAATACATAGATAAATCTTTAATTAAAAAGGCATATATTGGATCAAAATATCATTTATTTTACCAATATTTCAATCACACGCTTATTATATATATATATGTCTTAGAAAAATTGCAGGGACTCTTACCAGTAAATTATAAAGATGGACAACATGTGAGGTAAGATAAGTTTCTTTTAATTAAACGAAATGCAAGCTTTCGGGACGAACGCCCTTCTACAGGCAATTATGAATACGCGCAAAGATACAAATGGTAGGTAGGAGCGAATATTGATATATGCTAGTGTTTAACATATTTACAAGAATTTTGCTGTAAAATTAGTGTAGTAAGCTAAACCAAAGAAATGCAAATATCTAACTATTATTTCAAATATTAACTTAATGACGGGAACTATTGTATATTTAATATTTTATGAAAAAACTAAGATGCTACATGTGTTTCAGCCAAGAAAACACCATAGATGTCGGGAATTTCGATCTTTCTATTAATGCTATTGTGTTTGTGTGAGACTATGGATTCCAACACCAATCGTTGGTGTTGGTTGTGGATATGTCTATAGTGGATTACTGGATGTTTAATATCAAATGTGTGTCCTGTAGATGCTATATGTTGGTGGATAAGGGATTTGGGGTCTTTGTTGGTTATATAACGGAAATGCGCTGTCATTCTGATGGCCACAGTTCTACCTGTCTCACCCACATATGTGGCAGAGCACTGCTCACATGAGACAGAGTAGACGGCTCCTGTACTTTGAAGGGGGCTGGGAGGAGTGTCTGCTTTGGTTATGGGATGTCTGAGGTGTGTGGATATGTTATTGGTGTTGCTGAAAAAGGTCTGGATGCCATGGGTTTTAAGAAGTCTGGATAGAAGATGTTTCTTAGCTGAAACATCTGTAGCATCTTAGTTTTTTCATAAAATATTAAATATACGATAGTTCCCGTCATTAAGTTAATAATTGAAATAATAGTTAGATATTTGCATTTCTTTGGTTTAGCTTACTATACTAATTTTACAGCAAAATTCTTGTAAATATGTTAAACACTAGCATATATCAATATTCGCTCCTACCTACCATTTGTATCTTTGCGCGTATTCATAATTGCCTGTAGAAGGGCGTTCGTCCTGAAAGCTTGCATTTCGTTTAATTAAAAGAAACTTATCTTACCTCACGTGTTGTCCATCCTTATATATATAAAAATGAAATGCGAAATCGATGTTTGTTATCGCATCACGCAAAATCTACTGACTCAATCATTATGGAATTTCGCATGTAGGTAGCTGAAGATTTCGTTTAACATATAGGCTATTCAAAAAACTACAAAGGTTAATGTACTTTTTTTTTTAATTTTTTAACTGAAATGGATTAGTTCCCGCCTTTTGCCGCTTGGCGCCGCACTGGTCGCGACGAATTTGATTGGTTAATAATTTTACACTTATTTTGTTAAGTTTACATGCTGCATTATTCAAAAGGTAAGATTATATATATTTATTTAAACTCTTTGGAAATATTATTGTTTAGAAATATTTTTCTAATTTAATTGATACTACGTTTTTTTAGATAAGGTACACTGTTTGATTCTCATAAGGAATATTCTATCATTTACGATTTAGATTATTGTTTAGAAATATTTTTATAATTTAATTGATACCTCATTTTTTTAGATAAGGTACACTGTTTGATTCTCATAAGGAATATTCATATATTATATTATATATTCATATAATCATTTACGATTTAGAGCAGTGCATTCTATATTTTTTTCTTTTTCTTATTTATTGCAAAAATTATGTTTTTTTCTGTATAGCTTGCTACATATATTTTACTATATATGTTTGTTCCATGCAATAGTTTTATACTTATTAGCGTTTATATTGTAAGCAGTTTCTATGCACTTTTAATAACTGCTTTTTTTAGGGGTAGGCTCAATTTATTGGGCAGTTGTTTCAACCAAATTAGACTTTTTTTAGGCCTTCTTCCATTGTCTTTTTTTTGTTTTGCTGTCATTTGTTTAGGTAGTATTTATATTTATCTGTTTCATAATATGTAGCTGCTCATATATATCTATTTTGAAATGAATTTTTAAATACACACATTTTATTGTTAAACTTAAAAAAAGATTCTTAGTTTTTGTTTAAATAATAAAAAAAAAATTTCAAATGTTTTAATAGATACATATATTTTTACATTTATCTCTTAATGAATTATTATTGAAATATATTTTATGTACTTTTTACAAATATTTTAAAATATAAGATAGGCCTCATTATTTTTCCTTTAATATTTTAAAGATATTTGATTTATTCTTATTGTAATTTTTGATTATTTTTTTTCATGCACAAAATTCCCCCACCTACTTTATATTTTAAATGATTTCAACTGTGATATTGTTGCACTATGTGGCGCTGAGTTTGTGTATACAATGATGTAATGCCTCGATAAAGGTTGGCGTTCAGCCAGCCGAAATATTGGCAAAATAAATATTTTATTTATTCCAATATATGCATTTTTATTATCTAATATATATCTATATAGGCTCAATTTATTGGGCAGTTTTTTCAACCAAATTAGACTTTTTTTTAGGCCTTCTTCCATTGTCTTTTTTTTTTTTTGTTTTGCTGTCATTTGTTTAGGTAGTATTTATATTTATCTGTTTCATAATATGTAGCTGCTCATATATATCTATATAGGCTCAATTTATTGGGCAGTTTTTTCAACCAAATTAGACTTTTTTTTAGGCCTTCTTCCATTGTCTTTTTTTTTTGTTTTGCTGTCATTTGTTTAGGTAGTATTTATATTTATCTGTTTCATAATATGTAGCTGCTCATATATATCTATATAGGCTCAATTTATTGGGCAGTTTTTTCAACCAAATTAGACTTTTTTTTAGGCCTTCTTCCATTGTCTTTTTTTTTTTTTTTTGCTGTCATTTGTTTAGGTAGTATTTATATTTATCTGCTTCATAATATGTAGCTGCTCATATATATCTATATATGTTATACTCATATTTATTGTGCATATTTTTTTAGCAAATTATACATTTTTCTTTACGTCTTCTTCTATTTGATTTTTTTATCAGTTGTTTTACGTTTTCACTGAGTTTTATGCATTTTCCCCTCCTTTCAGAATATTTCTATGCATTTTTTTTTATTTTGGCCTTAGTCATGAGTCGAGCTTATTTTAATACACTATTTTTTATTTTTTTCCTTCATTCTCAGCCCTTGATGTTTTACATTTTTCAGTTATCCTTATTTTTATTTTCACTAATGCTTTGTGTTTGTAGGTATGCCAAGCCATAGGAGAAGCAATCTTTCTCAGCGTTCCAATAGCTCTAGGGTTCAGCATGCTTACAGACTGCGCGAAACCAGAGGACAGAGTATTCGAAGATTGCGTGCACAGTCCGCGCGTCAAGCCGCTGTGCGGTCGTTAGAGACACCTGATCCCATCCATTCTCGCTTACAGGCGCATTCAGAAATATATTCTTCTACTCGGAGGAATACTAGAACAAATAATTTTTTCAGCAGCGTTTGGTCTTCTATGGAAAATGCAGGTTTTAATTATTCTGTTGCTGTTGAATACTTTAAGCACCCTTTAATTTCCCTTGGGATGATGGACACTACATGCAGGTTTTGTGGGGCCTTAAGATGGAAAGATGAGTCTTCTGGAATGTGCTGTTCAAACGGGAAAGTCCGTTTGCCATTAATTGACTTACCTCCCAAGCCACTTCGCAGCCTATTATCTGGAGAGAATTCTGATTCAGTCCATCTTTTGAGTAATATTCGCAAATATAATTCCTGCTTTCAAATGACATCATTTGGAACTGAAAACCAAACCCACTCTGTTACTTTTCCAACCACATTTTCTATCCAAGGCCAGGTCTACCACAGAATAGGTTCACTTATGCCATCTGAGAATCAGCCAAGTAGATTTCTTCAGATCTATTTTATGGGTGATGATGATGATGATTATGATATTCAGACTGATCGAAGATGCCAGCAAATACAGGGAGTACGTCGTAATATTGTACAGGGTTTGCAGCGCATGTTGCACCAACACAATCTACTGGTTCAACAGTTTAAAACTGCACTTGAAAATCTCCCCAGTGATGCATACAGAGTTGTTGTAAATGCTGATCGGACACCTCCTGGTCAACATCCTAGACGGTATAATGCTCCTACAGCTAATGAGGTTGCGGTTGTCTTAGCTGGTAATCAGTTTGGCTCACGTGACATTGTTTTACGTCAGCGAGATAATTTGCTGCAACATGTTAGCGACACACATCGCTTTTATGATGCCCTTCAATATCCTTTAATTTTCTGGAAAGGCCAAGAAGGATATTCTTTTCATATTCCTCAGATCGACCCAAACACTAGACAGCCTTTGTCAAGTAAAGTGTCTTCTATGGATTTTTATGGCTATTTTATTATGTCGTGAAGAAAGAGGCTGCCTGGCCGGCATTCATATTTCTTGAAAAAAGACACCTCGGCCAGTATAAATCTTTTTATTACCTCGACGTTTCGACAAAAAGCTTTTGTCCTCGTCAGGAGCAAATAAAAATTAAAACATGTAGCAAGGCGATAAAAATTGGTCTAAGGCTCTAAGGGCGTTCTCACGTGATATTCGAAATTTGTACAACATCCAAAGCACGAGTCAAAAATAAATATTTAACTCACAAAGACTACGATCTTTGAAATAAAATTATGATATACATATTTATATATATTAAGAAATTGTAAACAAAAATAAATATAAAAAATAATAATAACATTTAAAAGATTTCACAATAGTATATATTAATCGATATATATTATGTACAATTTATACTTACCCTTTATAACTACTTTTTTAAATTTAAAAACAAATTGTATTGCAGCGGAATATCTTCATATACATTTAAAGTTCTTTTCCCCATTTCCCGTGATACCCACCCCTCTAAAAATAATCTTTCTTTTTTTAAATTTTATATTCCTATGAAATATCTCAATATCATTCCAATCTGGCCTATGTCCTGAATATAATGCATGTTCCCCAATTTTGCTTAACGCCCTTCTCCCCATTAAACCCTGTTGGTGTTCTTTAATCCTAGTCTCTAAATTACGGCCTGTTTCTCCTACGTAAATTTTGTCACATTGTGTGCATTTAATTCCATATATTACATTACTTGGTTTTAATGTGCCTATGTTATCCTTCATTATTCTATTTCTAGTTAAAAATTCCCTTTTTGTCCCCGTACTATACCAAATATTATATATATTTAAATTTTCTCAAAATTCTAGATATTTCGTCTCTCAGATATGGAATAATTATATTATTGCAATCATCTTTATTCCTATTTGAATTTGGCCTATCTATTTCATATCTTCTAATCCATTTGCTTGTGAAACCAACTGGATAATCAGATTGTTCTAGTTCTGCTCGAATTTTCATTATCTCTTTTTTTATAAATATATCGGTCTGTGCATACTTGTTTGGCTCTTTGTACAAGAGATTTTATCACCTGTCTTTTATGCATCATAGGATTATTGGAGTTAAAATTTAGATGTATACCACAGTCTGTTGGCTTTCTGAAAACGCTGGTTAAAATTGAACCATCTTCTTTGCGAGTTAGTCCTACATCTAAGAATGATAAAAATCCCTCCTTTTCTGTTTCAACCGTGAATTCTATTCCTCTTTCTAAATTATTCAACATGACCATGATTTCATTAAGATTTTCTTTGCTGATCACTGCAAAAACATCATCTATATATCGGCCCCAGATTCTTATTCCCTCAATCAAGATTGCCTTTTTATCTACTGATGCCATTACGATGTCAGCAATGATCATGCTTGTAGGGCAACCCATAGCAGTGCCGTCTTTTTGCTTGTAAAATTTATTCCCATATCTGAAGTAAATATTATCTAAACATAACCTAAAGCCTTCTATCATTTCGTTGATTTCTAATCCCTTGTTTTCGCAATCTTGTCTCTTCACCTCAAAATATTTCCTTATTTCTTTTAGAGCTAGAGTTCTATTGATATTGGTGAAAAGTGATTTGACATCAAAGGATACCATTATTTCATGGTCATTTAACTTCAAAATTTTTAGCGATATCTAAAAGCTCTTTCCTATTTCTAATCTCTAACCCGGAAATTTTACTTGTACTCGGTATCTGTTTTTTAAGCCAGTCCGCTAAACGTCTGGTGGGGGCCTTGAATCCTGACACAATGGGCCGTAGGGGAACTCCTTCTTTATGGATCTTTGGTAGTCCTTTGAAGAGAGGTGTGCCAACATCTTCTAGCTTCATTTTTCTTTTATCAATATCCTTAGACTTCATGTTTTTGATGAATTTTGACTGTGGTATACATCTAAATTTTAACTCCAATAATCCTATGATGCATAAAAGACAGGTGATAAAATCTCTTGTACAAAGAGCCAAACAAGTATGCACAGACCGATATATTTATAAAAAAGAGATAATGAAAATTCGAGCAGAACTAGAACAATCTGATTATCCAGTTGGTTTCACAAGCAAATGGATTAGAAGATATGAAATAAATAGGCCAAATTCAAATAGGAATAAAGATGATTGCAATAATATAATTATTCCATATCTGAGAGACGAAATATCTAGAATTTTGAGAATATTAAATATAATATTTGGTATAGTACAGGGACAAAAAGGGAATTTTTAACTAGAAATAGAATAATGAAGGATAACATAGGCACATTAATACCAAGTAATGTAATATATGGAATTAAATGCACACAATGTGACAAAATTTACGTAGGAGAAACAGGCCGTAATATAGAGACTAGGATTAAAGAACACCAACAGGGTTTAATGAGGAGAAGGGCGTTAAGCAAAATTGGGGAACATGCATTATATTCAGGACATAGGCCAGATTGGAATGACATTGAGATATTTCATAGGAATATAAAATTTAAAAAAGAAAGATTATTTTTAGAGGGGTGGGTATCACGGGAAATGGGGAAAAGAACTTTAAATGTATATGAAGATATTCCGCTGCAATACAATTTGTTTTTAAATTAAAAAAAGTAGTTATAAAGGGTAAGTATAAATTGTACATAATATATATCGATTAATATATACTATTGTGAAATCTTTTAAATGTTATTATTATTTTTTATATTTATTTTTGTTTACAATTTCTTAATATATATAAATATGTATATCATAATTTTATTTCAAAGATCGTAGTCTTTGTGAGTTGAATATTTATTTTTGACTCGTGCTTTGGATGTTGTACAAAATTTCGAATATCGCGTGAGAACGCCCTTAGAGCCTTAGACCAATTTTTATCGCCTTGCTACATGTTTTAATTTTTATTTGCTCCTGACGAGGACAAAAGCTTTTTGTCGAAACGTCGAGGTAATAAAAAGATTTATACTGGCCGAGGTGTCTTTTTTCAAGAAATATTTCATTATGGTTCGCCGAAATAGTCCAAATGTCATTGTTCAATTTGGCCAGCTCTTTCATCAATTCCTGGTCGATATGTATGCTAAGACAAAGCAATAACGCGCCATCTATACATATAAAATAAAAGGATTTAAAAGCGCGAATGTTTCTTTTATACATAAAACGAACTTCTACTGTCCTTACTGCGATGAAAAAATATATTGGGAGGGCTTGGCTCATCAGTGGTGAACCCTCCCAGCGGTTTCGCCAATTTAATCTTTCAGACCGCTTCTCAGAGCTCTAATATTGCATTGGATCATTCTGCTTTTATATGCTACACTGCTAAGGTAGAAAGTGAACGTTTGCGCTATATTACGCTGCACCAGAGAAACTTGCGTGCAGAGAGTTATATTCATTTGCGCGGTGCCCTGTCAACTGATGCAAATATTAACCCTAATAGCTTGGGTCAAAGGATCATTTTACCATCAAGTTTTGTCAATAGTCCCAGGTATTTGGCAGAATATACGCGGGATGCTTTTTGTTATGTTCGGAAATTTGGGCGTCCAGATCTTTTTATTACTTTTACAAGTAACCCCTCTTGGGAAGAGCTATCTGCAGCGTTGCTACCAGGACAAAAACAGCTGGATAGACATGATATCACAGCTCGGGTTTTTCGGCAAAAATCAGTTAAATTTATTGGGGCTCTAACAAAAGGCCAATTGTATGGAGCAACAGTTGCGTGGATGTATTCTGTTGAATGGCAGAAAAGAGGACTTCCTCATGCTCACATTATAGTTTGGCTAGCAAATAAGCTCCGTCCCACTCAGATAGACTCTGTTATATGTGCTGAGTTTCCAGATCCTATTCAAGACCCACTATTGTATAACATTGTGGTTAAGAATATGATACATGGGCCTTGCGGTGAGTACAACCCTGTGTCCCCCTTTATGAAGAATAGTAGCTGTTCTAAAAAATATCCAAAACAGTTTTTGCTGGAAACCCAGACTAATGAGAATGGTTATCCTTTATATAGGAGACGCGCACCTGAAGCAGGTGGCTTTACTGCAAAGGTTAAAATACGTGGACGCGAAGAGGTCACAATTGACAATCGTTGGGTGGTGCCTTATTCTCCATTGCTATCGAAGATGTTTTGTGCACATATCAATGTTGAGAACTGTAGTTCTGTTAAGGCAACAAAATATATTTGCAAATATGTCAATAAGGGCAGTGATCAAGCTATTATTAATTTACGCAGAGAAGATAGAGGTCCTGACCCTCAAAATGAGGTGCGAATGTATCAGTGTGCCAGATACATAAGCAGCAATGAAGCTGTTTGGCGTCTTCTCAGCTTCCCTTTACACCAACGCCATCCAGCTGTTATCCATTTAGCTGTGCATCTTGAGAATGGCGAACGGATATATTTCAATCAAAACACTCTTGCCCATCGAATGCGTAATCCACCAAGGACAACCCTGACTGCATTATTTTCATTATGCCAAACTGATTCCTTTGCTAGGACCCTGCTCTATCCAGATGTTCCCCAATACTACACTTGGAATTCTTCTGCCCACGAATGGAGAAGGCGCGTTCAAGGCAGGCTGGTCGAAGGACGGCCTGGAGTGAAGAGATCAGACACTATTGGACGGGTTTACGCTGTGCATGTCAGTAACTTTGAATGCTTTTGTTTACGTATGTTACTACATAACATCAAGGGACCAACTTCCTTCGCATATTTGAAGATTGTTAATGGCAGTCAATACGAAACATTTAGAGAAACATGCGCAGCTCTTGGATTATTGGAGAATGATAACCATTGGGTTGTCACAATGGATGAGGCCGTTCTTTGTCAGGCTCCTACAAGAGTAAGGCAAGTGAGATGGCAAGTGATATTCTTCATCGTTATCAGCTTCTCGATTCCTCCATCAGGTGTAATGATCTGATATATAATGAAACATTGTGTAACATTGAGGATCGTGTCGTATCTATATGTGGGAAGAAACTGCAGGAATTAGGCTTAGGAGCACCCAGGAGAAATGTGGTTACCAATTCTGACATTTTGAGAGAACTTGCGTATGATACGGCAGAACTTGAAGACAATGTTGCATCCATGCTGCCCAAACTCTTGCCAGAACAAAGAAGAGTTTTTGATGCTGTGTTAGCAAAAATTAATTTGTCACAACCCATAATTATATTTTTAGATGCGCCGGGGGGAACAGGTAAAACATTTCTTTTGAATCTTCTATTAGCAATGGTTAGGAAGGAACAAAATATTGCCATTGCTGTTGCTTCCTCAGGGATAGCTGCAACATTGCTTGCGGGCGGAAGAACTGCACATTCAGTGCTGAAATTACCTCTGACTTTTGCAGAGTTGCAATATACGAAAAAATAGTGATAAAGCTTCACTCTTACGTAGCTGTAAGTTGCTGGTTTGGGATGAGTGCACCATGGCCCATAAAATTGCCTTGGAAGCCCTTGATCGGACATTACAGGATATCCGTGATGATCCACAACCCATGGGTGGTTTAGTAGTGCTTTTGGCCGGTGATTTCCGACAGACTCTTCCAGTAGTCACTAGAGGTACACCTGCTGATGAGCTGAATGCCTGTTTAAAGTCTTCTTATCTTTGGAGCCATATTGTGAAAATGCACCTCACAGTCAACATGAGAGTTCAACTCCATAATGATACCACTGCTGCACAATTTGCAGACGAACTCTTAAAGATAGGAGAAGGTCAACTAGAAACTGATTCCGAGGGTAATATCCAGTTTTCAAATACTTTTTGCCAAGTGGTGGAATCTTCAGAAAGTCTGTATGAAAAGGTTTTCCCTAATATAGGTGTAAACTATTTATCTGAAGAATGGTTATGTGCCCGCACTATTTTAGCCCCCAAAAATAGCACTGTGCTAGAAATAAATAATACAATATTAAATTCAATCCCGGGTGAAAGCAAAATCTATAGATCAATTGATACAATGGTTGATCCTGATGAATCTGTGTCGTATCCCCCTGAATTTTTGAATTCACTAGAATTGTCTTGTACACCTTTACACAAAATTGTACTAAAAGTTGGTGTGCCAGTAATTTTAATACGAAACCTTGATCCACCCCGTCTCTGCAATGGCACTAGATTATGCATCACTCGAATGGGCACTAATGTTCTCCAGGCTCGAATTTTAACTGGCTCTTTTCGAGGAGAAGAGGTCCTTATTCCTAGAATACCTATTATTCCAAATGATCTGCCTTTTAATTTTAGACGCTTGCAATTCCCAGTTATGGTTGCCTTTGCTATGACAATTAATAAATCTCAGGGTCAAACATTGCAAGTAGTTGGTGTGCATCTTGAGTCTCCCTGTTTCTCGCATGGGCAACTCTATGTAGCATGCTCCCGTGTTTCCAGCCCTAAAAATTTATTTGTCTTTAGTTCTACTTTTAGCAAAACACGCAATATTGTTTATCAGGGGGCTTTGATCTAGATTTTGACAATTTTGAAAGAGATTTCTTCGAATAATGATTTTGGGAAGCTTGACTTTTGTAAATACATAATTTGTGAATAATTTGTTATCATTATTGCTCTTCTGTAGTTTCATCAATAAAGCTTTTTTTACTTTATTTTATTTTAATTTTTTCACATATATAATTCATTTACATAACTCTATTCTTGAAAATTGTTTTTTTTTATGGTATCAACATTTTTGGTTCAATTAAGGTTTTTGTTAGCCTGCAACACACCTTATCATAGCTCATTGCATTTATCAGGATAACTTTGCTGTTTTGATTTTTACACCATTAATATTTTAATGCCTCTATAATATTATATTTGTTTGCAGAATTTTATAGACAATTTGGTTTGGGTTATGTACATTAAGAATTTGTAAAAATATAAAGGTCAAAGTTTTACAACAAAAAAAAAAGAATTTGGAACATCATTTCTCTCCCATTTAATTTAATGATGCTTCATTTATGATTTTTAGAATTGCATTATTTTTATGCATATTATTTTTAAAAATTTGTGTTAGCAAGACATGGAATATTGTTAAGTTAATGTAATATTAACAGAAACTTTACCAACCCGTGAAGCGTTAGCTCCAGTCTTTTACCGCTGGGGGCAGCACTGTTAGAGCTAATAAATGCTTTCGATTGGTGCTTACTTTTACATGCTGTTTGTTTTTAGACTAAATTGATACACATCAAGTTAGCATTTTTTCATGCTTCAAAAGTTAAGATTATATTTTTAACGTTTCATAATACTTTTCAAATTAAAGCCGGAAATAATATTGCTTTTTCCCATCCTGCAGTTCTACATTACACTGCAACATGCTATCATAACTCTGGCTTTTGGCATTGATATTTATATAATGTGAAAGTACTGTTTGCTACCTTAAGCTCTGGAGAGATTATAATGTGTCTACAGATCCATCATGTGGAAATCACACCATAGTGAAAATGCATTTAGCTGGTAGCAATGTATCACATTTGTAGACATGTGGTGCGCTTTCAGTAAAAGCAGTCGCTACCTACCCACCATGGTTATCATGGCCTGTACCACGCGTACTAGGGATAATTAAAAAAAAAAGGAAACAAGACCGAATACAAATAATTACATTATGTGTGGTTTCAGTTACATTTTGTCTATCTTCAGACAAAGGTACTGAATGCATTCAGTAAGTAATTTTGTCTTTATATGGCAACAATGCTGTTACTGAAACATAACACATATATATATTTTTTTATTTGGTCTTGCTTTTTTGGTATTTTTAAAATTGCCCTTGACTATTAGAAAATTATGCAAATTTCCTTTTTATTTTATATACCATTTTAAAAATTATATTCTTTTGTTAAAATATCCAATTTCCCACACTTTTCTAAAACTGCAACAATAAATAATACAAAATTCTTCCAAGTCCAGGTATTTCAATATTGCAGAAATATATTACATTTATAAAAGTTGCTTAACAATTTAGATATGTAAATGCCGGATTAGGTGCCCTTTAAAATGTTTGCTCTGGCTGTTTCTTCTTGGACAGCCGAGAGTGAAGTGGACAAAGTGAAATTTTCAGGTTGTGCCGACCATTTTCCTTTATTCACACTAATCATTAGATTTTTTTTAATTTTTAAGAATAAAAGCCCAGTTTGGTTACTTGCACTCACTGGAGGGGTTGGACCTTTTCAAGAATCAGGAGCCATTGGGGCAATTTTTTTTTTCAGAACAAAGTGTCTGAATCTGCATTCGATGATCCCGGGTCATGGTTTTTAAAAGTTAACAGTTTAGACCACTCCTCCAAACAGCACTCTATTCATTTGATGTGTTTGTGAAATGGATCCTATATTTCAGATTTTTTTACAAGCATTTTCGATATTGCTGTTTGCAATTTATCTCCATTTTGCTGAAAGAAAATTCATTACATTGAGTTTACAAACAGTTGGGGCCTCTATTCATTCATGAGTAAACCTCGCTCGAACACTACCCAGGCGAAGCCGGGTCCAGTCGGGTAAAACCCGGGCGTTGCCCGGGCCATTCGGCTAGTCTTTATATATATATATATATATATATTGTTACATCATGATTAATGGCGTATTTCTTATATTATTTTTAATATATTTGAAATTTAAATTATATATTTATTTATTTTTATATAAAATATTCTATGATATTTATTTAAAACAGATTAGATTATCATCATTTGTATTTAGGTACACGTGTGACTTCACTGCTCTCTTTGATGTGAGAAAATAAATAAAGCATTCTGGAGGTTACTTAAAGTAGACTTATCTCATTATTCCCTTATATAAATTTGTAGGATGGTTGAAACACGCTCTGGTAAGATGCAAGACCCAGCACAGGAGAGAATCATGGCTGAAGAGTCTGCCAAGCTGCAACCTGGTGCAACAATTGGTAGAGATGCTAGTTCCGACCCAGTTGTCCTGAATCCCAACATCGACATCCCCAAGTATGATGGAACGGAAGACCCTCGCCCATGGATTGAATCTCTTGAAGAAATTGGCTTCCTGTACCATTGGGCAGACTACATTATCTCTCGTTATGCCGCCATGAACATGACGGGAAGCGCTAAAACCTGGTTGAATTTACAAAAAACTAGTTTAACGAGCTGGGAAAATATTAAAATCCGCCTCATTCAAGATTTTTCTTTGGACGCGAATAAAGAAGAACTTAGAATGAAGCTCAACAGAATGCAACACTGGAATGAACCAGCAATCAGGTTCGCGGAAGACATTCTAGTGTTGTGCAACAAGGTTGACCCCGCAATGGAAGAAGAAACAAAAATTGAACATGTTATTGGAGGACTGAAAAAAGAGTACTCATTCGCGCTCTACCTGAACCCTCCTAAAACGACCGATGACCTTCTTGTCGTGTGCAAGAAAATGGATTCTTTTGAAAAGAAGTATCGGGAACGTGTGGAGAAATCCAGAAACCTATATAACGGTCCACGCTATTCTAGACCCCAACAACAATCGAGGTACGTGCCGCCGACTGCCGCACGAAACTACCAGACCACTTCCAGGCCCCAAGCCCCTGTTTCCAATAATTACAAGAACGACTCCCCTCCTACTCCCAGACAGTATCGAAACAACTTTCCCCAGCCCTCTACCCCTAGACGTCCTTATAATCCTAACTTTGTGCCAAAACCAAACCTTCAGAGAAACACGTACAATAAAAGCCAAGAAGTGAGCAAAAATAGGACGGAAGATGGAAGACCAATCTGCTTTAAATGTAACAAGCCAGGGCACGTGGCCCGTTATTGTAGGGTTAAGTTTATAAGAATCTTAGAAGAGGATCCAGCAGATACCCAAGAGAAGGTCGAAGAGAAATGCCAAATGAATGAAATATCAGAGAAATCAGGACCTCGGCTTTATGCCGATGTATGTCATAACACACAGACAAATATTCCTACCCGGAATAGATATTCCGTGTTGGAAGATTTAAACTAAGCGTCGCGCCTGAATCTGTCAATCAAAGCAAGTCGACCATAAACGGAATCAAGAAGTTGGACCCTAAATACAAATTAAAAATTAACGTGGACAAGATAGGGACTTTTGAAGCTTTGGTTGATACAGGTGCTGACCTCTCAGTGGTCGACCTCAGAACGGCCCTCGATACAGGCCATGGTATAAGTAAACTCGCAAAAATTTGTGCAGGACCCGATGGAAAAAAATTGGACATGGTAGGAAGTATATTTTTAAATATAAAAATTGATGACGAAACATTATCACACAACTTTGTGATATTGAAAACGCATTTACGGACATTAATTCTTGGGAGAGATTTCCTTAAGAAAATGAACGCAAAAATAGATTTTAAGCAAGAAACTATCAAATACGATTTGACGAATAATCATGACGAAATCAATTTTGAAATGTTGAAAATAAAGAGTGCCAAGGATTCCATTGTACCGGAATGTTCCATGAAATTGATTAAGGCATTGGTAGAAACAGAGGAAGGAGAATATATTATCGAGGAGAGCAGCAAAATGTTTCAAACAAATGGACTTCGTCTAGCAAGAAGCTTGATCAATGTTATAAATAGAGAAACACATATCTGGATAACTAATCCGTATTCTCAACCGTTAAAAATAATGAAAAACCAAACATTGACTTTTGGAAGTAGTACAGCGAAAATAAATGTGAGTCGAGAAAGAGATGTAGAAGAGAACGAAGAACCTAGATTCCAAATAAAGGAAAATCTTTCACCAAAGGAACAGAAGGAGTTAAAACAAGTTTTAGAAAGGTATGGAGATCTTTTTTCGTCGAGATTAGGGAGAACCAATTTGGCAAAACATCGGATAGACACAGAAGACGCGAAGCCAATTAAACACAAGCCTTACCGGGTAAGTGCTAAAGAACGAGATATTATAAAAGAGCAAATTGACGAGATGCTTACAGAAGGCATAATTAGGCCATCTTCTAGCCCCTGGTCTTTTCCAGTAATATTGGTCAAGAAGCGAGATGGTAAATACAGATTTTGTGTGGACTACAGAAAACTGAATAATGTGACAGTAAAAGATGTCTATCCGATCCCTAGAATAGACGAAGTTATGGATACTCTCCAAGGATCTACACACTTCTCAGCAATAGACCTCAGATCTGGATATTGGCAAGTTGAAGTCGAAGAAAGAGACAAAGAGAAAACAGCTTTCACTACAGCACATGGATTATATGAATTCAACGTGATGCCTTTTGGACTTTGTAACGCGCCTGCTACCTTTGAGAGAAATATGGAGAATATGCTTGGAAATCTGAGATGGCAAATTTGTTTGTGTTATCTGGATGATGTTATCATATATAGCCCGGATTTTCCAACGCACCTCAAAAGACTTGAAGCTGTTTTTAGATGTTTTCGTGAATCTAATTTAAGGTTAAACGACAAAAAATGCCGATTTGCTTTTGAAGAATTGGAGATTCTCGGCTATATAACGAGCAAACATGGTATAAAACCCGCGGAACATAACATCAAAGCTGTCAGAAATTTCCCTCGGCCCAAAAAGGTCAAAGAAGTACAATCCTTTTTGGGAATGTGTTCATATTATAGAAAATTTATCAAAGACTTTTCAAAAATTGCTGACCCTTTGACCAACCTTATAAAAAAAGTGTATCATTTACCTGGACAGAAAGACAAGAGGAAGCGTTTCAAACCCTAAAAACAGCACTATTAAGTCCACCAATTTTAGGTCACTTCAATCCAAATGCACCTACTTATGTTCATACTGATGCGTCCAACATCGGCATAGGTGCAACACTTGTCCAAGACATCGGTGGTGAAGAGAAGGTGATCTCATATTTGAGTCGTACCCTAAGTAAAGCGGAGCAAAATTATTCAACCACTGAAAAAGAATGTCTGGCCGTTGTCTGGTCAATGTCAAAATTACGACCCTACCTTTATGGAAGACACTTTAAAATAGTAACAGACCACCACGCCTTATGCTGGCTCAAAAACTTGAAGGATCCAACAGGTCGATTGGCAAGATGGGCATTGAAAATTCAAGAATATGACTTCGATATAATACATAAATCAGGAAAGAAGCATCTGGACGCCGATGGCTTATCTAGGGGACCCTTACCAGAAACTGATTGGGATGAGGATTTTGAAAGGCTATTTTTAAATCAAATAACAGACGAAGAGGATAAGTTTATCGAAAGTGTTAAGAAAAACCTTAATGGAAGCAGGCGATCAATTGCGCAAAACTTTAAAGTAGAAGATGGATGCCTCTTTAAGAAAAACCCGAACCCTGAAGGCAGGGCGTGGTTGCTTGTGGTTCCAGAGAAGAAAAAGAGAGAAATTATGAAAGAATATCACAATCATATGTCGAATGGCCATCTGGGTGTCGCCAGAACCATGTACCGAATAAAGAGTAAATACTTTTTGCCATCCATGCTAAAGGATGTCTCAGAGTTCGTTAAGACGTGTCACCTTTGCCAAAGTAGAAAGGCTCAAACCAATTACCTTCTGGACTACTACAGCCCATTCCCCCAGCCAACTTTCCTTTCGAAAGAATTGGAATTGACTTTGTTGGTCCATTGCCATCTACGAAAAACAGGAAAAAATGGATAATCGTGCTGACGGACTACTACACTAGATATGCAGAAACAAAAGCAGTCTCGGAAGCAACAGTGAAAGAAGTTTCAAAATTTCTAGTAGAGGATATTTTTCTCCGGCACGGAGCCCCACAATATCTTATTAGTGACAGAGGCTCTCAATTTACCAGTAATTTAATGAAAGAGGTGATGAAAACGTGCAAGATTAAACATTGCTTCACAACGAGCTATCATCCCCAGACTAATGGATTGACAGAGCGGTTAAATAGAACATTGATCAATATGCTCAGTATGTATGTGAACACTGATCAGAAGAATTGGGACGAAATACTCCCATTCATCACTCACGCTTACAATACTACAATTCAGGAAACCACAGGATATTCTCCCTTTTTCCTGATGTTTGGAAGAGAACCCACGTCTCTTTTGGACGACAGGAATATCTCGGTGGACATTGACAAGGATGATTATGATGAATACATAAAACATCACTTAGACAAAATAAACAGAACAATAAAATTAGTTATTAACAACACAATAAAGACTCAAGAAATAATTAAAAAGAACTATGACAAGAAACACATGGAAAGAAGCTACGAACCAGGAGAATTAGTAGCAGTTTGGACACCAATTAGGAAAATAGGAAAGTGTGAGAAACTACTGAGAAAATATTTTGGCCCATATAGAATATTAAAGAAGCTGTCCAACGTAAATTACTTAATTGAACCAAAAGATAATCCTGGCCAAGACCCATTGATTGTCCATGTCTCAAGAATCAAACCCTATTTTGAAAGAATTGATGAGGTCAATCACGAGGACGTGACGACCTCTGGAGAGGGGGAAGTGTTACATCATGATAAATGGCGTATTTCTTATATTATTTTTAATATATTTGAAATTTAAATTATATATTTATTTATTTTTATATAAAATATTCTATGATATTTATTTAAAACAGATAAGATTATCATCATTTGTATTTAGGTACACGTGTGACTTCACTGCTCTCTTTGATGTGAGAAAATAAATAAAGCATTCTGGAGGTTACTTAAAGTAGACTTATCTCATTATTCCCTTATATAAATTTGTAGGATGGTTAAAACACGCTCTGGTAAGATGCAAGACCCAGCACAGGAGAGAATCATGGCTGAAGAGTCTGCCAAGCCGCAACCTGGTGCAACAATATATATATATATTATGTTATTATATATATTGATAGTTCAATGTCTTCAATGTTTCAATGTCTTCAATTTGTGTGATATCATTTTAAAAAAAAATACTTTCCCATTTTCACTTATATTTCATTTCGAATTTCACAATTTTACCCGTTGAATTTTAAAAATATTTTATTTTAACCAACTTTCAAACATTTTTTACGCTTTGTGTTTTCACTAAAAAATTTAGTTTAACATTTCTTTTATATATTTTGTTATTTTTATTTATTTTTATACGAAAAATCTTTTTAAACATAGTACAAATAATTTTAAAATACAAAATAGGCGTTATTGTTCATTTTCAAAATATTAACACCTATATTTTACAAAAATTATTTTGTCCATAATATAAATATATATATCAAATATTAATTAATGCTGTTGACGTTATGTGGCGCTGAGTTTGTTATAACACCTTGATAAATAAATGATAAAATAAATGATATTTTGATCCAATATATGCCTTTTTAAATATATATATATATATGTGTTATATAAAAATTTAAAGATTTTCTGTTGATTTTGGAATTGTTGAGATTATGCAATGGTAATGCAGTCGTGGTTAAAATCTTGAAAGTTAAATAATAAAAATAGTGAAGATTAGATATAGCTTTAATTGAGCTCATGGGATATAGAAAAACATAATTTGATAAAAGTATTGCCTGACTTAAGGCGTAAGAATAAAAAAAAATGAAAAACTTATTTACCTAATGTACAAAAGGTTTGAGCCGGCCATCGGGAAAGAGAAAAAATATCTTTATTTTACGGGCTGCTAACCAAAATGAATGAAAATTGGAATCTATGAAATATAATTTAAATAAAAAATATTTTAATATAACATATATATATATAAATGTAAATTCAAAGAAAATATTATGTATCTAGAAAAGAAAGAAAAACACCTCTCCCTTTATTTATTCAACAGAACAATGCATTATGTTCATCACTCTATTAACATGCTTCACTAGTGGTATATTCTTGAATAATTCAAATATCAACGATTAGTTTATATTTCTTCCGATATATGGCGTATGCCATCAGAAACATTTTCAATTGCACAATAAGTAAGATATATATTATGATGCATTAGCGCACCATCTGTTATTAAAATTCAAAACTATTATAGACACGTATGATTCTTTAAAAAATTAAACAATTTATACTGCCCTTACTGCAATATGAAAAAAATTAATGGGAGGGCCTGGCTCATCATTGGTGAACCCTCCCAGTGTTTTCGGCAGTTTAATCTACCATACCGCTGTTACCAAACCTAAAAATGCAATATAACAGCGGTAAGGTAGATTAAACTGACGAAACCGCTGGGAGGGTTGACCACTGATGAGCAAGGCCTTCCCATTAATTTTTCCATTGCAGTAAGGGCAGTAGAAATTGTTTAATTTTTAAAAATAATCATACGCGTCTATAATAATTTCGAATATTCATATTTATATATATTAATTTTTCTATATATAAATATATTAAAAATAAATAAGGCATCTCCTGACCACGAGCACATGTGCTTTTTAGATGGCAGAGCGCCATCTAGTGGAGCAGAAATAAACTAAACGTTTATTTAGCTTACTCCGTGATATTTGGCCAACCCAATTTCTTGATAAATCAAGAAAAGCCATCCACGAACGCGTTTCGCGCTGTTGGCGCTCGTCAGCTTGGAGAAGGCTGTAGGCTAGAGAATATATTAAAATATCTATGCACATATATATTATTTTAAACCAAACAAATGGTATTTATATAGTAAGAGATTATAGTTTATATTCATACCCACACATTAATAGTCAACACATAAATTAAAAACAAATCAAATCATAAATAATTCAATTTAAAAAAAAGAAAAAATCGGCATTCTAACAATTTTTTTCGGTCTTTTTTTTTTTCTTAATTAAACTTTTATTCTATTCAAGTTTTTAAAAGAGACTAAATAATAAATAGACAACAACTAAATAAAAAAGAATCAATTTACAGAAAGTTACAATGAATAGAAAAAAAAGTCGTTTGATAATTTAACTGTCTTTTGGCGAGAATATTCTGCTTATTTGAGAGAAAGAGAGAAAAAAGGAGAAAATAGAAGTTGGAAAGAAGTTATTTACCTATTAACACATTGCCAGAAATGTGGCAGGCTTGATTTAACAATACTATAGATTGAACACAATGGAATCCTTTAACCTATTACCTAAATCGCCACTGGTAAAAATGGAGAGAAATTTACTTCATTCCTTTACTGTAATAACATCCGATTTTTTTCCTAAAAGATTTGGATTATCATGGGAATTTTCTCTTTTATGAGAACACTATTCTCTATAGAAATTGTTTTTATTGTTGGAAATGTTTTGACCATGTCATTTTGTTGTGTGCTATTATATTTTTATATTATTGTTGTGTCTCCTATTCTACGATATCATTTATATATTTTATGGCACACCTCTCTCTTCTCCTTTATAAATTTAGCGCTATATATATATATTATAGTTTCTTTATATTAAATATATAAATTTGTGTAATTATAATTATTTTTTCAAATATGTTTTTCTCTGATATTTATTATCAAATATTATCTCTGCAGAGACGTTGCTGCAATGATAGAAATTATTGGATGAGAGGGCTCTGCTCATCAATGGTAAACCCTCTTAGCGCACCTCTCTCTTATAATTTTATATGGCTTCATATATATCGAAATATATATAATATAGTTTCTATAGTAAATATTGAAAAATGTATAATTATGATTATTTTTGTGGAAATATGTTTATGAAGTGATATTTATTATTAATATTATCTCTACAGAGACGTGACTTCAATGATATAAATTATTAGATGAGAGAGTTTGGCTCATCAATGTTTTAACATTCTCAGCGGTTTCGGCAAATTATTCTTTATATCGCTCTATAATTGTATTGGATTATGTTTCTTATATATTCTGTATTTATTAAGGTCAGCAACTTATATCATAAAGGTCTGCAATGATGAATACATATAATCCCAATCATCCTTTTTTTTAAGGAGACAGAGACTGTTCACACTTGGTTATCTCGTGTGTATACAAAAAAGGTCGCTGTAATATCTTTCAGGGTTATTGTCTGAATCCCGATATAGATGCTAAAAGGTACAACTTCCTTAAGGTTTGTCCATGAGTGTATCTTTCAGAGTTATTGTCTCAATCCCGATATACATGCTAAAAGGTACAATTTCCTTAAGTTTTGTCCATGAGTGTATCTTTCAGAGTTATTGTCTCAATCCCGATATACATGTTAAAAGATACAACTTCCTTAAGCTTTGTCTCCATGAGTGTAAACACCCCGAGAACCGTAATGGATAGAGGACAAATCTCTTCATCACTAGGACATTTTAATCTTTAACTAAACAATTTACATTACGCCCTATGTATTAGATGGAACTATTAAATGCTATGCTTCTTCTTTCAAACTAAAGGATGAATATCTATGAATTCAATGTGAAAAAATATATATAATTTGGAAGGCTTGTTCATCAGTTAAATTATTTAGTCATACAAATGCTTATAGATTATCGTCCATTATTTGAAGAATCAAAAGTATCGCGAATGTTTCTTTTATAAAAATCGAAATTTATTTTCAAAGAGAAATAGCGACATTTCTAACTTTAAGGATGAAGTATGGAAAGGTGAAACATGAAGAGTAATGGCGAACGGAAAAATAAAAAGTGTCCAGGGGCGGGATATGTATATTGGCAATTTTCGTTTTACAATCATCAGCCGCGTTATATTGTATTTTAAATGTTACTTTAAGTATTAGTTACGAACGGAAAAATACGTCCAGGGTAGCCGAGTGGACAAGGCACCTGCTCGGTAAGCAGAAGGGTGTGGGTTCGTTTCCCGCCCCTGGACACTTTTTATTTTTCCGTTCGCCATTACTCTTCATGTTTCACCTTTCCATACTTCATCCTTAAAGTTAGAAATGTCGCTATTTCTCTTTGAAAATAAATTTCGATTTTTATAAAAGAAACATTCGCGGTATATTTGCAATTTTCGTTTTACAATCATCAGCCGCGTTATATTGTAATCAAAAGTATGGAAAGATTACCTTTTCTACTTTATCTTTGTTGGACCCCGGACTCAATGGCTTATCCTAAGAGTTATTTATCCTAATCCTTGGCTCCTATGTTGTCCTTACCACGATACCATGTTTTCCATACCTTGACACTATATAATAATATAAAGAAACTTATCCTTATCGAATCTAATCGTTATTATACTATGACACTATGTTCTTCACACTTCGACTGATTGCAACTCACCAAATTCCTTATTTCTGTGTCAACTCGCATGAAGACAAATGTTCAAAGATTCCCATTCGGGAAATTGAGAAGAAAATCCAAGTATCACTGAAAGGTTTTTTCTCAAATTAACAATCAATCCAAACAATTTTCTTAGTAATTAAAGAAAATAAATTCCTACGCGTTTCGGGCTCTGGTCAGTGTGGTGACAGCTGAACCTCAACGACAAAAAATATGATCCAAGAAAAATCAAGAAATGGGTATTTAAGGCCAAATTTGCGTATATATACTGAACATGTGAAAAACTAAGAAAATAAAATTTGTGGTTAGCTTTTCTCAATTTATCAATAAAAGGGTTTGGGAAAATATTGCATAATATCACAAAACAAGTTAAATCAACCTTCAGTTGATTTTCGTTCCAATAGATGGCGCTCTGCCTTCTAAAATGCTCATTGGAACAGTCAGGATATGCCTTTTTTAAATTTAAATATCAACACTTGACATTTCTCTATTTTATCTTATTTTTCACACACAAACATATATATAATAAATATTTTTCATATATATATTATATAATTATATATATGCAGAGAGTGTGCAGTGTATAATCTGATGTCTCCCTATGGGAATATTAATGCAATTAGCTGATTAAAGTAATTAAATAAATTATAGCCTAAAAAAGAGCTTTCTGCGTAATTTTTAGTGTTCCTAAATTACACTTAATTGTTGAGTGAGCTCTATATAAACAATTATGGTCAAATTTGCCATTATGTGTAAATATGTAAATTGTGTAACCATAATAATCTTTTATTCTAATTGGTATCATGAATTATTTTAGCATATTTAGTATAGTTTTAAGGAGTATTATACACAATTTTACTTACATATAAATATTATGGAAATATTTTCTTTTTTTTATTTTCAATAGACTATATGGGATAAATGTTCTTTTGCAAAAACGGGGGTCGAATATAAAAAGAGAATAATAAAATGTAAAATTTGTGAATTAATGATAAAATATTCCGAGCACTTCATTGCATATTGCTAGAATCCATTACTATTATTATTTATATATAATTCTACTGTCCTAAAAGCTTATGTCTATAGTTTACATGAAACCCATTTCTAAGATTCCACCCTTCATTTAAGCATATATAAACAGAATCGTCCAATACTGTATTGGAACTCTAAGAAGCGGTCTGGTAGATTTAATTGGCCAAACACTTAAGAGGGTTCATCACTGATGAGCAAGTCCCTCCCAATATGTTTTTCATCGCAGTAAGGACAGTAGTTTTTGTTTCATGTGTAAAAGAATCACATTCGTGTAGTAATGATATAATTTCTTATCCATTACTGGAGGAGCTCAATTCAAACTGAACCACAACTGTCATGAACCTTTATAATTCAACCTAATCTAAGTTACATGAACCTAACATAAACCAAACGTAAAATAACCTAAAAATAACCTGAACTTAACCAAACACAAATATAAACCAAAATAAGTTTACCCTAACACAAGCCTAACCCAAGATAAATTTAACCTAAAATTAACCAAACCTAATCTTAATTTAATAAATTTAGCACACCCTGAACCAAACCTAAAATGCATACAAACCAACATGAACCTAAAACGTACCTAACATAACCTGAACCAAATCTAACATGAATTTAACTAAACCTGTACTTAACACGAACCTAGCCCAACCTGAACCAAACCTAATATGAATTCAACCAAACATGATCTTTAAACGAATATAGCCCAAACTGAACCTAACTTAACATATCTTTAACAAAACTTGAAGCTAATCTAACATGTAAACCTAACTTACACAATTTTTATTACAAAAAAACATCACATCCATCGAGTAGCGTCTAGCAACATAAACAATGAGATGTCCCAAACAGTAAAGATTCTTCCAATTTTAGTCGTATTTTGTATTCTGAAACCATTTGGTAATCCAACTCTAATCAGAATTTGAAATTATTTTGTTGTAATTTCTCAATTAAAATCACCACCCGACTACCCCTAATGCTATTAGAAAAATATTTTTTAAACCGCTGAGATGGTTCTCCACTGATGAGCGAGGCCCATCCATTATTTTATCATTGAAGTAATATGACAGTAAAAAATATTTTATTTCAAAAGAAACCTAAACGTCATAAATAATTCAAATTTCCAAGAAGGCATATATATGTCGTATCTGTCGTGGTCGAATGGAAGGGCGCGACCGTTGTGCATGTAAGGTTCGAAAAAGAACTTGTTCCACCCCTGCGGCGGCGTGCCGTAGAATTCGCCCGCCCGCGCTGGCTCCCACGTTTATTTTGTACAGATTTATAAATGGGTGAATTTGTATTTACATTTTAACATTCTAATTATTGCGAAAATAAATTATATCTCTTGGGGATTAGGCAAATTATGACATATACAAGAAATGATATATAATTCCTTTTTATAAATTTGAATATTTCCCGTTAGGTTAAGAATATAAAATTTAGAGGAAATAATTTATCTAATACGAATATTTTGTGATATCATTATTCTATATATATATATTTTGCACTAATAAGATTGAATTATTTCGAAATATGTTTCCACACCTCATATAAAGATTTAAGTTAAATTTTATTATTTTCAATAGTATATATAGATGGAAATTTTTCCGGTAAAATAATAAGACCGCTATGAATTTATGAAATTGATATCCTAAGCATTTTATAAATAGAGAGAACCACATATATATATATTCGTAATATTTTTATTATAAACCTATATATTGAAGGAAAAATATATTAATTATTTCTTATATTTATTATATGAAATAATATGAAAATAACACAATAGCTATACAGATTATTTCAGCATTTAATATTTCAAAAAATAAATATTTTAAATAACGTCTAAAAAAAAAAATGAAAATCTCGTCTGCCAATATAATTTTGGCGGGAAATTTTAAAGACTATCGTCTGCGAATAAAATAAAATTTATTGATAGAGACGTAAAGGATGAAGTTTATTAAGAATAAAAAAAAGTGAAAGAGAGCTTTTCCTTTAAAGATAATTCGATATAAATTTCATAAACTTATCTCCTTTCGAGAATATTAAAGCTTTGGGAATCTTTTTTTTAAAGCTTCTATGATGGGATCTAAGCCTAAACACTTGGTTTGTTTTCAGCAAGACGTTAGATTAGAGATATCGTTTGATGGTCGAATCAATGCCTTCTAGAGAACAGCACGAGCATTTTATTTCTCTTTTTAGTTTTAAAAAACATTTATGCGAACTATATCTTTTATATTTGAAATTTTTATAGATATTCCTTTTAAAGATTTCAATTTTATACATCGTATTTTTTTACTTCTTTTGTTTATATATGAAGGGAACTCTGTTTTATACATAGGTTTTAATATATTCTATTTTAGATTTTTTATGATTATGTATTGAGAATATATTGTATGGGGTTTTTTTTATGGAATAAATTTCATTATAATAAAAAGTCTCCATTTACACAAAACTGAATAAACACTATAACGAAGATAATGTAAAAGACAAAACATATTTATATTAGATAAAATTGTTAAAATTATTCATATATGCTGATAAACGACCGTTATATTTCCTTTTATTATAAAAAAAAATAGTATTTTGAAAGAACTGAATACTATGTTCCCTAAAGACTTTGTCATAAAAAGTTGAAATTTTAGTTATTTTAATATTAAAATTAATATATTAAAAGGTTAATTATAATATTTATTAACAGGATCAATTCAATAATTAATTGCCTTGTCAATTAACTCTTAATATCACAAAGTATATTAAAAATAAGAGTTGAAGCTATTCTGAAACTGGTATAATGGTGTGTAAAATTGTGAATGTTCTATGCCCTTTTTTATATATATTGTTGGTAGAAGAATTTTCTTTAAGAGTATCCATAAATATCAGCCCTTCTTGGTATCAAAAGATAGAGATTATGGTTTTGTCCTTGGAAGGGGAAAGCTTTGTGTTTTGTCCTTGAGTAGGTGATTTTAATTTAGGACCTACTTTCTATCTATCAACTTATCAAAAATTACAGCCAGGAAAAGCAAAATCACACTTCGTTTATTTTAAAATGTTTAGAACAAAAATCAAGCGATGCCTTCTCACGCGCCTGCCAGCGAGCTGTGTTTCTAATTCCGTTCTCCGTGGCCAACAATAAAATATATACATATAACTATAAACATATACAAATGTCCATATCTAAAATGTAATAATTATAAATAAGACTTGAAAATATGCACATGAGTCTATGCCCACTGTGACACCTTGGTTTTTTTCTTTAGTGAAGATGTTTTATTGGTCCGTTACATTGATTGCCGATTTGATGAAGGATCATAATGATAAAACCAAGTTTAATTACATGTTATCACACCTTCAAATACCTGAGAAGATTCTCTAGCAAATACTTCATGAGGTTTGAACAAATCTCTTTCCGAATATGCATAATTTCCCGTGTTAGAATTTTGAACACACTCATATTGAGCATAATTTTCAATATTCACAAGATTATTAACAAGTTTGAGAACACTTTATTTAGACGGAAATAGTGTTTCTACTATTTGATAAGTCGTCATTGTCCAGATATCAATATTTTTCATTATAGCCTAAATCTGTTAAGTCACTACAGAGGTAGAGAGGCTTACAGAGGTACAGGCCTTTCTGGAAATCACCATTCTGGAAGTGCTTAATCCATCTTTGTATTGTGCTTCTATCCATGTCTCCGTTTCCATACACAGACTTTAGATTCGAGTGAATTACAGTGGCTGATATGTCTCCGGGCTTGAACAGGAACTCCATTACCGAAAGCTGTCGGATTATTGGTTTTAGTTCAGGCTGGATATGTGAGAAAATATAATTGATATCTTAATTCTGCTTGCATATATGAAAGGAGGAAGGTTTAATCAATCAAAAAGATTCTTTTGATACGGTTAAATTGAGGGTGGGTCACATGGTATCTCCATATCTTTTCCTTCAGTGTCTTCTTCTACTGAGGGTGAGCCACATGGTCTCTCCATATCTCCTTCCTTCAGTGGCTTCCTCTAATGAGGGTGGGCCACATGGTCTCTCCATATCTCCCTCCTTCAGTGGCTTCCTCTACTGAGGGTGGGTCACATGGTCTCTCCATATCTCCCTCCTTCAGTGCCTTCCTCTACTGAAGGTGGGCCACATGGTCTCTCCATATCGCCCTCCTTCAGTGCCTTCCTCTACTGAGGGTGGGCCACATGGTCTCTCCATATCTCCTTCTTCAGTGCCTTCCTCTACTGAGGGTGGGCCACACGGTCTCTCCATATATCCTTCTTCAGTTCCTTCCTCTACTGAGGGTGGGCCACACGGTCTCTCCATATCTCTTGATATCTCTCCATCCGCTTCATCTCCTCATGTATGCGTCCAGTCCAATGTTTCAGGTCGTCCATTTACTCTCGCCGTTTGATGTATATATAAATGCAGTATAACATCTCATGGGTGATCTAATCAATAATCGAATAAATTTTGAAAATAAAAAACGACTCAACTATACATCCAGCAATACAAAATCCAATGAGAGACAATCTTCAGCAGAAACCAGACGTTTCTATGTTTTAAATGACTGCTTATGGGTTATTATTATGTAATTAAGTCGTCCATATTTGCATATCCAGTCAAATTTCCCATGAACGAAACGTTAGATAAACTATCTCTTTTACAAAATCTCTTTATTATGACTAAATGACTTAACTTCCAATAAAATATCATCTTTCAGGATATACCAGGAGTATCAATTTATATTAGGAATAATCTCTGATTAAAATAAAACTGCATTTTATCAAATGTTATATCATATATCATATGAAACTTGTCACACGTAGGTTACGACCCATAATTATAAATGGAACTTTTATAACTTATTTATATATATTAATCAAGGCTTTATATCCATTTTAGAGTTCAAATCTAAAAAAATAGATCGAAAATATCTTAATTTACTCTTTTCAACAGAAAATAAAAGAGCAGCAAAACAACTAAAAGGTTACAAAAAAGAACAATCAGCTGAAAAAAAGTTGTAGAAAATGTTTACCAAGCACATCTCTATATAAGTGAAAAAGATATAATCTAATTGAAGAGAGGGAAAACAAAAGGGAAAGTTCATGACAAATTAAAATTACCCCGAAAATAAAAGGACAACCAAGTCGATGATGAGTAGAACACAAAAGAAGATGGAGTAGAGGACCAAAGAAAATTCTTTTGCAAGAACAGTAGAAGGTGGTTGATCGATGTCTGAACGAAATTGCATCACAGTCAACAAGCAGGGATGTTCGAATAGTCTGGCGCCATCCTTATTGATTCGGTAGAAGGGGAGGAGGTTACAGCAGATTCTGCTTTAAGACCTGTCGATTCACTTCCCATCATTCATCCCAATCCTTCAACCAAATGGAGCATAGACCTCTCTTCTCTAGCGTGTTATTTGATTTGCATAAGGCTCTTGTGATTGGTCCATTTTGGATCGATAAAAAGAGGTTGGATAAAATGAGAGAAGGAGGATGTAAACAAGTGAAGGTTTCTATCACTGGATTTTGGAAACACGATCTTTTAAAAGCTTCTACGATGAAGAAAAAGTTGTCTTTCATATTTATTAGATCTTTCTGTCTATGATTAATAATAGTATAATATATCAATACATTGGGAATAAAAATAGATATTGGATTTTATTTATCAATATTGAATTCTCTAATCGATAATTCTATATTGCTGCGATAATGCTAAAGATAGTGATGATATTGTATGATGATTGTTTTTTAATATGCCTGATTACCTGTTCAAAATTAAAACTTTTGATTGTTATGACCATCTATCGAAATAAATATCAAATTGAACGTTCTAAAAGATATATAGTTAAATACATGGCGCAAACCATTTTCAATTTCAAATCTTTTATGTTGATTTATTTGCATAAATAATATAAATTCGCGTGACAAGTAGTTTCAATTTTAATTTACAGAGATGTCGCAATATTTCGTATGACAACTCGCTAAACTTCTTCGGGAAACAAAGATTGTTTTGAGATGCTCGCGTATCAATTCACGAGTATGTAGAAATGCTATAAAATTTAAAATATCTTGAACCTACAATATTGTTACATCAATTTTAATGCGCCTTACATTTATTCAAAATTTTCTATGATATTTAATATTTATATAAAACAGAATATTTAGATTATCATCATTCATTTTTATAGTTTCATTCCTTTTGTAATATTTATTGTACATATCTTGATTGGTTATTGGAGCGAGAGAGGACCTAGACGAAGACTGCGGATCACGACCTACGAGGAAGACCACGAATGAATAAACACAATAACGTTGAAAGATAATTTAATTTTATTTATTTTATTTATTTACTTTTACTTTTATTTATTTGCTTTGAATATGGAAACCCGCTCGGCAAACGTGTATAACACCAAAAAGGAAGAAACCAAGGTCGACGACCCTGCAAAGCTGCAACTTGGTGCAACAATTGGTAGAGATGCTGGTTTCGAACCAGTTGCTTTAAACCCCAATATAAATATTCCGAAATATGACGGGACAGAAGACCCTCGCCCATGGATAGAATCCCTCGAAGAGATTGGTTTCCTCTACCATTGGGCAGACTACATAATCGCCCGTTATGCCGCCATGAACATGACGGGAAGCGCTAAAACCTGGTTAAATTTGCACAAGCTAGTTTTAAGGGTTTGGGAAAATATTAAAATCCGCCTCATTCAGAATTTTTTCTAGACGCGAATAAAGAAAAACTTAGAACGAAGCTCAGCAGAATGCAACACTGGAATGAACCAGCAATCAGGATCGCGGAAGACATCCTAGTGTTGTGCAACAAGGTTGACCCCACAATGGAAGTAGAAACAAAAATTGAACATGTTATTGGAGGACTGAAAAAAAGAGTACTCATTCGCGCTCTACCTGAACCCTCCTAAAACGACCGATGAACTTCTTGTCGTGTGCAAGAAAATGGATTCTTTTGAAAATAAGTATCGGGAGCGTGTGGAGAAATCCAGAAACCTATATCGGTCCACGCTATTCTAGACCCCAACAACAATCGAGGTACGTGCCGCCGACTGCCACACGAAACTACCAGATCACTTCCAGGCCCCAAGCCCCTGTTTCCAATAATTACAAGAACGACTCCCCTCCTACTCCCAGGCAGTATCGAAACAACTTGACCCAGCCCTTTACCCCGAGGCGTCCTTATAATCCAAACTTTGTACCGAAACCAAACCTTCAGAGAAACACCTACAATAAAAGCCAAGAAGTGAGCAACAATAGGACGGAAGATGGAAGACCAATCTGCTTTGAGTGTAACAAACCAGGGCACGTGGCCCGTTATTGTAGGGTCAAGTTTATAAGAATCCTAGAAGAGGGTCCAATAGCTACCCAAGAAAAGGTCGAAGAGAAATGCCAAATGAATGAAATATCAGATAAATCAGGACCTCGGCTTTATGCTGACGTATGCCATAGCACACAGACAAATATTCCTACCCGGAATAGATATTCCGTGTTGGAAGATGTAAACTGAGCGTCGCGCCTGAATCTGTCAATCAAAGCAAGTCGACCATAAATGGAATCAAAAAGTTGGACCCTAAATACAAATTAAAAATTAATGTGGATAAGAAAGGAATTTTGAAGCTTTGGTTGATACAGGCGATGACCTCTCAGTGGTCGACCTCAGAACGGCCCTCGATATAGGCCATGGTATAAGTAAACTCGCAAAAACTTGTGCAGGACCCGATGGAAAAAAATTAGACACAGTAGGAAATATATTTCTAAATATAAAAATTGATGACAAAGCATTACCACAAAAAATTGTGATATTGAAAACGCATTTATGGACATTAATTCTCATAAAATACGATTTGACGAATAATCATGACGAAAGCAATTTTGAAATGTTGAAAATAAAGAGTGCCAAGGATTCCATTGTACCGGAATGTTCCATTAAATTGATCAAGGCATTGGTAGAAACAGAGGATGGGGAATATATTATCGAGGAGAGCAGCAAAATGTTTCAAACAAATGGACTTCGTCTAGAAAGAAGCTTGATCAATGTTATAAATAGAGAAACACATATCTGGATAACTAATCCGTATTCTCGACCGTTAAAAATAATGAAAAACCAAACATTGACTTTTGGAAGTAGTACAGCGAAAATAAATGTGAGTCGAGAAAGAGATGTAGAAGAGAACGAAGAACCTAGATTCCAAATAAAGGAAAATCTTTCACCAAAGGAACAGAAGGAGTTAAAACAAGTTTTAGAAAGGTATTGAGATCTGTTTTCGTCGAGATTAAGGAGAACCAATTTGGCAAAACATCGGATAGACACAGAAGACACGAAGCCAATTAAACACAAGTCCTACAGGGTAAGTGCTAAAGAACGAGATATTATAAAAGAGCAAATTGACGAGATGCTTACAGAAGGCATAATTAGGCCATCTTCTAGTCCCTGGTCTTTTCCAGTAATATTGGTCAAGAAGCGAGATGGTAAATACACATTTTGTGTGGACTACAGAAAACTGAATAATGTGACAATAAAATATGTCTATCCGATACCTAGAATGGACGAAGTTATGGATACTCTCCAAGGATCTACATACTTCTCAGCAATAGACCTCAGATCTGGATATTGGCAAGTTGAAGTCGAAGAAAGAGACAAAGAGAAAATAGCTTTCACTACAGCGAATGGATTATATGAGTCCAACGTGATGCCTTTTGGACTTTGTAACGCGCCTGCTACCTTTGAGAGAAATAGGGAAAATATGCTTGGATATCTGAGATGGCAAATATGTGTTATCTGGATGATGGTATCATATATAGCCCGGATTTTCCAACTCACCTCAAAAGACTCGAAGCTGTTTTTAGATGTTTTCGTGAATCTAATTTAAGGTTAAACGACAAAAAATGCCGATTTGTCTTTGAGGAATTGGAGATTCTCGGCTATATAACGAGCAAACATGGTATAAAACCCGCGGAACTTAACATCAAAGCTGTCAGAAATTTTCCTCGGCCCACAAAGGTCAAAGAAGTGCAATCCTTTTTGGGAATGTGCTCCTATTATAGGAAATTTATCAAAGATTTCTCAAAAATTGCTGACCCTTTGTCCAACCTTATTAAAAAAGTGTATCATTTATCTGGACAGAAAGGCAAGATAAAGCGTTTCAAACCCTAAAACAGCACTATTAAGTCCACTAATTTTAGGTTACTTCAATCCAAATGCGCCTACTTATATTCATACTGATGCGTCCAACATCGGCATAGGTGCAACACTTGTCCAAGACATCGGTGGTGAAGAGAAGGTGATCTCATATTTGAATCGTACCCTAGCGGAGCAAAATTATTTAACCACTGAAAAAGAATGTCTGGTCAATGTCAAAATTACGGCCCTACCTTTATGGAAGACACTTTAAAATAGTAACAGACCATCACGCCTTATGTTGGCTCAAAACCTTGAAGGATCCAACAGGTCGATTGACAAGATGGGCATTGAAAATTCAAGGATATGACTTCGATATAATACATAAATCAGGAAAGAAGCATCCTTACCAGAAACTGATTGGGATGAGGATTTTGAAAGGGTATTTTTAAATCAAATAACAGACGAAGAGGATAAGTTTATCGCAAGTGTTAAGAAAAACCTTAATGGAAGCAGGCGATCAATTGCGCAAAACTTTAAAGAAGAAGATGGATGCCTCTTTAAGAAAAACCCGAACCCTGAAGGCAGGGCGTGGTTTCTTGTGGTTCCAGAAAAGAAAAAGAGAGAAACTATGAAAGAATATCACAATCATATGTCGAATGGCCATCTGGGTGTCGCCAGAACCATGTACCGAATAAAGAGTAAATACCTTTGGCCATCCATGCTAAAGGATGTCTCAGAATTCGTTAAGACGTGTCACCTTTGCCAAAGTAGGAAAGGCTCAAACCAATTACCTTCTGGACTACTACAGCCCATTCCCCCAGCCAACTTTCCTTTCGAAAGAATTGGAATTGTTTTGTTGGTCCATTTCTCTCCATCTACGAAAAACAGAAAAAAATGGATAATCGTGCTGACGGACTACTACACTAGATATGCAGAAACAAGAACAGTCTCGGAAGCAACAGTAAAAGAAGTTTATAAATTTCTAGTAGAGGATATTTTTCTCCGGCACGGAGCTACACAATATCTTATTAGTGACAGGGGCTCTCAAATAACCAGTAATTTAATGAAAGAGGTAACGAAAATGTGCAAGATTAAACATTGCTTCACAACGAGCTATCATTCCCAGACTAATGGATTGACAGAGCGGTTAAATAGAACATTGATCAATATGCTTAGTATGTATGTGAACACTGATCAGAAGAATTGGGACGAAATACTCCCATTAATCACTCACGCTTACAATACTACAATTCAGGAAACCACAGGATATTCTCCCTTTTTCCTGATGTATGGAAGAGAATTCATGTCTCTTTTGGACGACAGGAATATCTCGGTGGACATTGACAAGGATGATTATGATGAATACATAAAACATCACTTAGACAAAATAGACAGAACAAGAAAATTAGTTATTAACAGCACAATAAAGACTCAAGAAAGAATTAAAAAGAACTATGACAAGAAACACATGGATCCAGCACCTTAATTGAGTTGCACCATTGGATTGGCCGTCCGTGGATAACCAGATCCCGACGCGGTTCAGACAGTCTCCCGCTTGGTCTGAGGAGAACCATAGCCTGGCACTTCCCAATGCTGAGTTCCAGTTCATGCAAACTGCACCACCTAGCGATCATATCCATGGTGTGTTGGGCCGCAGGAAGTTGACTAGGTCGACATACCGATACCTCCACGACCAGATCATCCGCGTAGGCTTGCGGGAAAACATTATTCCTGTAATCCAGCGCGAGGAGTTCGTCAAAGACAATATTCCAAAGGTAAGGGCCGAGAACTGAACCCTGGGGACATCCATTGGAAACTCGTCTCGACACAGTACATCCATTAATAGACAGTCTCACAACACGGTTACATAGAAACGAGTTTATCAGATGATAAATGTTTCTGGGACAAACGCTTTTGTGCAACGCTCTGAAGATACTGGAATGAAGCACGTTGTCAAAAGCGTCTTTAACGTCAAAAGAAAGAAGAAGACAAGATTTCCTATTTTTAATCGTCCGGGTTATAGTAGCTTTTAGATTTAAGAGTGCGGCTGTAGTAGATCTACAAGGCTTAAATCCGAACTGGTTTGGAGGCGCTTTACACATCCTTTCGGCCATCCACGACAGGCTGGCAAGAATTAGACGCTCAAGGATCTTGCCCAAGCCAGGCAGCATCGTGATTGGACGGTGTGATGCGAGAAAGTCCTCCCCACTTCGCTTGGAGACGAGAACGACGTTCCCCAGCTTCCATGTAAATGGAAAGTGGCCAGTGGTTAAACACTTGTTGAAAATATTTTGAAAAAACGTCCGAAAATGTTTAACTAGTTTTACGATAAGAAGAGGTGGCATGCCATCACTACCAGGAGAAGATAAGTGCACCTTATCCGCTATCAACAACAAATCGTTATCTGTAAACAAAGGGTCGTTATCAGATGACGATGTGATGACTTTGCTTAAATATTTGTGTTCTAACATGGTATCGGGCGGGACGCGGCCGAAATAGTAATCTAATACGTGATTTAATGTGTCCCGCGGACCTTCAGTGAAGCCGCAACCAACTGAGAGAGCTGAGAGGGGGTTGCGCTTAAATTTTCCCTTAATGAAACTGTAGATTCCACCCCAAGGGCTGATTTCGCAACGCGAGCAGGCTGCCCTCCATGCTTCTTTCTTAGCCAGTCTCCTCGCATGGCGATATCTTGCCTTCAGTCTCTTTTAAAAGACCTCCAGCACACCCTTAACGACACCGCGTGCCTTTATAAAGGCCCGCTGTGCTTTTTGAGTGGCCCTTTTGAGAGGATTCAAATCAGATTTCCACCAAGAGATGGACTTGAGGTATTTATCACTTCTGGGACGGGATGGAATGGTGTTTAGACATGTGTGAGAAATCTCTTCGCCGAGTAAATTAATTACATCGTCGAGGGAGGATGGGTCACGCACGTTTTTTAAAAAAAGATTAATATTTTCTATTTTTTGGCTGAAATGTTCAAAAACTCTATCCCAGTCAGCGCGACCAAAGCTGAAGTATATTTCGCTAAATTTATTTAATTTAAATCTGGTGTTGTCCTGTGAAGAGGGAGCGAAATTTAGGTTAAAGACGAGGCGTTTGTGGTCAGACAACTCCTGGTACTCAGGATGCCAATCGGTAACGCTATTTACAAGGCCAGCACTACAGCAAGTGACGTCGATGGAAGAAGAGAGGTTGCCCTCCTCCCACGTCACCGCGCCGTGCGTGTTGAGCACATTGCAAATAGTTGGCACCTATAAAGTTTTCAACTAGATCTCTCTTAGTTTAGTGATGCCTGAGGAGCAGAGGTTTATCCGACCATCTAAAAGATTCAATTCAGAGAATTAGGCTATCATTTATCTTATCTAGAAGAGGGGAGGGATCACATGATGGCGGAAGGTAAACATTACAAAGAAGAATACATTTACCACTTAATTCACACATGATAAACACGACATTAACACTGTACAAATGAGACAAATTGACAAATTTAAGGCTAGGATTTACTACAATGACCATAGCTCACAACCTAGAGTTTGCCATAGCAAACTCTGTTAGCTGAGATTGGCAGCGATGGGATTTTGTCGCGCGCGGCTGGGAGCTCTTGTAAAAGTAGTAAATCTATGTTCTCCTCACGACAATAATTCAATACTGAATACAAACAAGGCTGAGAGCGTCTTATATTGATTTGTAGGCACTTGTAAACATTCATTTGACCATCAAATTATTGAACTGATCCTGGGCATCTCGCATGTGCTTGCACATCATGGAGTTGGCATTGTGCTTGTCACCGCACCTGTGACACTTAAGCACGCTTTTATTTTAACAGGCAGTTGTAAAATGTGCACCTGCACAATTGGCGCACTTTGGGCGCTTTGGTGCACTTTTTACCATCAGTGTGCGTCCTGTGAGAGAGGCTACCGCAGATACCACATGGGAAGACGCGTTTCGTCCGGGCGAGCCTGAGGGACAGGAAGTCAACAGTGACGCGACCGCGTGCAAGAAGAGCTTCCTCGATACCCTTAGTGACCTCTATGATAGCGGTGGAAGGCGAACCTTCCTTCCTAATCAATTTAACCAGCTTCAAGAGAGCCGCCGCTGTTATTAATTAACTGCGGGGCTATCACAGGGTTTTCCATCAGATCAGACACCAGATCATATTCAGATTTTTCGACAGGGATGCCGAAAATTGTCAACCTTGGCCTGAATGTCGGATTTGGTAGGTGTTTGCGCCTAGTTATGTAAATAACTTGCTAGGCTGCATTGATTTATAATCATGTAAATTTTTGTTTCTTTCTTTTATTTATGTAAATATATATGTATATAAAATGAGTGAAAGATTCAATAAAGTCATTCAGTTAGCTAAAACGAGTGAGGCGTCCTTCCTCTATCCAAACAGCTTGCTACATCGCATTCTTGCGAAGGAACAACATTCTCGGCAGTCAATCCGCCGGTCTGGTCTCATAAAGTACAGTCATCAATAAGCTCTGCCACATATCGTCATCACCTCAGACCAGACTAGAGGCTGAAGGAGCGAAAGTAAGTTCTGGCTAACATTGTCAGGAACCAAGCTCCAACATATGGTCCTTATCGAGCCGGATTCCAAGAAAAAGAGCGTGATTCTACTGAGAAGGAACCTTCAAACTGAAAATATGTCTAAAGCAATCAAAAGCCTAAAGGTCAAGATCCGTTCCCAGATTAGACGATTGGATAGATACCTGGCATCCATAGATGAAGACATATCGGGAGGCGATCTCCATAAATTGAAACTGATAGATGAAGGTATATCAGAAATAAAAACTGAAACAAAAATCCTATTCGATGAGGTATTTGAACAGGAGGAAGTAGAAGAAGAGAAGGAACTCGAAAGTTATGGAACAATTCAAGATAAAATGGAAAAACTGGAAATAAAGCTTAGACGTGCATTAGAAGGAATACTAAGTACAGCTGATGCCAAACAAGCAAAAGGCCTCGAAGCGAGGAGAAGCGAACTCTTGGTTCAATTTCAAGGAGGTATTCGGAATAGCCATACATCAGAATCCAGGGTTAAATGATCTACAAAAGCTGCAATATTTAGGCTCCGCAGTGAAGGGAGAAGCAGCCAGACTGATACGTGGGTTCCCAGTGTTATCAGAGAGCTACAAGCAAGCATGGGATACTCTAGTATCCAGATACGACAACCAAAGAGAGTTGGCTTATGCGCAACTGAATAAAATCTTCAAGATCAAGCAAATAAAGAATCCATCAGCAAAAGCCCGAAGGGAACTCTTGGACACATGTAACGAGTCTGTACGCAATCTAGGATCCCCCGGATTGCAAAGAAATGAGTTGGTAGACGTAATATTGGTACAGTTCTTGAGGAACAGAATCGATGAGGATATGAAACGACAGTGGTAGTTGACCCAGGATGAGAGATCATTTCCTTCTTATGAAAACTTCATTTTATTTCTTGAAATACAAGCTAGAAGTATGCCACAGGGATCAAGGGAATATCAAAGAAAGGAAAATGAAATTCAAAAGGACTATGCAAATGTACACATTGCGATTAATACCAATGTTCAAATATGTATAGCATGCAAAGCAGGTCATAGAATCTACAACTGTACTACATTTAGTACCATGCCTATCGAACAAAAATGGGAATTTGGCAAGCAAAACAAAATGTGCTACAATTGTCTAAAAAAAGGTCATGCAAGAAAAAATTGTTACCAAGGACCTTGCAAGAAGTGCGACAAAAGGCACCATACATTACTCCATAAGCTTGACACAGAGGTAACTAATACTCAGAAGGGTGCGAAGCCACAGATCTTTACACCTGTAAGTGAAATCAACAACACGAGTATTGAACAAGGAAGTGAGACCATTAATCAAGTACTCCTTGCGAATGCTCAAATAATTTTGGAAGGTGAAAACGGTACACAGCAGATCTGCCGAGCACTTTTAGATAGTGGATCACAAGTTAGTTTGATCACAAAAGAAATTTGTGAGAAACTTGGGCTCAAAGGAGAAACATCACGACGTTCACTTAGGGGTATTGGAAATAATCCAGTCCAGGGGTCATCTACATCTGTTAACTTGACATTCAAATCAATTTATAGATCCGAAAAGTACCAAACAAATGCTCTAGTAATGGAAGTCTTAACAACTGAAATTCCAAACTTCAAATTGGCAGAACCGACCTGGATCATGCAGAGAGGGCTTGAGTTGGCAGACCCCCTGTTTTATATTTCGGCACCTAACGACATTATTCTAGGTGCAGATATGTATGCATATTTGATGCATTGAGAGAAAAATGCTGGGAAGGAACCAGCCTATAGCAATGAAATCAAAGCTCGGTTGGATTCTAATGGGCAAAGTAGACGGCTCTCTCTCGTCGAACTATAAAGGTGGACCGTGCAGCTTTACGGTTCAAACAACATCAGAATTAGATGGTCTGGTGAGGAATTTCTGGGAAGTGGAGTCAGTGCCGTCATTACAAGACCAGAAAACAAAGGAAGAAGATTATGAAACTTATTACATGAAAACCTATTCCAGAAACTGCCAAGGAAGATACAGTGTGAAACTACTATTCAGGAAAGCCCATCATGCACATACTTCACTTTTTCCTAACTCCTATTCAAGCCATACTTCTCAGAGATTAATGCCTATTGAAAATAGCATGTCCAGAGCTAACAGCGAAGCAAAAATATCACCGCATCTAGGTCATCCCTCCATTATTTCAGAAGTCAACAGGAATTCACCGCAGGCAGCTCATCAAAACAGCTCCATTCCTACCTCTAATTCTCCAATAATTCCACTAAGAGGAATGTCTAGTGAAAATATCTTACACAAAACTAACCTGGACAGCGGGAGGAGTTTTCAGGAGACCAATCACCAAGCTGGCCCCTCTTCCCTTCGAGATCTGAACTGAAGTTCAGCGGTGGGGGGGAGAATGTTTGCGCCTAGTTATGTAAATAACTTGCTAGGCTGCATTGATTTATAATCATGTAAATTTTTCTTCTTTTAATTATGTAAATATATATGTATATAAAATGAGTGAAAGATTCAATAAAGTCAGTCAGTTAGCTAAAACGAGTGAAGCGTCCTTCCTCTATTCAAACAGCTTGCTACATCGCATTCTTGCGAAGAGACAACATTCTCGGTAGTCAATCCGCCGGTCTGGTCTCATAAAGTACAGTCATCAATAAGCTCTGCCACATATCGTCATCACCTGAGACCAGACTAGAGGCTGAAGGAGCGAAAGGAAGTCCTGGCTAACATTGTCAGGAACCAAGCTCCAACAGTAGGACTTTAAGACCGTCAATGTTGGCGTTCTTAATTCCGACCACAAACCGCTTTAATTCTGCAGAATTGAGGAAGTGAAGGACAAGTTTTTTTGTCCTTCTCTCTCTCTCTCTCTCTCTCTCTCCCAGTTACCGCCGTCACATCATAACTCTTAAACTGTGGAGTCTTGGCAATTTTGGCTCTGCTGGCCTAAAAAAGATAAGTTGTCTGAGGCAATTTTTACATGGTTTACACTGTTCTTTAACGTCTGCGCGTAGGTTGAACGCGCTGCACTCTAGGGTGTACAGTTGTGGGTTGGTTGGACCTAAGTTGGATGGTAGAAGTATCTGGTTGGGGGATTATTTTACCGGAGTTAGGAGGAGAGGGAGGCTTGGCCAACCTTTTCCTAAGTTGGGTGACCTCATTTTCAACTATTTTTACTTTTTTTTAAAGATTCTTAACACTTCAGTTTGCAAAGCCTTAAAAATACGTCCTAGATCGTCTTTCACTGAGTCAGATAACCCAGTGCGGGTGGTGTCAGGAAGGTTAGAGGCAGTGATATCCGCTACCTCGTGAATATTTTTGTTGAAAAGAGAATCTTTCTCTTCCCAGCAGTCAGAGGATCCAGAATGGGTGCAGGAAGGAATGGAAGTAGGGGTCTGGGGGATCTCACCTTGGGCAGTCCTATTAATTGGAGCGGAGACCTCTTCGGCCACGGTCCCAAGACTTGTGGAGGGCTCCAAAGGTGGGAATGGGTCATCAGTTGACATGGCCCGCGTCTGCAGGCGAGTGTAGACCATCTTGTATCTTGTTTCCTCAGAGTTGTCTTGGTATTCAATCGTTGTAAGAAAAAACGGCCATCGGGAAACAACAACAATGAGTTTTTATAGGGGAAGCGTGACCTCTGGCGGTCGATTTAACAGAGTATTTGTATCTATTATAATATATATAGTTATCAGCGTCATGCACAATTCTTTATTAATCAATTCTGTCACCGTTTGCTTTTGGTTCAGTGGTAGTTGCTCGCCTGCCACGCGGGCGCCCCGGATTCGATTCCCGGCCGATGCATTTTTTTTTTAAACTCTCATTTATATTATTAAAATATATGTGCTTTTCCTGTCTATGTACAGATTTATGGTCTATGTACACAAGTATACAAGTATGTATACAAGTTATTTGCAAATTGCGTTGCAAATTTGCCCTTTCGCTCGCAAGCAGCGCCTCTAGCGGTGAAGATGGGAGGTAATTTCAGCTGACCTAATGGACATGTGAAACGTGTTTAAAAGGACATAAAGAAAAATCTGGAAAAGATATTTTTCGGATTTTTAGTCAAGAAAAATAAATTGACAGGTTCTGGGAAAAAAAGTAGTTTTTTATTCAGAAAATGATGATGGCAATATTGCTGTATCATATTTGATTATCAGATACAAAATTATTTCCGGAAAAATTCCAAAAAGCAGAGACCACGGGTGAAGCCAGTTCATTTTTAGTATGAAGCAACAAAATTCTAACAGAAAAACATTCATTCGAGCAGAAAACACAAAGCCAGATCATCTCTTTATAAAAATATCGCTTCTCAAACACAGAGTTTGGAGCGGGACGTTTCACGAGAATGACATCCATGGCGCCAATTTATAATTGTAACGAATAGTATTTGAATAAAAGCATTTAATCGGGTAAAACCCGGGCATTGCCCGGGTCATTCGGCTATTTAATATATACAGTTATCAGCGTCATAATCAATCCTTTCTTAATCAATTTTGTAACCGTTTGCTTTTGTTTCAGTGGTAGAATGCTCGCCTGCCACGCGGGCGCCCCGGGTTCGATTCCCGTACGATGCATTTTTTTTTTTACAATTTTAAAAACTCATTTATATTATTAAAATATATGTGCTTTTCCTGTCTATGTACAGATTTATGGTCTATGTACACAAGTATGCAAGTATGTATACAAGTTATTTGCAAATTGCCTGGCAAATTTGCCCTTTCGCTCGCAAGCAGCGCCTCTAGCGGTGAAGATGGGAGGTAATATCAGCTGACCTAATGGACATGTAAAACGTGTTTTAACAGGACATAGAGAAAAATCTGGAAGAGATATTTATCGGATTTTTAGCCAAGAAAATTTGAAATTGGAAGGTTCTGGACATAAATAGCTGTATTTTATTCAGAAAATGATCATGACAATATTGCTGTATCATGTTTGATTATCAGATACAAAATTATAACGGGAACATTTTCAAAAAGCAGAGACCACGGGTAAAGCCAGTTTGTTTTTAGTATGCAGGAACAAAATTCTAACAGAAAAACATTCATTCGAGCAGAAGACACAAAGCCAGATCATCTCTTTATAAAAAAAATGATACCAAGATAGAGAGTGTTAAGGATTTCTTCTTTCTCCCCTTTATTTGTAATGGAGGGACAGCGCACAAATGTGGCGTTAACACACTAAAACAATGGTTGCCTGTAAAGTCGGTTTTACGGGCGAAGATTTTACGTGACAACGGTGGAATATTTATTGATATGAATATAATTAAATTGCACAATAGGAACAAGGAATTGAATGAAAATAAGAATTGCACAAATTTTAACTATAGAAATATATTTTGTTTACTAAAACATTGTACATGTAAACTTAAACTTAACTAATTCCTATTTGAGTGTTTAAGGAAGTGTTTCTGCTGTAATGTGTCTTGCGAAAGTCAAGTCGATAGTTGTTCCTTTTAACGTAGTTGACTTAGAAACGTTTGATACGCAATCAAGATTATACGTATTTTTCATGAAATTAAGAAACGAGTTGTCAGGCTTTACGTTTTTGTTAAAATCACCACACAGAAGAATCGGTATACTAGAATCAACTTGCACGAACGGTGGCACGTACTGGCTGTTGTGAATGTACGGACCGAGTCCTTGCCATAGTAACATTCCAATATCCTGCATACTAGCTCCTGGATGAATATATACAGCACCGAGTATAAACTTGAAGCTAGTATTAGCGGCGAAGCAAGTAACTTCAGTCATGCACATGTCACCCTTGGTTTTAATGACACGAGTTACGTCTGTAATCGCAACTTGGAACACTTCCGCCGTAGATGTCGATGATAATTTACGATAGATCGCCACTCCACCAGCCGCGTTGGTATTTGAAAATCAAAACACTCATTCAGATCGAAGGTTCAAATTTTTGCTAAATAAATTTGAAAAAAAAATAAAATTTGTAATTGTAAATGATGAAGTTGAAAATTAAAACATTTACTTAAATTAGATGTTAAAATTCTTGCTCAACACAGTTTAAATAAAGTTTTCTTATATCTGCCACTTTTTCTTAATATTTGTAATTTTAAAGAATCAATTCGAAAATCAAAACATTTATTCAGATCGAAGGTTCAAATTTTTGCTAAATAAATTTGAAACTATTTAAAATTTGTAAAATAATAATTAATTAATTAATTATTTTTAAACTAATAATTTACACCACACGTGTGAACTTGTATTATGACGCTTTCTTGTTTTTCCAACGCCAAGAACGTTCGAGAAAGACAAAGACAGAGACAAGCATGCGCCGATTCAATGCGCCTAATTCTCTAGCGCTGCGCGCGCAGCTGCGCGCGCAGCACTCTCGTTCAGTGACTCATCGTAACGTTACCGGGCGTTACACTTTTTCATAAGTGACTCCCAGCCGCAACCTAATTTAAGACGTTGTCACGTCAAAATATCGCTTCTCAGACACAAGGTTTGGAACGGGACCTTCCACAAGAATGACATCCACGGCGCCAATTTATAATTGTAACGAATAGTATTTGAATAAAAGCATATAATCGGGTAAAACCCGGGCATTGCCCGGGTCATTCGGCTAGAATAACATATATATAAAAACTAGTACAAAAGTGAAATTGCACTTGAATCAGGTGGAAAAATTAGGAAAAACGGTATCTCCTGTTAGTAAAACTAAAAGTTTCTGATGGCTTGGGACACCGGGTTTTATTAAGTGGTTACCATTAACTTGATTAATCAAGAAAGGATATTTAGCCAATTCCAGAATAGTTCTTAGAATTAAGAGACGGTCATTGAATATTTATAAGAATATTTTTGCCCGAATATTATTATATATTTATAATTGTATGTAATTCTGCTGTCCTCTAAGCTTATGTCCATAGTTCATCTAAAATACCCATTCCAAGAGTCTAGCATCAGTATCACTATGAAAAGGAAGATCTAAAAATGCAATATAACAGCGGTATGGTAGATTAAACTGACGAAACCGCTGGGAAGGTTCATCACTGATGAGCCAGACCCTCCAATTAATTTTTTCATTGCAGTAAGGGCATTGGAAATTGTTTTATTTAAAAAAGAATCATACGTGTCTGTAATAGTTTCGAATTTTCACTGACCGAAGTCTCTCTTAATTATTATTTTTTGCTTATCCCTAGTACACGTGGTACAGGCCATGATAATCATGGTGGGTAGTAATATATAGGCGACTTCTTTTACTGTAAGTGCACCACATGTCTACACATGTGAAAAGCAGTTCGACTTAATTATAAAAATGAAATGTCTTCATGAAGTCTGGAATAAAAAAATCAACGACTAGTTGATATTTATTCCGATAGATGGAGTAAGTCATCAGCAACATTTATATGCACGATCTGGATATTGAAATGTCTGTGAAATTATATGCCTTTTTCTTTTTTATTAATATATATTAAAAACAAAAAAGGTATATCCTGACCAGGGGCACATGTGCTTTACAAAAGGCAGAGCGCCATCTGGTGGAACAGAAATCAACTAAACATTGATTTAACCTGTTCCCTGATATTTGGCCAACCCAATTTCTTGAAAAATCAAGAAAAGCCATCCACGAATGCGTTTCGCGCTGTTGGCGCTCGTCAGCGTGGTGTAAGCTAAGTAGGCTTGATTTATCAAGAAATTGGGTTGGCCAAATATCAGGGAACAGGCTAAATCAATGTTTAGTTGATTTCTGTTTCACTAGATGGCGTTCTGCCTTCTGTAAAGCACATGTGCTCTTGGTCAGGATATGCCTTTTTTGTTTTTAATATCAACACCTGACCTTTTCATTTTTTTTTCTATCATTTTTTCATGTGTTAAGCGTATATACGCAGGTTTGGTCTTAAATACCCATTTCTTGGTTTTTCAAGAAGCCTCTGACATCAAAAAATGTTTTTAGTTGCAGTAGTAGAGCCTGCTTCTCGCTGACGAGCGCCAACAGCGCGAAACGCGTCGTGGATGGCTTTTAATTATTTATCAAGAAAATGGGTTGGCCAAATATCAGGAAACAGGTTAAATCAATGTTTAGTTGATTTCTGTTCCACTAGTTAACGCTCTGCCATCTAAAAAGCACATGCGCTTTTGGTAAGGATATGCCTTTTTTGGTTTTTAATATATATAAATTAATATGAATTTATATATAATGAAAAATGTATTTTGTTGTGGACGTTATTGTTATTGTTGAAGACCTTGTAAAAGAAGCAATAAAGAAATTGATAAGACACTCTGGAATATAAGAAAATCACTATCAATCATTAAGAAAACCATCAATTGCCAACGTCCACCAATCATTGTCCATCAATATAATGATTTTCAATCAATAAAAACATACTATTTACATCTGAATGTGCGCAATCTCTTCCAACAATCGTCCGCTATGTACAATAGTATTTCCCCCGATAAATTAAAATCTGTAACAAAAAAAGGCACCTCTCCCTTCAAAAATGTACTAAAAGAATGTTTTTGTTCATCACTCCAGTACTAAATGTAAAGATGGTAATAAAGAGCAAGTAGCATTATAATTACGGCAAATTCAAAAAATATTCCAACCTGTTAACCATGATTTCGGGCTTTTGGCCCTCATCAGTAGAGAGGTGGCTTTTTTTCCATGAAATCCTACGAGGGGTTATGGAATCGTTCGAATTGGCCAAAAAGGTGTTTAAGCTTGTAGAAAGGCTGATTTTAGGGCTAGAATACGTCAAAGTTGCGGGAGGATCCATGTTTAACAATAAAATATATCATCAGCACGTGGAGAACAGCACAGACAATAACACAGATGATGGATCCAACTTGAAGAAAGGTCGATGTTAATCTCCACTTTCTTTAGATAACTCCTATGTTTACTTCTGTATCCGGGAGAATCCTGTATGGAACCAGTTTCCTTAATAAAGTATTTGTTTTTTTTTTGTATATCATGCTCGTACAACAAAAATATATATAATCATCATGCCCAACAATGAGTTATATCATCATTTCAACAATGAAATATCATCATAATTTAGAACAATGGGATTTATAATATATTTTAACAACAACATATTCCATCACCAACCTTAACAATACCATATCATCATCATGCCCAACAATGAGTTATATCATCATTTCAACAATGAAATATCATCATAATTTAGAACAATAGGATTTATAATATTTTAACAACAACATATACCATCACCAACCTTAACAATAACATATCATCATCATGCCCAACAATGAGTTATATCATCATTTCAACAATGAAATATCATCATAATTTAGAACAATGGGATATATCATCATCATTTTCAACATCAAGATATACCATATTATCATAATTTCAGCTATTAAATGTTTTATCATCGTTTCTACAACAGGGTATATTATCATAAATTACAGCATAATATATGATAAGCCATCATCATATTTAACAATGTTCAGCAATAGAATATACAAACACCAACACAATATAATAAACCAAAACAATAGGTCACTAATATTTCAACACTGTAGAGAAATTTCCCACACCTTTACAATAGAACAACCCAAAATACATTACAACAATATAAACAATAAATACCAGAGTTCAATCATTGAAGCATTATTTTCAAGGCAATAGCATCACTAGAAAAATAGTCTTACTAGAAATTTACAACATAATATAACCTAATAGTATTTAATAAACATTAATTCGAAATAATCATTCAAATTTCAGTCAATATTATAATTCCTAAAATAAAATAAACAATAGTCAATATGTAAATACAAACTAACTGAATAAAAATATATTCTAACATCAAGCAATATGCAAAACTTAGCCTAATATAAAATATATAAATATATATGAAAAAACAATAGAAAAAATAAGTGGGTTAGGTATTGATATTAAAAATAAAGAAGGCAAATCCTGACCACGATCACATGTGCATTTTAGATGGCAGAACGCCATCTAGTGGAGCAAAAATAAACTAAACGTTTATTTAGCTTGCTCCGTGATATTTGGCCAACCCAATTTCTTGATAAATCAAGAAGAGCCATCCACGAACGCGTTTCGCGCTGTTGGCGCTCGTCAGCGTAGAGTAGGCTGTAACCACTGCGACCAAAAATATTTTTGGTCCCAGAGGCTTCTTGGGTTGGCCAAATATCACGGAGCAAGCTAAATAAACTTTTAGTTTATTTTTGTATATTAGTTTATATTATTATTATAGTTCATTTTATATATATAGATGACGCGTTATTGCTTTGTGTTAATATAAATATATATAATAGAAAAATTGACTTACCAGATGTATATACTCAGTTTAGAACCTCTTAGATTATTATGTTATTTATATGTTTATTTTATTTTATTTCATTTTTAAATCAGATATTTATTACTATTATTTGTATATTAATTTCACAGTTATTTCAATTTTTATGATATTTTATTTGTTTAATTAATTCGATATCTCTTAATTATCAATATTTATTTATATACAGGGTGATCCAAAAGTCCCACACAACTTTATAAATTAATAACTCCGCGAATATTTGCCCTAGAGCAATGCGGTAAACACCATTGGGCTCAGGATGCAATGGAATTTTTTAATGGCAAATAATGAAAAATTCGGAATTGATTTTAGTTACAACTTTATTCGCTAGATGGCGCTCTATCAGAATCAGCGATTCAGCGGCCAAATTGTTTGATAAATTGAAAAATATAACTGAACGACACTTATTTTTCATTTTTGAATACCAGGAAAAAACCCTAATAATATAAAATGATGAATTAATAAAACACCATTTCGCAAAATGTTAGAAGAAATGGTTAACGATTTTTAAATACAATCTGAGATATGTAAAATAGGTATATGCAAATTAAAACATGTAGCAAAAAAAAAAAACCTGATATTTTAGATGCGGTTTGCTGGAATCCTCTCAGCTATTTAAATTTAGAAAATAATAATTTTCTATTTTTTTTTTTTTCAACTTTCTCTGTATCGATTATATTTATTTTAATTAATTTGAAAAATATTTATCTATCTCTGATGATTTATTTTACTCTGGAATGCCGTTGTTGTTTATGTCGTGTCCAATAAAGAGCCTCAGATGTCTCCATTCTCTATCACAGCAGCAGCAGCATTGTCCACTATCTTGGGTGTGTAAAGCAGCTGCTCTGGGTCTATGTCAATTTTCTGCAAGGCCCGGCCATTGCTGGGCATGAGAATATGTGAGTAGGTGTTAGTTCCACACCAGGACAGTTGTTGCATGTCCTATAGGTTCTTGTGCCATCTGGATGTATTGTCATTTCTTTATAGTGTTTTTTTCTAAGCCGTGTTATAGTTTTTGTCATTTATCTCTCAGTGTTTATTTCGCATTTTGATTTTTTTCTTATTTTTGTTCAATTATCTTATATTTTTCCAAAGCATCAGCGTCAAATAATGACATTTGTTCTTTCCTTTGGCTCAACTTTCTGGCTTCCTTTGCAAATTCAACTGCCATTTCATTACCCCCAATCCAAACACTGGCAGGAATCCATTGTAGAATGCAGTTATTCTCCAATGATATCAGTTGAGTAAGTAACGAGTGTATTTTCTGTGTGATTATAGTATTGCCCTTCTGAATTGCTTCTAGATCGGATATGAAGTCGTTGTACGGTATATTATAATTCCTTCTGCTTGATGCAGGGATTGTTGGTTAAGGCATACATCAAGAGCTTTCCAGATAGCTGTCAGTCCACAAGTGAAATCTTTCTTGCTCCTTCTTTGATTTTGATGTATGTTCCATCTTGCAGTATTATGTTAATTCCAGCCCCTCCATTACCTATCGTAAGGTCTGATGATCCATCTGTATATGCTGTTAAATAATTTATCTGATCGCATAAACCAATTGTGTCAAGTCCTTTCTTTTTAAGTATGTTTTTGTTCTCTTTTTTTTTTATTGCGGGGTTCATTCAGGTTAAGATTGATGATTACATTTGATGGCAATGGGGTAGGAAATATTGGTTATTCTCGAATTTGAAATTCATTATGTTTCATATTTATGCTCTTTCTAATTTTGTTGTCGTACTGAAGTGTTGAAGATCTTTTGAGCCTTTCTTTTTGTGTCCAGTTTAAATATGTTCTATGGGATATGTGTTCGGTTTCTTTAGTTTTTAAGCTATTGGTGAATTTTATTGTTTTTAATTGTCTTCTGATTTCAAGTAGGTCTAGACCACATTCTCTCTGAATTTCCTAATTGTTGGTATTTGAAACAGAACCAGTGATTAATTTGGCCGCTTTTGCTTGAACACTGTCTAGTCTTCTTTTTAGTGATGAACTTGAGGGAGCCCCAACAGGTGGCCTTATTAAGGTGATATATGTTGTTCTGAGAATTTTGGGTTTTGCTCCCCAATTTGTTCCACATAGCCTTCTCAGAATGTTTAGGTTTCTGGTAGCTCTATTTGAGGTGCTAATTATGTGTACTGTAAATCGCAATTCCTCATCAAGTATCACACCTAGGTAATTTGGAGATCTAATTTTAACAATTATATGGTTGATTATGCTTATTTTGGAGTTAAATTCATGCCTTTTTTCCTGTCAGTGAAGGAGACCTATAGGTTTGTGGTTATTGGGTTTATTGTCATTTTGAGTTTCATTGCCCACTTCTCCAGTCCTCTCATTGATGTGTTCAGTATTCTTCTGATATTTCTATACTGCTACTTGTGTGCCATATGGCTATATAATCTGCATGACAGGCAACCTTTGTGTCTTCAGTGAGGATGAATGTTGTTAAGGTTGTGTCGTAATTAGACGTACAACAACTCAAACTTTGCCATGACTCTTTATTTAGCTCTTATTCTTTTCGTTTGGCCAACAAAAAATGTCCAATTCATATACACATATATTCTTACATAATGAGACTTTAAAGAATGCAAATAATATTCATCTATTTACATACACAACATATCTCCCCCCTTAATAATACTCCAGTCGGTCTGGGGGTTTCCTGGCTCTCTGAGGTCTAGGACTGCGGACGGGCACTTGCACAGCGGCAGGCTCCGGTTTAGAAGTGCAAGAGGGCACGTGCACAGCAACAGGCCCTGGTCTAGGAGTGCAAGAGGGTATGTGCACAGAAGCAGTCTCCTCCTTGTATCCTGATGTAACCTCTGGAACCTCCTCTTCACTTTATTTCTGACTTCCACCTACAGGCTTCTCTCCTGATGTTCGAGGAAGTATAAAATTTCTTGTCTCCACTTGTTTCTTTCTCACAGGTCGCAATTGATTGATAAGCCTCTTATACACGACACCCTCTCAACTTATAAGGTAGTGACGGTAGCTCAATAATTTCAAAATGGTACCTTTTTGCCGTTTAGGTCCAGTTGCATTGTTGCGGAAATAAACCTCGCAACCTGTAGTAAACTGCTCCTGCCTTCTTACGGCCCCATAAAATACCTCTCGCGGATTTCCCATCTTGGTATTAAATTCGAGAATCTTGATCTTAAACTTCTCTTCATTAGCAGTTCCGCGGGGGAATTATTTTATTACAGTTTGGGGGAATGCTCTATGAGCAAATAGGAATATTTGTAAATTCGTTCTTAAATCATCCTTCCTATTATTCTTTCTCAAAAGGTTTTTAAACTCTCTTACATATCTCTCAGCTAAACCATTTGTACTAGGATTATACGGACTGGTCTTAGTGTGCCGTATACCATTAATTTTGGTAAATTGCTCGAATTCACCGGAGACAAACTCTCTTCCGTTATCTGTAACCAAAAATTAGGGCAATCCAAATCTGGCAAATATTTCTCTAAGATTATAATCTTATTTATAATCGTTTTGCTGGTAATATCTTTAATGTTAAAAATTTCTATCCACTTTGAGTATGCGTCCACGAGAACCAAAAACATTTTTCCCATGAACGGACCCGCTAGATCAAGATGAAGTCGATGCCACGGTTTTTCGGGCCAAGGCCATTCCGAGATGGTAGCCGGGGGCATGCTTGCCGATTCTTGGCATATTCTACATTCTCTAATTAACTCCTCGATGTTACTGTCTATGCCTGGCCACCAGAAAATACCGTCTGGAAATCATCTTCATTTTAACAATCCCCATGTGTATTTAATGCAAGTCATTTAAAATTAAAGATCTTAATTTTTAGGGAATTACCATTTTTTCACGCCATTGAAGACAACCAAACTCCAAACTTAATTCCGCATTGATCTTATAATGAGGAGCTAGTGGGTTTTCTCTCGGTACCCTTGTGAATTTACACACACACAGCACACAGTTGCCTTCTCTAACATTCCTTAATACTATAGACAGTATTTTATCTTAGGCTTCTCATATGCCACCTCCATAAAAGAGAACGGTACCTCATTCAACTTCCTGAGAAGAAGTACCTGGTCTTCATCAAGAGACTCCCTGACAATGCGTCAACATTGGAATTATCATTAGTTTTTGAAATTCCACAGTATAATTAAATGCAGCTAATTTTAAGGACCATCTTTTAATTCTGGATGATGCACATATGTGAATTGGTTTATGAGGTGAAAATATATGAATTAAGGGTCGGTTGTCTGTGACCAATAAATATTTTCGTCCCAGTAAGTATTGTCTGAATTTCTCAACGCCATAAGTTATGCTCAACGCTTTCTTTTCTAGTTGAGAGAAACGTTGACCCGCTTCAGTTAATGTTCTAGAAGCAAAAGCTATAGGGCATTCTTCCTTTCTATCATTTCTATGACTCAGAATTACGCCTAGTCCATAGTCCATTAATAATGATTTACATTTTTAAAATAACATTCGATATTCTTTCGTCCAATTCCATCTACAATTTTAATTGAAAAGTTGATAGAATAGCGCTAAAATGTTTGCTATATTCTTTATGAATCTATAATAATAAAAAAGAGTCCTATGAAAGATCTTAATTGCGAAACATTCTTTAGATTCAGGCGCCTCTATCACTGCTTTAATTTTATTTTCTAAGGGATGCAGTCCATATTTATCCATTTTAAACCCTAAATATTCCACCGATTTATTTTTAAATTTACATTTATCTCTGTTTAACTTTAAACGTTTTTCTAGCAATCTTCTAAACACTAGATCCAACTTTTGTTCATGATCTTCAAAGTATTTTCCTGCAACCAAAATATCATCTATGTAGCAGGCGATACCTGGCAAATCAGCAAATATACCTTCCATAATCCTCTGAAATTTATTTGGTGCTACCGCTACCCCATATGGTAGTCTTTTATAAGAAAACAACCCCTTTGTTGTGTTTATATTAACAACTGCTTTGGCTTCTTGCGCTAACATTATTTGTAAGTAAGCCTGTGATAGGTCTAGTGTCGAAAACACGGTGCTTGTAGATAATTTTGAGAAGATCTCATCGATCGATGGAAGGGGATACCTATCTAATTCTATTGCTTTATTAGCTGTACATCTAAAATCACCACTACCATCTACCAATCACTCTACCATCCTTTTTTAATACCGGTACTATTGGAGCGGCCCAATTTGCATCAACTATAGGTTCTAAAATGCCAGAATTCACTAAACCATTAAGTTTCAACTGTTCAAGCCATTTTCTTCCTAATAAAACTACCCGGAATTTTTCATTTACAACTATTAATCTTAAATATTGGTTGGCTTCTTTTGCAAAACATTTCTTTGACCTATAATCTCTACTGATTTACCATAAAAGGATTTTAATCTTAAATTTGTTGGAAATAATTTCTACCTTGCCTAAATTCTTATAAATATATTTAGGTATCAACGTAATTGGACTTCCTGTATCTATTGTAAAGCACAAATAATAATCATCTACTGTTACATTTATTGTGGCATCAGTTTCGCCTTGTACAGAATATATAGAGACCTCTTGTACAAATTTAAATCCCCACATTTCTTTTACTAGCTTTGCAGACCCTACTTAAATGACCCAGTTTTTTACATTTTAAAACAAGTCTTTGTTCTATGAGGGCAAACAGAGGCCACGTGTGAATGTCTTTCACCACATCTATAACACATTATTTCTCCCCTTTGACTGAAAGGCCTATGCTGCACCATACTATTATTGTACTCACCCTTTTTATCTTTTCCATTCACAGGGTATATCTTGGCCACTCATTTATCTTGTAATTTTCTATTATTTATCTTTGCCAGTTCGAACGAGATCGCCACTGCAAAACTATTTCCAGGGTGACATCGTCGTTTTCTTGTAGTAGCTTCTTTTGCAGGCTTTCCAACTTGATTCCAGCCACAAAACGGTCTCGCATCATGGTTCCCAGTATATCGCCGAAATTACAATTTATTGCTAAATGTTTCAATTCTCTATGATATTCCGAAATTGATTCTCCTTCCTGTTGAATTATCTTTAAAAATCTGCATCGCTGTGGTGTCACTTTCTTCATTGGATCCAAATGCAGCTTTTTTCTTTGAATGATAGTATCATAGGGTTGATCTTTTATTAGACCAGGAATAAAATGTCGTTTCCCTGCTTCAAAGTTTCAGAATCTGGTAGCGAGGTAAAAATCAGCACTTTAATCTCCTCCTTCAGATGCCAAAAAGAAAGCCTCAAATATTTGTACAAAAAGATCGAAGTGTCCTCCACTGGGCTATAATGTAACACCTGTTTGGGCTCCCTCAAATTCATCACTAAAAAGACTAGACAGTGTTCAAGCAAAGCGGCCAAATTAATCACTGGTTCTGTTTCAAATACCAACAATTAGAAAATTCAGAGAGAATGTGGTCTAGAACTACTTGAAAGCAGAAGACAATTAAAAACAATAAAATTCACCAATAGCTTAAAAACTAAAGAAGCCGAACACATATCCCATAGAACCTATTTAAACTGGACACAAAAAGAAAGGCTCAAAAGATCTTCAACACTTCAGTACGACAACAATATTAGAATGAGCATAAATATGAAACATAATGAATTTCAAATTCGAGAATAACCAATATTTCCTACCCCATTGCCATCAAATGTAATCATCAATCTTAAACTGAATGAACCCTGCAATAAAAAAAAGAATCTAAAAGGTACTATTAACTTTGAACTTGTCATGATGATCTTTTCTACTCCTTTGTTTTCTTGATCCAGATAGTTTAAAAGATGTAGTTGTTATACTTGCATAGACGCCGTTTTCCTCAGCTTTTTACTGGCTCTGTAGATCGCGCATCCTCGTCGCCACTTTTGTTGTGTCGTAATTAGACGTACAAGAGCTTGAACCATGGCCAACAACAAATGTCCAATTTATATTTCCATATATTTTTACATAATGAGGCCTTAAATAATACAAATAATATTCATCTATTTACATAAACAATAGTTAATATATAGCGAGAAGAGTAGAGGACTGAACACAGATCCCTGAGGTACACCAGTCCATGTTCTTCGGTCCTTGGAAAATTCTCCATTTACCCGAACCTTTATCCTTCTTCCCCTCAAGAAGTCTGCAATCCAAATTAAGGGTTTCCCTCTTACTCCGATGTTGTGCAGCCTTTCAAGTAATTTCTCCCTTCACACTCGATCAAAAGCTGAGGTCATATCCAGAAATACGGCCGTTGTCTTCTTTAGCGGTTTTTCCTAGAAATCTATTATTGATTGACAGAAGTAGAACAGTTTATAAGTTGTACAGTGTCTGGATCTTTAGGCAGTTTGGTAGAAGTTTATTTTATTATTGTTAGTGAGCCAGTCTATGAGCCTACAGTGGATAATTCATTCTGTTATTTTACAAGTATGCTGGTAAGAGCAATTGGCCGATAGTTCTTGCATTCCTTGGCATCTTTGTTTGGTTTCAGTATTGGCACTATAATTGATATCTTCCAATTCTTTGGTAGTTTACCAGTTTGCCATGAAATCTCAGCATTCGTAGGAGTTGATTTTTAGCTTTGTCTCAAAAGTCTCCAATTTGACCAAAGATTAGAGCATCTCCAGGTAAAATCTTGGATTTAACTTTCCTATTGATGAGTTTAGCTCATTCAGGGTGAAGTCTCTCGAGTAAATATCTTGTTGATGGTAATTTCTTGCTTGTTTAACTAACATGTTTACAATATTTTTTAGAGTCCTGCCTTCATTCGTATAGCTGAGTCTGGAGGTGCTTGAAAGATATTCAGCAATTATTTCAGCCATCTGTTTGTTCGTTCTCGCTATTTATATCGGTTAGAGTATTGGAGGATTAGTGTTGGTTTTGGTTGTTTTATAACTCTAATTATACTCTAGTGATGGCTTTCCTTTTTTGAATCCATTTTTTTCGCAGAATTCTGCCCATTTTCTTGTTTGAATATCCAAATTTCTTGTTCTATTTTGTGACTAATTTCAATGAGTTCCTTTATTTTTCTTCTGTTTAATTTGTTTTAAGAAGTTCATTGATATTGTCTCTCTCTGCAATCATTGCCTCGATATTGTGGTCCTTCCAGTAAAGTATTCACAGGTCTTTACGTCTACCTCTAAGTATCGATACTTTTGCAGCTTTGGATATGTTCGAAGATAATTTTTCCAATTTTTCGTCAATCGTTCTGTGATTTAATTCTTCGTTGCACAGTTCTTCAAACCTTTCTGTGAATATTTTTTCCAGTGTTCTTTTATACTGTTGGAAATTCTCAATTTTTAATTTTAGGGTGGTTAAAATTGGTCTGTGGTCACTGATTGCACTTTTCAGAATTTTCCATTGTGTTGTGGGTGCGATGTTGTAATTTATCGCTGTGATGTCTATTGCGGATTCTGTGCCTCTGGACTTGGATAGATAGGTGTTCTTTACGTAATTTAACGGTGTAAGGTCGAGGTCGATTAGCATGTCCTCAACCTGCTGACCTTTGTTATCCTGGACAGGTGATCCCCAAGTTGGTCTTTCGGCGTTAAAATAACCAAGTATGATTGCGATATCCGAAGACGCTTCACTTAATGTCTCTATCAGGCCTGTATTGATGCTAGTATTATCGTGGAGATAAACATTTATGATTGGAATTATTTTATCTGTAAGATAGAATTCTATTGCCCAAGCTTCTGTCGTGCTTTCTCTAGGCTTACTCTGATTATAGGCGATTTCCTTAAATTTGATTTCTAGAATTTTAATCAAAACGGCAAGTCCTCCTCCGAATTTTCCCGGTCTGTCCTTTCGTATTGTTGTATAATATTTGATATTGAATATTGTATAATCTTTGATAATGATATTGTCCTTAGGACAAGTAATATGTACATTGTTGTCACAGAGAAGACAACTCAGCTCTTTATTTTCCTCCATTTATATTGAGTTGTAGTAGATTGAATTGTGTCCTCGTAGAAGATTTCTCATCATGAGCTCGAGCTGCAGCTCCTGATGCGGCGGTTACGCCGGACGCGGTAGCATTACTGGAGATATCAGTTTTGCTCTTCATTTGAAAATGGGTGCTGTTGCAACGTTAGTCATCTTGGAAACGAACCAGAATTTGGTCAAATATTCAAAGGGTCCATGGGGGACCGCAAGGAGGTGTGGTCGGACTTCTCCCCTTCCCCCTGGAATGCCGTCACTACAGGATAAAGCACTCTTGGTGAATTTTTTCAATTGTGATTCAGAATCTGCCACTTAAGCTTTACGAGCGTTTCGTTCCTTTAAAGATATTCGAAGCGGTAAAGGACCAATGAGTTGCTACTCTCTAAACGGATTGATTAAAAGTTTTGAGGAAACTGGATCTCTGGAAGCAAAACCTCGGAGTGGAAGACCATCGACATGCAAGTCAGTGGCTGTTACGGTTTTGCAGAATGCTGAAGCTATTGAAACGTTGTCCACGTACGGAGAAGTAAGTGCAAGACAAGTTCAATGTTTTCACGAGTTTAAAGTCAACGATTTTGAGAACTGTCAAGAATTCGCTGCATGGGTTTTCCGGCAAATTGATATTGATGAAAACTGGCTGTCAAATGTTCTAAGAACAAATGATGCTCACTTTTATCTAAAGGGAGAATTTAGTATTCAAAACTACCTCATTTTGGCAACAGAAAACCCTAGGATTTTTACAGAAATACCACATCATCAGCCCAGAGTTACAGTTTTGTGTGGGTTCACTTCTTCTTTTATTATTGGTCCATTATTCTTTGAAAAAATCAATGGAAGAACTTTTAAAACCGTTTTTGTAACTGGTGAACGTTATGTTCAACTTTTGAGAGAAAAGGTTATTCCCATATTGCAGGACAGACAAGTACTAAGCGAAATAAGATTCTTGCAAGATGGAGGACCTCCTCATATCTCCCGCGGTGCCAAACAATTTCTGAAGGAAACGTTCGGTGGAATTCGTTGATAAGTCACCACTTTAATATACCAGTGGCCCCCGATATCACCAGACTTGTCGCCTTACTAATTTCGGTTATGGGGGTACATTAAGTCGCGTTTTTATCGATGCCGGCCTACCACATTGGCCATGTTGAAGGCTTCTATCAGATGGCACGTTTTATAAATTTCAACTATTTAATTGTGACCATTCTGTAATCTATCGTCTGTAGGCGGTGTTTGAAAATGAAGGGCGCCACATTGAGCAAGGATTGTGACCTAATACAAGAGAGAAGGCAGTTTCCTCAGGTGTTATATTTTGCAGCTCTTTGTTTTGGGTTATGGGAATAATGAATGCTGTCCTCACATCTTGACTCTTATTTTTCTGTGAACAGTGAATTTTTTGTTTGTCATTTGCCCACATCTTATATTATGTCGTGCAGGCCAAAGTGTTATAAATTCTCGAATAACACTGGTATACACAATTTTACCCCTTATGTTTAGTTTATCGCTTTTCGCTCATTAGAAGAAATAGCATAAGGAATATTCTCTTTATCACCCCGCCCCCACCAACTTTAGAAATTTTGCGCAAAAAATAATATAAAATGATTTTACTACCACGTTTTTCAACGCAAAAGGTCGATTTAAAAAGGATTTATTTTGAGGGGATACATTTTCAAAATTATGTACAGTATAATAAACAATAATAACATTTGACAAACCCATAGGATATTTGGAATAAAGTACGACAAATATATTTTGTCAATCTCCTCTATATTTCATTTTTGGATCATGACAAATATCCAGTTAAATAGTCAAGTGTCGCCAATTAGTCAAGAAACTACACATTCCTTATAGCACGAAATCCTATTAGTAGTGCCATCATAATTTTTGGTACTATATTAACATTTCAAAAAATCGTGTATTGATATCAGCAGTGTTTTTCAAACATTCAATCTATTTCATAAAACCCCATCTAAAATATAGATATTTTTTGCTACATGTTTTAATTTGCATTTACCTATTTTATATATCCCAGATTGTATTTAAAAATCGTTAACCATTTCTTCTAACTTTTGGCGAAATTTTGTTTCATTAATTTATCATTTGATATTATTAGGGTTCTTTCCTGGTATTCAAAATGGAAAAATACGTGTCGTTCAGTTATATTTTTCAATTTATCAAACAATTTGGCCGCTGAATCACTGATTCTGGTAGAGCGCCATCTAGCGAATAAAGTTGTAACTGAATTCAATTTCGAATTTTTCTGATTTGCCATAAAAAATCCCATTGCATCCTGAACCCAATGGTGTTTACCGCATTGCTCTAGCGCAACTATTCGCGGAGTTATTAATGTTTAAAGTTGTGCGGGACTTTTGGATCACCCTGTATATTACACTGTTTTTCTTTTGATTATATTTACTTTGTTTAAAATGTATATATTAGATGGTTTATCGCCCAATAAGCTTGCAAGACGTCCGTGGCTCACCTGAAGCACGCGTGCTTCATAACAAAATACCTCGTAAAAATGGACGATTGGTCCATCGAAATATTGGATTAATAAATAATTATATTACAATCCAAAATAGCCTTATTTTTTAATATATATATAATTTGTTGGTATCTAACTGCGTTCATTGTTATTAGTTTTATGTACTCCTTTAGATGGGTAGAGATGCCCGAAAGCTTGAGATTGGATTGATAAAAATGAAAAGAAACCCATCTTTATAAAATTATGTATTAAACACTATATATATCTATATATATTTATAAAAGATGCATATATTGGATTTCTAATTAATTTATTGTTCCAATATTTCGAGGGGCAACTCGCCTCTCTTTTACGAGGATGTTTTTGTTTTTCACTAGAACATGCGCGCGCGCGCGTACACCACTCTCGTTCTACAAGGCCAATGAAAGAATTGTATCTTTGATTTAACTATTGTATTCAGTTTATATACAGCAAATAATTATATTTAACATTATATATTATTATTTTATCTATAAAAGATATAGAGATTTATATACAACAGTGTAATTGTAAAAAATAGTGTGCTTACATATTAATTCTAAATTTAAAAATATTGAAAGTAAAATAAATGAGTAAATTAAAAGTATATATATATACATAGTTATTTATAAATAATTAAGATATGAATTCTTTATAAATTTCTGGAAAATCAATTTTTCTGTTTATACTCTGTTTGTCTTCGGCAGAAGCCCAACTTTCTAAAAACAGTCTACTATGCTTTTCTGTTATATTTTTGTATATAATTGTGGTCTGCTTGAAATCTGGTATTTATATTGAAAGCCATATACCAGATTTCAAGCAGACCACAATTATATACAAAAATATAACAGAAAAGCATAGTAGACTGTTTTTAGAAAGTTGGGCTTCTGCCGAAGACAAACAGAGTATAAACAGAAAAATTGATTTTCCAGAAATTTATAAAGAATTCATATCTTAATTATTTATAAATAACTATGTATATATATATACTTTTAATTTACTCATTTATTTTACTTTCAATATTTTTAAATTTAGAATTAATATGTAAGCACACTATTTTTTACAATTACACTGTTGTATATAAATCTCTATATCTTTTATAGATAAAATAATAATATATAATGTTAAATATAATTATTTGCTGTATATAAACTGAATACAATAGTTAAATCAAAGATACAATTCTTTCATTGGCCTTGTAGAACGAGAGTGGTGTACGCGCGCGCGCGCATGTTCTAGTGAAAAACAAAAACATCCTCGTAAAAGAGAGGCGAGTTGCCCCTCGAAATATTGAAACAATAAATTAATTAGAAATCCAATATATGCATCTTTTATAAATATAATTTTAATTATGGATTGCCAAATCTTCAAAATCTATATATATATAAATGAATGTTTGTTGGTCCGTCTGTAAGTGATAATCTTCTACATCGCTCAACCGATCGTGATGAAACTTTGGGAAGTTGTTTAGTATACTACCGGGATGGTTTCTGGCTAATTACTCTTTAGAAATAACCTTTCGTTGCGTTTTTATTTACAATAAAACGTAAATTCACTCGCAATCAGCGCCCCCTCGCGGCAGGCGTATGGCCTGAAATAGCCTCGCATGAGCGTATTTGTAACGTCAAGCTTAGCCTATAGGTTAGGTACACAGCTTCGTACCCCCACAACCTAGGTTCGAGGCTCAGCGTGGGTGTTTTTTTTTTCATTTCTTTTATATTATTGTAGCAAATTATTAAAAATATTATTTTATTTAAAATGTAGGCTTTTTAAAATAAAAATTAACATAAACAATTTTTAAATAATATTTATAACAAGCCTAGGTTCGAGGCTCAGCGTGGGTGTCTTTTTTTTATTTTCATTTCTTTTATATTATTGTAGCAAAGTCTTTTTTTACAGCATTATTATATTTTAATTGGTTTATTTTAAATATGTTTGTTATGAAGACTCTATGTAATACTATTTAGAGCACATTTTACATTTTAAACACCTAAGCACCCCTCTTTTTAATATTGTAGCAAAGTATTAAAAGTATTATTTTATTTTAGATGTTTGCCATGAAACTTTGGGAAGTTGTTTAGTATACTACCGGGACGATTTCTGGCGAATTATTTTAGAATAATATTTATAACAATAATTATAGCAAATTTTAAGACATATTTTTAAATTCTGTGTTTGTTCATATATAAATATTTTACAAAAATTGTGAGAACGTTCTATTAGAATATATCAAAAACAAAAAACAATACATATAAACAAGTTCACTGACATTTATTAATGCAGTGATTATAAAGGGCTATATTATCTATATATATAAAAATCACTTTCAAATTTTAACGTAACGTTCCATTCTCAATCCCGTAGGGCTTTAGATCGGCTAAAACATTTTTATCTTTATAAGTGAATATTAACTTTACTGTACTGAATAGTTTAGTATAATATTAATTTAACATATTACAACTTAGCCACAGCAACGCTTGGCCGGGTTCGCTAGTATATATATATTTATAAATTAATTGCCATCTATCGTTAAATATTTGTACAAATAAACTTACTGGCAATGTGTTTCCTTCGAATAAAATAATCAAATAATATCTTTACAGACATTACTGCAATGATATAAGTTATTGAATGAGAGGGCTTGGCTCATCAGTAGTGAACCCTCTAAGCGGTTTCGCCAAATTAATCTATAGACCGCTCTACTATTGTATTGGATTGGTTTGGGATAAACCTTGTATTTTCTATTGGAGGTTTCAATCCATAATTCACTAAGTACCCATAAGCTACCTTCCATAGAAAATGCAGGGTATATCCCAAACCAATTCAATACAATAGTAGAGCGGTCTAGATATTAATTTGGCGAAACCGCTGAGAGGGTTCAATACTGATGAGACAAGCCCTCTCATCCAATAACTTATATCATTGCAGTAAGGTATGTAGAGATAATATTTGTTTATATTATTCAAAAGAAACACATTGCCAGTAATTTTTTTTTGTACAAAAATAAACTAATATACATATCATCATAATTTTAAACACTAAGCTCATCATCATATTCCACAATAAGAAATATCAACACTAAGATAGGTTATCATCATGTCCCACACCATGATATCATCACACAGGAGACAATTTGATTTCTACAGTTTCTAATTAGAACAGTACACTTCCTTTGTAATTAATGTCTGTTTACAATTGGTAAACACAATGGGGCCATTAAATCCGTTCACTGATATACCCAAATGTTCTATTATTAGATTTAAGAACAAATTACCCCGAGTTTTAATTGGACTGAAGTGACAAAACTAATTCAAATGATATAAACAACCTATTAAATGTAATCTATTTTATACTTAGAAAGTTAAACAGATACTCGCAATTGGTAAATTCGAGAGAAAGGTTAATAGAATGAAATTTTCTAACTAAATTTCTGTTTATTTGTAATTGGAATACAACTTATCTTGTTCCAGAATCCGTGTCAATCTTTCATTTCAACGTGTCAACAAAATCAGGCGTTCTTTTTTATATTCGATCGTTTGCTGTGCATTTACGCTCAGAAGATACTTCATCCGGTTCGTCTGCTTTGAATATTTTTCGAAATTTAGAAAAACTTCGAAAAACTTGAGTTTTTTTGTACTTGAACCACTCAATTATCTTCTTTGGCGATTTTACGGTACGAAGGAACTCAAAGATCACTGTCCTTCTGTCTTGTTCCCGTCTTATATTCTTGCTTGCTTGAACGTGTCTATATGTCACGTGACGGTATAAACTACATGTTAGATAAGCTATATTCAAAAGTATGCACTCAACAACAGCTATAAAGGACAGTTAATAAACATATTATAGATTATAAACACAAGGTAATAAGACCAAATCCAAATAAATAAATAGTGTGTGACGTTTCGGTAACAGCCTTGTTAACATATTCAGACAAAAGTACTGAATGATGCTTCATCGGGTTCAGTACTTTTGTTTGAAGATGTTAACAACGCTGTTACTGAAACGTCATATTATATTTATATATTTGGATTTGGTCTTATTACCTTGTGTTTATAATCTATAATCCAAATTGTGCCATATCAAATTTTAGATTTATCTCAACGGCCCTATAGTCTGAAACAGTTGAGAAATAAATGCGGTTAACTAAGGTTCCTCACTGGTGAGGTTGGGCTTTTGCAATTTTCGGGAAGGTTAATAAAGCATTTTTCATTCTCCAAAAAAGTAGTCAATGTGGGATTCAATCCCTGTTCGTTGGTATCGATATTCGACGGTTCGTAAAACTCTCATATAAAGAAAAAAAGGAATTTGTTTATCGTGCAGCTTGAAGATACTGGTGGCTTGCACCATCTATCGGAATAAACATTAAATATTGATTGAATTTAATTATTCTGATTGATGGCACAAGCCATCAGCAACTTTAAGTTGCACGATAAGGAGATGCCTTTTTTTTCTTAATGAATGCACCTTATCCCAGTACAATATCACATTTGTACTATAGTTTCACTTTTCACTACTTTTTATAAAAAAGATCATTATTAACAATTGACGTTGAAAAAATTATTGGGAAGTAAGCCAACGAAGCTTGGTTACTTGACTTGTTTTTAATAATGTTTTATTATAAACACTAGCGGATGTACCCGGCTTCGCCCGGTTTTACCCGAGTAAAGGTTTGTCTAACGAACATTTGTTAAAACAATTCTAGAAAACATCCAATCCCTACTGAATCTATACTTGGCAAGATAAGAGTTGAAGAGTGTATACAGAGAGGGATAAAGAAAATAGAAGAACGGCTAATGATCACAATGAGGAACAAATTGGACAGATGGGCTCCTAGAATCAAGAAGGTCGATCCTAGAAGAGTATGCAACATCTCAGGGAAGGATCTAACTGAAGATCAGTTGAGGCTTCTTGATAAAGGGTCAAACTATAAACATATGCCTATCAAAAATGATTACATTAGATTAATTTCTAACATTGAGAATGGAATCAAAAATTTGAATGAAAATGATAAAGTTATTATTAGAAACAAAATAACAAATGTAATATCAAGGACAACAAAAAACGAAAAGAAGTTTGATTTAGATAAAGCAAAAAGCTCAGAATGGGGGGATATCAAGAAAATAAAAAATGACGACAGAATAGTTATAACTAAGGCTGATAAAGGAGGCAAGACAGTCGTGATGAAGAGAGAAGATTACAACGATAAAATCACGAGCCTCCTCAACGATAACAACACATATGAATAAATTCAAGGAGACCCTACTAAAAAGATAAAGCTTAAAATATCTAAATTTATCAGAAGCATGAAATCTAAGGCCTTAGACAAAAGAAAATTGAAGCTAGAAGATGTCGCTGCACCTCTCTTCAAAGGACTTCCAAAGATTCACAAGGAAGGAGTTCCCCTACGGCCCATTGTATCAGGATTCAAGGCCCCCACCAGAGGTTTGGCGGACTGGCTTAAAACCCAAATTCCGACTACAAGAAAGATTTCTGGGTTAGAAATTAGAAATAGGAAAGAGTTATTAGATATCACAAAAAATTTAAAGATGAATGAACATGAAATAATGGTATCCTTTGACGTCAAATCGCTTTTTACCAATATTAATAGAAGTCTAGCTCTTAAAGAGCTAAAAGAATATTTCGAGGTAAAAAGACAAGATTGCACAAACAAGGGATTAGAAATCGATGAAATGATAGAAGGGTTTAGGTTATGTTTAGAGAATATTTATTTTAGATATGGGGCTAAATTTTACAGACAAAAAGGCGGTACTGCTATGGGTTGCCCTACCAGTATGATCATAGCTGACATTGTAATGGCATCAATAGATAGAAAGGCAATTTTAATAGAGGGAATAAAGATATGGGGACGGTATATAGATGATGTTTTCGCAGTGATCCAAAAAGAAAAACTTAACGAGATCATTGTCAAATTAAATAATTTAGAAATAGGAATAGAATTCACCGTTGAAACAGAAAAAGAAGGATTTTTACCATTCTTAGATGTTGGATTAAGCCGTAAAGAAGATGGATCTATTCTAACCAGCGTTTACAGAAAACCAACAGACTGTGGGATACATCTAAATTTTAATTCTAACAATCCTATATTACACAAAAGGCAGGTGATAAAATCTCTTGTACAAAGAGCCAAACAGGTATGTACAGACCAAGACATTTATAAAAAAGAGATAAAGAAAATTAGAGCGGAGTTAAAACAATCCGAATATCCAGTTGGCTTCATAAATAAATGGATTAGAAGATATGAAATAGATAGGCCAAATTTGAATAGAACTACCGGAGGTTACAATAATATAATAATTCCTTATATTAGAGAAGTGGATAACGAAATATCTAGAATTTTGAAAAAATGTAAATATAATATTTGGTATAGTACTGGGACAAAAAGGGAATTTTTAACTAGAAATAACATAATGAAGGATAACATAGGCACATCAAAACCAAATAACGTAATTTATGGGATTAGATGCACAGAATGTGACAAAATTTATGTAGGAGAAACCGGTCGAAATTTAGAGACCAGAATAAAGGAACACCAACAGGGTTTATTGGGGAGAAGGGCGTTAAGCAAAATTGGGGAACATGCATTATTTTCAGGACATAGGCCAGATTGGAATGATATTGAGATATTTCATAGGAATATAAAATTTAAAAAGGAAAGATTATTTTTAGAGGGATGGGTATCACGAGAATTTGGGAAAAGAACTATAAATACTTTTGAAGATATTCCGCAACAATATGCTTCATTTTTAAATTTAAAAAGTAGTTAATAAGCTAGATAAAAAATTGAACATAATAGTTATACATCTATATAATAATCTTTGTGATTATTATTATATTACTTTATTTATTTATTTTTACTTAATTTGTTATAATTTTATTATTATATATTTTTATTTCCAAGATCATAGTCTTTGACGAGTTTAATATTTGTTTTTGACTCGCGCTTTAGATGTTGTACTAAATTCGAAGAATCACGTGAGAACGCCCTTGCAAGCCTCAGAACAATTTTTAACGCCTTGCCAAATGTTTATTTTTATTTAATTCTCCTGACGAAGACAAAAGATTTTTGTTGAAACGTTGAGAAAATAAAAAACTCCAACTGGCCGAAGTGTCTATTTTTTATATAAATAAAATATGTATATGTAAAAAAATAATAGATATATTTTGATAATTTGAAACTCGTAAATTTAAATCTCTCGATAAATTGAGAATTTTTTCCCGGTCCCTTGAAAAATACTCGATAAGTTGAATAAAATCAATATTAATTGGTTCCATCGGTAATTGGAAGTTAAAGGAATAGTATCTTGCCACAAACGAACATTTGTGAATAGCTGTATTTAAAATAATAAATCACTAATTTCGTAATTGTTGACTTTGCTTAGAATTATTAATGAAACTGATACCAATAATTATTAATTAAACATTATATTTATTGATTTACAAGAGAGAGAACAAAATATAAAAGGCAAGCTAATATTAAACAAAGGATTTTTTTCTGTTTTGGTTAGCGCCTATTTACCTGTGAGCTTACACACACTCTGTGGTAACAATTAATTAATATATATACAACAGTAATGAAGCTATTTCTTACTTGATTTTATTAATATGTGAGATGCTATCTGAAAATTAAGATATGAGGGAAAATGTTGCCGGCGACTTTCTCTAGCCAGACCAGCCCGCGAACAAACTAAATAAAGTAAGAGATCAAAATTCCCACGCTCTACGGGCAGAGATCAGCGCTTGGTTAAGTGGTTTCGTCAGTGTAGAGGACAAAACGTTCCGTCGGCGGTTTCATGTTCAAGTCTTTCGCGCAGTCTCTTGGGATTTGCTTCAAGCGAGAGGTGGCTCGCAAATTAAAAAAAAAAAAACGATACGGGATATCATTTAAAAAATCTGCGGAGAGAGCGCCAAGGTGGATATTTCCATTTGTTCGCAAAGGATTGACAACCTAAACCAACTTTTGAATGGCTATGCCCTATGGTTATCGTCTGATTTCTACTAATTCAAAAATGAATAGAGGTTCGTATCAAGCAAATTCAAAGGGAAAACAGGAAACTTTTATCAAGTTGGTATGCTTACAGGACGAAACTATGCAAAAGCTTCTATATAAGTTATTTAATTTTTAGTATCGCATTTATATTTATTCGAATTTTATATTTAAACGATACTCATTATTTCTTTTGATTTTTATATATCGTATATATATCCTCTTGCACAATTATTTAACCCGGCATTGCGCGCGCCGGGTGAAAATTACCCATGGCAACATTTGAATGGAGAATTAACCAATACAAAATCGGTTGGCGGAGATATGGTTTCGTTTAGCTTCCTGACTCATCAATTAGTCTAAAGTTTTGGTTTCACATTTTGACAGCTCCCACTGAAATTCCATCTATTGTCACTGTCGGGCAAAAATTACCCGGCGCGCGCACTCACGTAATTTTTTTGTTGCATTTTTTAATAATTTTTTTTTAAGTGAGATAAATAATTCGAATTAATAATTTGAAAAATAACTATAATAGGTTGATATATTTATCAGCCTATATTTCTATATAAAATGGAGGGAAGAAGGTCATATTTATTAGATCAAGAAGAGATTATTGTAGAAGGTGATATTGAAGAAGATCATCTAAATGAACATTTTTATGGAAGTGACACTGGAATATATTCAGATATAGGAATTTTGTGGAATAAGGGAATTATTCCACAAACACATTTTTATATAGGGAGAGCCTCGAAAATCAAATGGTTCAAAAATTGTCCTTCACAAACAGTAAAGCTGAGAACGCCTAATGTCATTACACATTTACTAGGCTTGAAAGGTGAAGAAGCAAAAAATTAAAATACACCTTTAGAAGCTCTTTTGAAGAAAATTCTTGAAATGTTTGGCCCTTGAACTCATCAAAGAGCAACTAAATCAAAGAAAAATCATTTCTTCACTGCCTAAAAGACTATTAAAAATTTCCTTTTTTTTACAGATAAGTTAATTTAAATCATAAATGTATACTCTAAATATTTATTTCAATTATTTTTTAGAAGGCACTTCAAGCCATAAAGAAGGTCAGGAACCGCAAGATAAAGCTTCCTACCAGATGTAGTGTGTCCCTCCAGTAAGGACAGGAAGACCTCGACTTTGTGCCATAAATGTGCAAAGCCAATTTATAAAGGACATACAATTGCAGTTTGCAATGATTTGTCTAAAATATCCTCATGGAATTTTATATATTTAATATTGAAAAGGAGCAATAGTTTCATATTTTATATGCCATTACCAATTTTGAGGATTATTCAAGAATAGTTTTTGAAATATTTAATCTGTGTAAAAAATATAAATATTTTATTAATAATTGCCTTTTTTGAAAATTAAAATGTTATTACTTTGAAAGAGAAAAGGTTTTGTTTTTCCTCAGTTAATATTTATATTCAAAATATGTAATTTTAATATCGGGTAAATTTCACCCAGCGCGGGCAAGTACGTTACATTTTTAGCGCGCGCTCTCGAGGGTTAAACTTTTTAAAATAAAGTACAATACTTAAATTAAAATATGTTTCTTATACAATCTAAAATTATAAAATAAACTTTTAAATCGGTAACCTCAAGGAGATAGCCATTATAAAGCACTAATATTTGAATTAGTTTTACTTAATATATTAGCCCTGAAAGACCCAAGGTCATCAGGCGTGGAGCATATTTCCTCCCTAAGCCTATCTCCGTCACAATGGTGGCGCTGCTTGCGAGTTAGATCTACAAATCTGCAAATAACTCTAAGGATATTCAAGATATTCAAGAAATTATTTTTCGAAAACCTTTCCGGGGATATACCTAATAATATCCCAAAGTTTCACGGCGATTGGATGTATGGTTTTTGAATCTATAGAGTACAAACATAAAGACATTCAATTTTATATATATACTAGCGGGTGTACCCGGCTCCGCCCGGGTTTTACTCGAGGGAATGTTTGTAGTCTAGTATGTTGATATAATAAATCTATCTAAATATTAGGAAAGGTCAGGTAATTTTTTCGTAAGTTGATGCTCTGAAAAAGAACGCTATACCACTTTATCACTAAACAAATTGGCGAGTCAAAAATAAGCAACCTAAACAATCCATTAGCTTTGCAAGATAAGAAAAGAAATAGAGAAATGCATGCAAAATTCTCAACACAAATCAAAATCTTTAATCCTCAGAAGTAATGTATATTAGGTAGGATGAGGTTTATTTTGTTTCTATTACATTACATGGAATAGATTTTTTTTTTTTCTAATAAAATTTACTGACCTCTTTGTTCACTGAAACCTAAACAATGTGTATGTTAGACCACTCTTTGTTCAACCTTACACATTGTTTAGGTCTCTTATTAGGTGCAAGATGTATACTTATGCTAAAATGGTAATTTGGGTAAACATAGGTAAATTCATGTTGGGCCAGTATTGTTCAGCAAGCCAACACAGATATAACATTACGGTATGAAGCAAATTGTACTAAAACTAATATTTCCAATCAAATTATCAAAAAAATAACACATACTATGTAATATAAACACATGTATGTAAAATAAACACAATAATAACCAATAATTAAAAACCATAAATTTTTCTAACACAGTATACTTCTTAAGTAAGAATACCTTACCATGAAGGTTTAAAACCCTACACATTGAAACATGTGAAAAATGTAGCATGTGTGTATGATGAGGTTGAAGAGAAAATATTTAAAAAATATATTTATTGAAACTTTTGTAATACCACACCAAATATGCATATTTACAGTTACAACAGTTGCAGATCTTATTAGCGCTTTAAAAGGGACAACCATATATGAGCAAAGCATCTATGTACATTAGAGGACATTAGAAACATAGAGGATGTTGGCCAGAGAGCAAAGAGAAAATAGGTTCTGGAGGGGACTCAATAGCAGGTAGAGAAACTCTACCTTGTTTACAACAGAGGCCAAAGGGTTCATCTTTAAATCTCAAAGCAGAGCAAAACTGGCATACCCGAGACATTTGGCCTATATCGACAGATGAATCAGCTTTATAATCAATATGGGTATTATACTCTAAACCTGAAAACGGCTTATGAGTCCAAAGCTGAATACGCTGAACAGGAACTTGCATAGTTTGTGTAGCTGCGACGCGGGCTTCAGAATACCTAAGACGGCGAAGCGCACGACGCGTCTCACTTTGAAGTGGTGTCTCAATAGCTCTAGCATTCCTATATCTCACTGGAAGCAGCCGTATTCCTACCAAGTAAACGTCGGCTGTGGCGAGGCATATTCTGAAAAAAAATTTAGATTGAGATTAATAACAAAAGCTTCAAAACCAGCAATTTCTAAACAAAGCATAAAAATTTCCTGTCTTTTTGAGGTAAAAAATCAAAATTTTTAAATTTTTTATTCAAAATAACCTTCAGATATGTTAAAAAGATTTTAAAAAACTAAAATCGTAATATTATTTTACCAAAAAATTAATGTACAAAACCAGTTATCATTAAAAAGCTTCAAAAATAGACCAACCGCTGGATACGGCAATAAAAAAGCATGCTTTTTTGAGGTAAAAAATAGAAATAATTTTCTAAAATACAAAATACAACCCCTATATGTTAAAAAAAACTATAAATAATCTAAATGAAAAATATTTAATCAAATAAATTAAAATATCTTTAAAAAAATTTTGAAAAAGGACTTCAAAAAGACAAATAAATGAATCCGTAAAAGAAATCCCTTGCTTATATAAAAATATAAATAACCTATTTTTTAGATACAACCCATATATGTAGAAAATATAATAAATAAACTGTATTTAAAAGAGATCAAAGCAATGATTTAAAAATTCCATAAGAAAATTTAAAAAAGGACCTCAAAATGACCCATAATTGAACACAATGAAATTGCTTGCTCTTTTTTGCGATTAATAATAAAAAAACCCAAATATTTTAAAAAACACAACACCTATATGTTATAAATACCACAAATAATTTGTATTTGAAAGATCTAAATAATTAAAAAAAAATTCTTAAGAAATATTTGAGAAGGGCCTCATATAATGACAATCACATAAACATATCAATAAAATATCTTGCATCTTAGTGAAAAAAAAATAGAAATAACCCAAAATATGTTTACAAAACAACCCATATATGTGGAAAACACCATAAATAATCTACTTTTAAAATATCTAAGCAATTAATTAAAATTTTGTTAAGGTCCTCAAAAAAGACATAAAATTGAGCACATTAATGAAATTTCTAGCTTTTCAGTGAAAAAAATAGAAATAACCCTAATTATTTTTACAAAACAACCCATATATGTGGAAAACACCATAAATAATCTGTTTTTAAAATATCAAAGCAATTAATTAAAATTTTTTTAATGTCCTCAAAAATACATAAAATTGAGCACATTAATGAAATTTCAATCTTTTTTTGTAAAAAATAATATAAATAACCTTAGTCTTATAAAAATACTAAACAGTAAAAATACTAAAAATACTAAGTTAGAAATAACATATAATCTGTATATAAAATAAAAAAGAAAGATATTAAAATTAGCCTAAAAATTTATCTAAAATATAAAATTGATCTCATCAAGTAAGGCTTCAACTTTTTTTGGTATAATATATGAAAACTATAAAATAAAAGTATCTTACCATGTATAAAAGTTATTAAAATATATATAAAAAAGATTAAAACTAATTTTCCAAGAAGCGCAAAAGTGTAAACACTTTTGAAAGTGTAAACACTTTAACTCTGTTGAATTTTTTTGTATTTTATCGATAACAGCAATGTTATGAATGTTAAAGTTAGGAAAAATATTTTGATGTTAAGCAAAACCTGCTCCATCTCGTTTTACATAAATGTTGAAAATTTGGTCGAAATTGATGCATTGTAACGGAAGTTTTTAGTGATGCCCACTTATGAAATTTGCATTTTATTAATATAGATAGATTATATGGGAAATGTATCATATAGCTTGAAATCTGTTTTACTGAAAGCTGTGTAATTTTGCGACAGTTTCTTTAGAAACACTAGAACCATTTTTCATTTAGAAATTTTAAATATCCAGATACACTGATGTGTAAAACTTAAGAAAATTATGCCATTTAGCATGTATATCGGGATTCAGACAATAACTCTGAAAGATATTACAGTAACCTTTATTCAAGATACACGAGATAACCAGGTGTGAACAAAATTGTCTCTGTTTCCTTGAAAAAAAAAAAACGACCGGCGACATCAAAGATCCTCCACTTTCTTAAATATTGTCCCTGAGTGTAAATTAAGGAGCATACTCTATGCGAATTATATAGACATTGTAAATATATACATTAATATTTATGTAAACTTGTGAAATTATATATAATTGAAATTAAATAACTGTATATAACACACAGATATTCACGAATTAAAATATATATGATTGATAGATATATATATGATATATGATAAATATATATGATTGAATACATCATATTTGATAATATTTATTGTATAATATACACAGGATTGATGTAAATATAACATATTTACATATATATATATATAATATTATGATTTTAACTCTAAGAATATCTACTAAATTCATAAATACGTGAACGTAAATAAATATGTAATCATATTTCACGAATAATTACATATTCTATTTAATTTATCACAATACATTTTTTATAGAAATTTAAAAGCAGAAGATAAAATTGAATTCGTTTATCTACACTAGCGCCTTACAACGGCCAAAGTTAACAACAGCTTCCAAATAAACTATAAGTTCGCATTTAAATTTGGGCGATTCGCAAAAAAAACTGCCTTTTGAAAAAGTACTAAGGAAAGTTGGTATTAAAAAAAGAAACAAATTTTTCTTTGTAAAGACTTTTCTAGAGTTTGTTTGCATTTGGTAAAAAAGTTCCTTATCTCTGAAAGAAAGGCAAGATAGAATCTGAAGGAAAAGAAGTTTAAATAAAATTATAGAATATCAGATTACCCAAATATTTAATTCAATATAAAATATATATAAATGGAATGTGAAAAATATTCGAATGAGTAAATTCAAAGTCGTAACGATTTTTTTAACATAAGGGATTTTATTACGAAATATAATATTAAAACTAATTATGCATTCATATTATTGAAAATATACATATATTCATAAATGATATTTTGATCCAATATATGCCTTTTTATTAAAAAAAAATATATATATATATATATAAAAATAAATAGTTGTATAGTTTTATAGTTAAGTATTTTATTAAAATTATCTTCATTATTTTGATTATTTAAATTCAAATTATAAAATTTGTAAAATGTTATTATTTAGTATAGATAGAGAGAAAAAAAAATGCTTTACTTCTAAACATCATCTAGTTAATTATATATTTATAATTAATAACAATAAAATTTAACAACGTAACGTCTTTTGTATCGGCTTTTACACGTCATTTAGACATACTCTAATCCTATATATAGAATAATAGAAGTGAGAATATATATGATAGTTAGAAAAAAGAGAGAAAGACAGAACCATGCACTTTTAATCAAACTAATAATAAGAAAACAAAAAGATTTGTAAAGAAGGTAGATAAGATTGTTAGTATATATATATATATTTTTATAATTTTATATTTTAACCTTTTTTTTTTTTTTTAAATGATTTTTTAAATTTTTTTATTTTAAAATATGAATATAAATAGTTGTATTTAGTAATATATCTATATTATTAATTAACTTTTGTTATAAGTATATATATATAAGTATTAAAAATGGCATATCCTGACCAGGAGCACATGTGCTTTTCAGAAGGCAGAGCGCCATCTGGTGGAACAGAAATCAACTATTCATTGATTTAGCCTGTTCCCTGATATTTGGCCAACCCAATATAAGTATATATATATAAGTATATATATATAAGTATATATATATATATATATATATTCATTAGTAAATTTAAAAAATGAGGCTTGTTCAAGTTGGTTACTATGTAAATAAAAAAAAAGCAAAAAAAAAATTCATAGATTCAACTGATGACACCGAGAGTTTTTATATCGCAAAAGGAATGCAACAAATTCGTTTATAAAAAAAGCCATTCCAAAAGATTTTTCAACTGATAAAACCTTCAAATAATTTTGCATATTAGTAGGGGAACAGATGGTTTTTATTAATAGTTTTTTTATCAATAAAGAAATCTATATGTACATTAGCGCGCCATCTGTTATGAGAATTCGAAACTAATATAGACGGGTATGATTCTTTTAAAAATTAAACAATTTTTCTACTGCTCCCACTGCAATAAACTGGTGAAACAGCTGGGAGGGTTCACCACTGATGAGCCTGGCCCTCCCATTAGTTTTTCCATTGAAGTAAGGGTTTTAGAAAATTGTTTAATTTTTTAAATAATCATACGCGTCTATAATAGTTTCGATTTCTCATAAAGATATATATGGAAAAAGTAAATAAAAATGAATTTCTCTCTTCTTAAAGAGGAGAATAATTTTGTCCTCTCCTGTAGATGGTCGTTTATTAGAGGCTCAGTTCATCTCCAGTTCAATTCATTCTTTTTGTATTCTAGAAAGTCGGTCGCTCAAAGAGGTAGTCGCTCATGAGGTTTTATTGTGATATCAAAACTATTTACACAATATTTCATGTGGAAAAATAATATAAAAGTGAAATTGTACTTGGATCAGGTGGATAAATTAAGAAAAAGGCATCTCTGATCGTGCAACTATAAGTTGCTGATGTTTTGCGCCATCTGTCGGAATAAATATCAACTAATCGTTGATTTTTAATTATTCCATAATTAGTCAATTACCCATTCTTCATTAATCAATAAAAGCTAACAACGTAATTTTCTAATTCCACGTATTGGCTACTTTTTTTTTAATTAATTTTTTTTCTCTAATGGCCTCTGATTATTGTAAAAGTCAAATTCCACCAATGAGTGAAAGTAATCAAAAGGATCTCTGACACATTTGTAAGTGTAAAAGTCGAACATAATTTTTGAATGTGTAGACAATAAAATTATAAACATATTTTATAAAGCTTAAATTTTTAAATATATATGTTATATAAAAATATTATTTTATTTAAAATTATATTTCATAGATACACATACTCTGCTAAATCGACCGCCAGAGGTCAATCTTCCTCTATAAAAACTCATTGTTTTTGTTTTCCGATGGCCGGCTCAAATCTTTTGTACATTATGTAAATAAGCTTTTGTTTTCTTTATTCTACTCGCCTTAAGCCAGGCATTACCTTTATCAAATTATGTTCTTTTATATATTCCTTTAGTTCAATTAAATTAATGATCAAAATTATTTTTATTATCATACTTTCAAGATTTCAACCACGACTGCATTAACATAGTATGATCCTCAAGATATTCCAAAATCAAGCAGAAACTCTCATTTGTTTTTATAACATATATATAATTAAAATATTATTTCTATACAGCCACCTTATCGTTCGATGAATAAAAATTAAAAGAGGGAGGGCATGGCTCATCAATGGTGAACCCTCGCAGCTATTTCGCCAGTTTAGGAGGGTTCACCACTGATGAGCCATATATATAATTAAAATATTATTTCTATACAGCCACCTTATCGTTCGATGAATAAAAATTAAAAGAGGGAGGGCATGGCTCATCAATGGTGAACTCTCGCAGCTATTTGGCCTGTTTAGGAGGGCTCACTACTGATGAGCCATATATATAATTAAAATATTATTTCTATTCAGCCCTTATCGTTCGATGAATAAAAATTAAAAGAGGGAGGGCATGGCTCATCAGTGGTGAACCCTTCCAGTAGTTTCGCCAGTTTTAGGAGGGTTCACTACTGATGAGCCATGCCCTACCTCTTTTAAATTTTAATCTTCTCAGAATAAGAGATGTATAAACATAATTTTAATTATCTATATTTAAAACTAACGTTAAAATATGTTTATAATTTTACTCGATTGATGGCGCTGATTCAATGATGATATTTAATATATAGACATATTGTGCATTTACAGTAAGAGCAGTCGCCAACTACTACCTACCATTATATCATGACCTGTACCCCGTGTACTAGAGATAATAAAAAAAATTAATCTATAATAAAACAAACTATTTAAAACATTTCCTAATCCACATTTAAAAAATATTTAATCATTTTAAAACAAAATTACTTAAAGAATATTAACTACAAATTATATATTATTTTGGAAATTACAAAAAATGACAAATTAAAAAAAAAATACATTTTTTTAAAATTGTCTTTTTTTTTCTTTTTAAATCAGTACAACTTTCTACGCGTAATTGAATTTTCTATTTTATTCTTTATTAGTTTTTTAATTATATAATCTTTTTATTAATCCATTAGGAGTTTTAAAAAAATATTTATTTAATAAAATAAAGGATAAGCAGGAATGTGTTAGAATTAGTAATTTAATTGATATTAAAAAGTATTATAAATATTTTAATAATGCTAAAACTTTGATTTTCTTAGTGTAATTATTTTACCCTTTTGTACGTACTTTTGTCGATTTTTACAAAATATAAAGTTACATAGTTTTTCTACATATTTTTATTCATCTATGTCATAATTAAACATAAATGGAAATTTTGCCGGGAGGAAATTGATCTAAAGAGACAAGGGTCGCCTCTCCCGTCAAAAATAGACGTCAAAAACTAGACGCCATCTATTGACCGTCGCCGCAAACTAGCGGCCTCGGGTCGGTGACAAAGTCACAACACCAGCTTTGGAAAACTTAAAAGCGTCCACCTAGAGACCATGGTTTCGGGCAAATGGCCCTCGTAAGTCTAGGGCGGACTTTATTCCATGAGATCCACACGGGATCGATGTGACTTTGTCACCGACCCGAGGCCGCTAGTTTGCGGCGACGGTCAATAGATGGCGTCTAGTTTTGACGCGAGAGGCGACCCTTGTCTCTTTAGATAATTAAACATGTATATTAATTTAATATATTTAACACACTATGACAGTAAGCATACATATACAAAGTCGCGCCCTCTATGAGTCATTGTTGTTACTATTTCTTTCAAATGTTTATGTTGGGTAAGAAAGGAATGTTAGATATTAATGGTATCATTTATTTTTAAATAATTTAATTATTTAATATTGTTTGCAAAGACTTTTGGTATTACATGTAATGCCTTGATAAAGGTTGGCGTTCAGCCAGCCGAAATATAAGCAAATAAATATTTTATTCAATCCAATATATGGCTTTTTATTATCTAATAATGTGTATATAAAAACTCTATTTATTTTTAGGTTGTTAATGTGATAATCCTGTTGAAGGACTGACAAGTCCGAAAGCTTGAAAATAAAAGGTTGCACAAGAAACTTAACCCTGTAAGCTTCATTTATTTTATACTAGCGGATGTACCCGGCTTTGCCCGGGTTTTACCCGAGTAAAGGTTTGTCTAACGAACATTTGTTAAAAAAATCTCTATAAACTTATAAAAAAAATAATAGATATATTTTGATAATTTGAAACTCGTAAATTTGAATCTCTCGATAAAGTGATCATTTTTCCCCGGTCCCTGTGTGCCGTGTCATCCTGAATTTTGGCTTTCCTAATTTTCTACATTACAAAATCATCGTTTTATCTAGTGAACATTTTTTCCCGGTCCCTTGAAAAATACTCGATAAATTGAATAAAATCATGGTCGTTTATGGAAGATGGACGAAGTTCCCGCCGAGCCTTTTTTTCTTGTCTACTTGGCACAGTTGTGTCACCAACTCTGCCCCCGCGCGCCAGGACATCTTGACCCCTCTGATTGGTCGGTGGGTACTTGGACTGTCCATCTGGCAGACCTAAGCCTATCTCCGTCGCAAGGTGGCGCTGCTTGCGAGTTAAAGCTACAAATCTGCAAATAACTCTAAGGATATTTAAGATATTCAAGAAATTATTTTTTGAAAACCTTTCCGGGGATATACCTAATAATATCCCAAAATTTCACGGCGATTGGATGTATGGTTTTTGAATCTATAGAGAACACACACACACAGACATTCATTTATATAATATATATATAGATTAATAGACTTTGGAGACCTGCGGTAAATTGGCATTCGAATAACTTTAAACTCACTCTGTATTTTATATGTATTATATCTCTCTTGTATATCATTGGCGGTTTATTGGATCGTATTTTCTGCTGTAGAGGAACTTTCATGACCGAAAGCCGTATATTTATATATTAAAATGTTTTATAATAAAAATAATAAAGTCTTTACACACAAAACAGGGCTAAGTTTCTTGTGCAAACCTTTTATTTTAAAGCTTTCCGACTTTTCAGTTCTTCAACAGGAGTATCACATTAAAAAATTAATGTTTTAATATTTAAAAAGTTTTTAAAAAAATTATCCCTGTAAGTTCCTGATATTTCCACCTTGTAAATAGACTTTAATAAAATACAAGAATGCGGGATGATGATATTCATATATTGGAATTATAACAATGCATTTTCAAAGGGAGAAGTACCCTTTTAGGTACCAGTAAGAGTCGTATTATAATGGATGTAGACATCATCTTTCGATTACCATAACTATATTGTAAGATTATAAACTCAAAAGGAGCTTCTTCTATAGAACATTTTTATTTATATTCAATATAATGCGGCCTATGATTGTAGAACGACATTTGAAATTATCCCGCATGTGTTTCTTTTGAACGAAAAATCGAAATTTATTTTAAGGAGAAATAACGACCATTTCCAACCTTAGGGATGAAGTATGAAAGGGTGAATTGTGAAGAGTAATGATGAAAGGAAAAATAAAAATGTCCTGGAATGTCTTTGCTAGCTTTCGAACAACATTGTTCTTCAACGGGCGTAAAGACAAGGCGTGATGTGTGAAATTATATAGACGTACATTGAGAGCCAGGATATATGCAAATTTGTAACTAACATGATGGCAGGTAGAATTACAAAATGAGAAATAAACAAGTTATGTAAATTCTTGTATTAGAGTAAGGTAAAAAATCTTAGTATAAAATTTAGTAATAAGCAAATGAGGGATACATCTGAAACACATCTCACATCACACCTTGTCTTTATGCCCGTTGAAGAAAGATGTCGTTCGAAAGCTAGCGAAATAAACATGTTTTATAGAAGAAGCTACTTTTGAGATTATAATCTTACGATATAATGGATGGATGTATTAGGGCTATAATAAAGAACCATTTTATGTATTTGCATATAGACAAGGATAAATACTTTTGTTCCGAAGGACTTCGCTGTATCCATATGTAGACGATGCCGTAACACTAGTTTCAGTATAGGATTTGGTAACCATCAACCTGAAACACCAAGAATCGTTGGTCTCAGATATGGAAAAAGATTCAACCCTTCAGTGTATAACATATATAAAAAGAATCGTCCAATACAGTATTAGAGCTCTACGAAGCGGCCTGGTAGATTTTATTTTTTATTATCTCTTGCACACGTGGTACTAGCCATGATAATCATGGTGGGTAGTTAGCGATTTATTTTACTGTAAGTGCACCACATTTCTACATATGTGAAAAGCAATTCGACTTTTCACATACAAATGTGCCAGAGCTCCGTTTAGTTACTTGCACTCTCTGGTTGAGTTGAACTTTTTCAAGAAACGGGGAGTCATTAGAGCATTTATTTAATTAGAAAAAAGTGTGCCCAATGCGGGATTCGATCCCGGGTCGTAGAGGTTTAAATCCAATCGTTTAGACCACCTTTCCTCCGACCTCCCTGGAAGTGTTCACCACTGATGAGCCAAGCCCTCCCAATATCCTTTCATCGCTGTAAGGACAGTATAAGTTTGTTCTATTTGTAAAATAAACATTCATGTTTTATTGATTTCATTTCTTATGTATAAATGGCGCGTTAGTGCTTTATAATAAATATATATAAACTGATTCATGTAAGTTAATTGATTACTTATTTCAATTAATCAATTTACACTTTACAAAATGATAAGAAAAATCAAGGTAATATCAGGATGATGGTATTTGGAGAAATATTTCACTAAAGAAGATTTGACAAAGAGGTCAGATGACAAGATGGGGCCGTTCATTCTTGTAAAGAATTTAGGATTGTAAATCATGGCGTATCCACACCCACTCATCCGTGACACATAACTCTTTACATATTTACCTGAATTACATATGCTCCTCTGTGTTGTATCATTCATTTATCATATTTTCAATTTTTAAAGAAACCTCTTGTTGAGTTTGTCTGTTGAATGGTCATGTCTGGTCAACTATTGCTACGAAAATGTAAAAATGTATTATAAATTTTTGTTGCTTTAATCATTCAGGCTGCATTTTCCATAAACTTACAATGAAAGAAAGTATATACAATATATATATATATATTATACAAAAAAAAAGAGATTTTCTAGATCATGTTGAGGATTATGGTAATGTAGTCGTGGCAAAAGTCTTGAAAGTATAATAACTGAAAAAGTTTTGATCAGAGATTGTTTTAATTGAGCTAATGTATAAGAACTTAATTTGATAAAAGTACTGCCTGGCTTAAGGTGCGAAAATAAAAAAAGAAAAGCTTATTTACATAATGTACAAAAGTTTGAGCCGGCCAGCGGGAACCACAACAACAACGGGTTATATAAAGGAAAAAGGGCGACCTCTGGCGGTGGATTTAACAGAGTATTTGAATCTATGAAATATAATTTTTTTTTTAAATGAAATAATATTTTAATATATACATATATGTATGTATTCTACTTAACCTAGTGTGTGGGTGTTTGTAGAGAGAGAGAGAGAGATAAGAAAAAAGATGAAATATATTTTTATTTTTTCAATATTTCAAAGGGCAACTGTCTTTTTTCCACGGAAGTCTGATGTGTTCACCATTAGTATATATTACTAAATATTTTAACCACAGAAAAATAATATAAAAATAAGGATATATATCCAAACTTTTATTATTAGAATTTAAAATATTTCCGCAAAAATGATATGGAATTTTTCATTCAATTGTATATATATAGCTATACCCACAGATAGATACTATGTAAATATGTGCCATCAAAGATGCTAATTCAATTTCCATATCAAATATCAAATTTGTGTCTAAATCTATTTATACCTGAATAAATTGAGAAGTTTCCATCCAATATTTATGTCGGGGAAGATATGTGCAAATTCTGGCTTTATATAATTATCCGAAGAAACCGTCCAGACATTCAAAATGTAAAAAATAAATTACCATGTAAAACAAGTCCTATATAATGTTTCATGTAAAACCCATGTAGATAAATGAGTGAAGTCAGTGCAACTTATTCTTATTATGCTTTCATTTATATAAATTAAACACGCAGCTGTTATAAAATATGTATTTACACGATGTTTCGATCAATATAAATTAAAACCTCAACGCTAGGATAAAATAGTTATATTTATAACTATTATAGACCTTACATATATAGATAATTATCTTCAGTATTTAATTATTAGTTAGAATAGTATAATATATAATATTATTACAAATCAATAACGCGCCTTTTATAGATAAAGAATGAAGACATTAACACGCGAATGTTTCTTCTCACAAATAAATCAAACTTCTACTGCCTTTACTGTGATGAAAAGCCAAGTCCTCCCAATATATTTTCATCGTAGTAAGGACAGTAGAAGTTTTATATGTTTGTGAAAAGAAATATTCGCGTGCTAATGTCTTCATTTGTTATATATAATAGTAGTGTAGTAGAAATAATTATAGAGGTTTACTCTATATTCAAATGAAATGAAATTTAAGAATTCGGACCTAGTTCTTTTCAATGTAGAATAGGAATAATATCAAGGTAATCCATTAATATTACAGCCTTCAATCAATACGCACTCATTGACAAAACTTAAGGAAGTTGTACCTTTTACCATGTATATCGGGATTCAGACAATAACTCTGAATGATATACTCAATGACAAAACTTAAGGAAGTTCTACATTTTACCATGTATATCGGGATTCAGACAATAACTCTGAAAGATACACTCATGGACAAAAGCTTAAGGAGGTTGTACCTTTTACCATGTATATCGGGATTCAGACAATAACTCTAAATGATTTACTCAATGACAAAACTTAAGGAAGTTGTACATTTTACCATGTTATATCGGGATTCAGACAATAACTCTGAATGATATAATCAATGACAAAACTTAAGGAAGTTGTACATTTTACCATATATATCGGGATTCAGACAATACCTCTGAAAGATACACTCATGGACAAAATTTAAGGAAATTGTACCTTTTACCATGTATCGGCATTCAGACAATAACTTTGAATGATATACTCAATGACAAAACTTAAGGAAGTTGTACATTTTACCATGTATATCGGGATTCAGACAATAACTCTGAAAGATACACTCATGGACAAAACTTAAGGAAGTTGTACCTTTTACCATGTATATCGGGATTCAGACGATAACTCTGAAAGATACACTCATGGACAAAACTTAAGGTAGTTGTACCATATTGCCTTAACCAAACCTGTTTAGGATCATTCTCTGTGTTTCCCAGGTATGCTATGCAAATTAAATTATGATCTCTTCAGGTCAGAGAATATATTGAAGTTATTTTTGCTTGAAAGGTATCAGATCAGAGAATAAAACAAAGGGAAGATGTGACTTGGAATCGAGAAGTATTATATCGGAATTTAAAGAATAAATCTCTGGGTCACTAAACAAAGAAATTCTTACTCAAACGTTCAATTATATATTATTCCTAATAAAACGAGAGGTAACCGTAAAACAAAACTTAAAATGCTTCAAATGTTTAACCTTCTCTATCGAAAACAGAAAGCATGGAAAGATATGTGATATCAAAGTTTTAGAACTTGTCCCCATCAAAGCTAAAGGGAATGTGACCTCTTTAATTAAACCAATTTTAACAATGGAACATCCGTGTTTGACATCAAGTATTCTTCCAATTCTCTTCTGTTCCGGATTTAATCAATGTCTAGATAGTTTAGGTAATTCAATCTTTATATTGTATGCATATATTTCTCTGTTCTTACATATTTATAGAATTGTATCTTAAATTCGAAACTATTTTAGACGCGTATGATTCTTTTTGAAATTAAACAATTTCTACTGCCCTTACTGCAATGGAAATTTAATGGGAGGGCCTGGCTCATTCACCACTGATGAGCCAGGCCCTCCCATTAATTTTTCCATTGCAGTAAGAGCAGTATAAATTGTTTACTTTTAAAAAGAATCATAGGCGTCTAAAATAATTTTGAATTTTCATAACAGATGGCGAGCCAGTGCATTATAATACATTAAATTAAATATATATACGAGGTGTGTTCAATAAGTATCGCGACCTTTGTGTTTTTAAAAAAATTATTTATTTATTCATGAATACCTATTTTGTTCCCTTCAAAGTAATCCCCATGAGATATTATACACTTGTGCCAACGGTTTTTCCAATCTTCGAATCACTTCAAAAAATCATTTTTTAAAATCTTTTTCAGTTCCTCCGTCGATGCCGTCTTTATCTCGTAAAGCGTAGCGTAACGTCGTCCTTTCATGGGCCTCTTCATTTTAGGGAACAAGAAAAAGTCACAGGGGGCCAGATCTGGGGAATACGGTGGCTGCGGCATCATTAGTGTGTTGTTTTTGGCCAAAATGTCGCGCACAAGCAACGATGTGTGAGCAGGGGCGTTATCGTGGTGCAAAAGCCAATTTTTGTTCTTCCACAAATCCGGGCGTTTCTGGCGCATAACTTGCAGGTAATATTACTTATTGACCGTTCTACCCTGTGGCAAGAACTCATGATGCACCACGCCCCTGCAATCGAAGAAAACTGTCAGCAAAACTTTCACATTCGACCGAACTTGGCGCGCTTTTTTCGGTCTTGGTTCGTGCGGCAGCTTCCATTGAGATGATTGAGCTTTGGTTTCCACGTCATAACCATAAACCCACGCTTCGTCACCAGTTATGACCCTCTGGAGCAAATTTGGGTCGTCGCGGACAGAGTCCAACATCTCATTAGCAATGTTCATGCGATGCTGTTTTTGGTTGCAATTGAGCAATTTTGGTACGAATTTCGCAGCGACCCGTCTCATGCCCAAATCATTGATAAAAATCGAATGGCACGAGCCAATCGATATGTTCAGGTCCTCAGAAACTTCTCTAACGGTGATTCGACGATTGGCCAATATCATTTTCTCCACTTCATTAATTTTTTCGTCTGTTGTTGAAGTGCTCGGGCGTCCGGCACGCTCTTCGTCGTTCACATCTTCTCGGCCTTCTGAGAACATTTTGTACCACCGATAAACGTTGCTTCGGTCCAAGGTAGCTTCTCCGTATGCCACAGTCAACATTCGGAATGCATCCGCGCACTTAATTTCGTTTTTCAGACAAAATTTGATACAGGTTCTTTGATCCATTTTTTTAATAGGTAAAAATCGAAGACGATCCAAAACACCTGCGAGCAAAGCAGCTGTCAACAATTAAGTGAACATTCAAAATGGGCGAGCTTGTCGGCATAAGTGAGAGACATGAGTACCAATATAAAGCCACAAAAAGATCGAAATTCGAATAAAGTAACCCGCGAAAATTCAAAGGTCGCGATACCTTTTGAACACACCTCGTATAGTTTGAGGTGATAATAGACCAATATGTAAACGTTGATTTATTTATATTGCGAAATATAGCAAAAGCGTGATTCAGTTGCACAACCAATAATTACTATTTTTTATATATAACCTGAAATATTATTTATATATATTTCTTTTAATTAAAAAGGCATTTATTGGATAAAAAAAAAACATTTATTTTACCAATATTTCAGTTGGCTGAACGCCAACCTTTTTCAAGGTATTATAACATATTAATGTGTGAAAAAAAAAGAGTACAAATGTGATATTGTACTGGGATAAGGTGCATAAATTATGAAAAAGGCATCTCCTTATCGTGCAACTGAAAGTTGCATCTATCGGAATAAATATCAACTATTCTCGTTGATTTTTAATTATTTCAGAATTGGCCAAATACCCATTCTTGATTAATAAAGAAAAGCTAACCACGGACGCGTTTCGGGGTGTTGGCCCTCATCAGCGTGGTGCAAGCTGTACCTCAACGACCAAAAAATTGATCATTCAGATATCCTGAAAAATCATGAAACGGCTAGTTAAGACCAGAATTGCGTGAGAGCGCGACACAATGTGAAAAATGTACAGCTTGTAACCACGCTGATGAGGGTCAACAGCCCGAAACGCGTCCGTGGTTAGCTTTTCTTGAATAATCAAGAATGGAAAATTGGCCAATTCTCGAATCATTAAAAATCAACGAGAATTGTTGATATTTATTCCGATAGATGGCGCAAGCCATCAGCAACTTTTAATTGCACGGTAAGGAGATGCCTTTTTTTAATATTATTAATGTGTGTCAACAACAAAATATATATATGTAAAAAAGGGGGGTATAGACATACCAGTTTTTGGAAGTAGCGACGGAGATTACAAGCCCAAAAACAAGACATTATTCCTATATTCATCTATGATTTGCATATCCCATTTATTCTGCAAGGGTTTACAATAATGTACCTATCAGGAAAAAAGTGACCATACAAAGTTAAGTCTGGTAGGAATCATTGCTATTAATATCAACTACAGAATATGCAAATTATATATATATATATATAATAAGATTAGCACATTTTTTCATATTATCCATATCCGTACAATAGGTAAATATTCGCTGAGAAAGAAATTATATAATCTCAATGTTATGTATTTAAATCGAATTATTATTTTATATAATTAAACAAAGTTTAGATAAAAATAATTATATACATACTGTATATGCTACAAAACTTGATATACACTCGTATTTTATAAACAAAACATTAAAGCACGAAAGTTTCTTTTAAATATAAAAAAAAAAACTTCTGCAATCCTTATTGCGATGAAAAAAAAAATATATTGGGAGGGCTTGGCTTATATATTTTTTCCTGTATAATATAAAATCTCAGAATTTGAAAATTATTTTAAAATTAGATTTGCTGCTCTGGTGTCATTTTATCAAGCTAAAACCTAACAATTAAATCTTATCGTTTTTTTAATACACATTAGAGTAAATTTAGGTTATTGTTTTAATTAATTTTCAACAATTTTTGCTCGATAAGGAGATGCCTTTTTTCTTAATTTATGCACCTTATCCCAGTACAATATCACATTTGTACTATCTGGCCTTAACTACCCGCTCCATGATTTTTCAGGATGTCTGAATGACAATTTTTCGGTCGTTGAGGTACAGCTTGCACCACGCTGACGAGGGCCAACAGCTCGAAACGCGTCCGTGGTTAGATTTTCTTGATTAATCAAGAATGGGTATTCGGCCATTTCTGGAATAATTAAAAATCAACAAGAATAATTGATATTTATTCCGATAGATTAGGCAAGCCATCAGCAACTTTCAGTTGCACGATAAGGAGATGCCTTTTTTCTTCATTTTTAAGATGTTTTAAATTAGAATATGTGAATTTTTTTCCTGGTTTATATAAAACATAAAAATGACCACTCTGTTAAATAAAAAATAATAAAATTAAGAAATACTATGTTACATAAATAAAATTAATAAATACTATGTTACAATATATATTTAACATTTTATTTGTGTAAACATTGTTATAGCCCTTTTTTGTTATTGAAAATATTCTATAATTTTATATTTATAAATATTTTTGAAATAAACATTATTTTTACTTTATATATTCGTTTTTATATTTTAACACTTTTAACTATTGAATCTAATAAAATAAAAATTAAATTTGTACTAATAAATAAAAAAAAACGATCATTTAAATATATATACGTATTAAAAAACGAAAGAAAAAAATAAAAGATAAAAAGATCAGGTGTTGAAATCAATATTAAAAATGGCATATCCTGACCAGGAGCACATGTGCTTTTCAGAAGGCAGAGCGCCATCTGGTGGAACAGAAATCAACTATTCATTGATTTAGCCTGTTCCCTGATATTTGGCCAACCATTTATCAAGAATTTGGGTTGGCCAAATATCAGGGAACAGGCTAAATCAATGAATAGTTGATTTCTGTTCCACCAGATGGCGCTCTGCCTTCTGAAAAGCACATGTGCTCCTGGTCAGGATATGCCATTTTTAATATATATACGTATAGAAATACACAATAAATCACATATCTACACATGATAGAAAATATATATATTAATTAGATATTATTATTCATTTACAACATAATATATAGATTCAAACAATTAAATGTTCAAAATATTCCTTTAAATTCAAATTTCTTTTTTTTTTCAAAGTAATATTAAATTTTGCGCCGCGTACAAGGATATTTTTTTAAAATAATTTAATAAATAGAAATGAAGCGCGTGAATTTCAAAGAGAACATTTCTCGTCTGCAATTTAATTTAATCAGAGAGGTTGTTTATTAAATATTTTCCCAAAAGATATTATTTCTCTCCTTCCAGTAGAATATTGTATAGAATAAGTTTTCACAAAGAATTATCCTTATTAATTTAAAATTTACATATTATAATTAATTTTTTCTGAAACGAATTTTTTAAAGTATATAACTAATTATATATGTATTATTCAATAAAGTTGTACATTTGCATTCTTAAAAATTATTTATGATAATACATATATATAATAGTTTATATCATAGTGTTCAGAAAATAAAACAATCCCCATATTTAAATGTTTAGATAAAAAGGCATATATTGGATTGAATGAAAATATTCATTTGTAAATATTTCGGTTGGTGAACGCCAACCTTTGTCAAGGTATTACATTTTGTATAAACATACTCAGAGCCGCATAGTAATATAATATTACAGTTAAAATAGTTTTTTGAATACATATTTTTATGATAATATTTATAATGCATAAATCCATCTTCTCCCCATTTGTATATTTACGAAATTATTTTAAATGTAATCTAATGACGCCATGTGGCGCTGAGTTTGTTTATACAAAATGTAATGCCTTGACAAAGGTTGGCGTTAAGCCAACCGAAATATATATTGGCAAATAAATACTTTTTTTTTTCAATCAAATATATGCCTTTTTTTGTTTATATATTATGATGCATTAGCGCGCCATCTGTTATGAAAATTCGAAACTATTATAGACACGTATGTTTCTTTAAAATTGTTTAATTTTTGAAAGAATCATACGCTTCTATAATAGTTTCCAAATTTCATTATCTCTATATAATAATCTATAAAATAAAGTTGCGAAAGTGTGATATTTCTTCATACAGAGTCTTTGTGCATTTTAAAGGGAGAGGTTTGGTAAAATAAATATCATTATCAATTTTTATTTTATACATTTTTATATAACTTATTATATGTATCAACATATTTTTTAAAATTCAAACGTAAAATGTATTTGAGTCATTATTTTGACCTCATATGGTCACTCTTCCCTATGTTCGAAAATTCTATTGTTCCCCTTTTGCAATTTACCAATGTTGAAAATTGATAATATATATTTTTAATGCTACTCTTTCTTTTCTATATTTATAATTAAAAATATATAAATTGCGCTTTCTCTTTTCCTGCAATGCATACATTTCTAAAGTATAATATACTGCAGAATAGATAGCAATAACGCTCCATCTATACAATTCAAATGAAAACACCGAAACGCGAATGTTTCTTTTCATATATAAATAAATTTCTACTGCGAAGAAAAAATATTGGGAGGGCTTGGCTCATCAGTGGTGAACCCTCCCAGCAGTTTCGCCAATTTAATCTACAAGACCGCTTCTTAGAGCTCTAATACTGTATTGGATCATTCTGCTTATATACGCAGCACTGAAGCGTGGAATCTTAGAAATGGTATTCAAGAAAACTATGGACATAAGCTTTTATAACCATCTGTTTGGTAAATTCGACCGATTATATAACCCTTCTCGTAGGATGTTATGACATCGAAGCCGCCCCCGTACTAATGAGGACCATAGCCCCAAACCATGATATTAAGGTTGTTGACCTTTGGTCTGAATTCGCAAAACTGGTGTTTTGTCTCATCAATTATCATCACTAGTAAAGTTGTTAATAGGATGATGCAATAGTACCATCGTTCTTATGTACAATTAAAGGGAGAGGGGCCTCTCTAGGTACATATTAGTCTCGATGAACATTCCTCCAGCTAAATATAATTCTCAATACAGGTTAACTATACATTATTACAAATTTCTATACTACTCTATTTATATATAAAACATTATTCACCTTATACATATAAAATATTATAATAATCATAACAAAACATATATTAATAGAATAAATAGATACATAACATTATAAATTACTTTATATAATATTTACGAACGGAAAAATATGTCCAGGGTAGCCTAGTGGACATGGCATCTGCCCGATAAGCGGAACACTGTGGGTTCGATTCTCATCCCTGGACACTCTTATTTTCCGTTTATCATTACTCTTCACAATTCATCCTTTCATTCATCATCCCTAAGGATAGAAATAATCGTTATTTCTTCTTAAAATAAATTTCGATTTTTCCTTCAAAAGAAAAACATGCGGGATAATATTCAAATGTCGTTATACAATTATATAAAAGTGTACACCGAATATTTTAAATTTAACTTTGATATTATAAAGTCAATTTAATCAGGGGTTTTTCAAATAGCTAGAAACATTTTTTTTTAAAGTTGTTCTCTATATAGAAGAGAGAGATAAAAAACATTTTGAGAGTGTAGAGGAATTTTCTTGAATACCCTGTCCAATCTAAATTCCTTTTTTTTTTTTTGTGAAATCTCCAAGTTGGTAGATTAAACCTCTCTTCTGTCAATAGGATATTTGAACATTCGTATAATGGTTGGGATATTTTTGATCCTGAAATTAAATAGATTTACTTGAGTTTAATAGATATCTGCTATTTAAGTATTATATATAGAGAGAGAAAGATGCGCTCACACACATAAACTTATACCTTTAAAAAATACATTTCAAATATACGTTAATGGAATTCTATATATTAAATATCATCTTAGAATAAACGCCATCTATCTCTGAAAATTTGAACAATTCTGAAACTATTCAAATATATATATATATGATGTACTAGAGCGCCATCTGTTATCAAATTATAAAACTATTTTAGAGGCGTAATATTATTTTTTAAAAATAAAACAATTTCTACTGTCCTTACTGCGATGGAAAAATTAAAGGGAGGGCCTGGCTCATCAGTGGTGAACCCTCCCAGCCATTTCGCCAGTTTAATCTACCATACCGCTGTTATATTGCATTTTTGGTATCAATTATTCCGCCTTCTACAAGCTTTCAGGTAAGCTTTTTAAGGCACATAAAAAGACACAGGACAACATCTAGACGACATATTGCATTTTTGGAACTTCCTTTTATAGGTGACTGTAGTAAGACTCTTGGAATGGGTATTTTAGAAGAACTATGGACATAAGCTTTTAGGACAGCAGAATTAAATATAATTATAAATATATAATATGCTTCGAGCAATCGCTCTTCCGCAAATATCAAATTGTGTCTTTTATTAGAACAATAATGTTGCGATGTACTAGAGCGCCATCTGTTATCAAATTATAAAACTATTTTAGAGGCGTAATATTCTTTTTTAAAAATAAAACAATTTCTACTGTCCTTACTGCGATGGAAAAATTAATTTCTTTTTGAAAATAGAGCAATCCATAAATAAATCTTTAATTAAAAAGGCATATATTGGATCAAAATATCATTTATTTTACCAATATTTCAGTATTTCAAATTACCAATATTTCAATATAACAAAATATTTCAAAACTTAATGCTGTTGACGTTATGTGGCGCTGAGTTTGTTGTTGACACACTTTAAAATGTTATAACACCTTGATAAAGGTTGTCGTTCAGCCAACTGAAATATTGGCAAGATAAATGATATTTTGATCCAATATATATAATATATTGTTGCACCAGGTTGCGGCTTGGCAGACTCTTCAACCTTGATCCTCTCCTGTGCTGGGTCTTGCATCTTACCAGAGCGTGTTTCAACGATCCTACAAATTTATGTAAGCGAATAATGAGATAACCCTACTTTAAGTAGCCTCCAGAATCCTTTATTTATTTCTCACATCATTTGGCCAACCCAATTTCTTGATAAATCAAGAAAAGCCATCCACGAACGCGTTTCGCGCTGTTGGCGCTCGTCAGCGTGGAGAAGGCTGTAACCATAGCCAAATATCACGGAGCAAGCTAAATAAACGTTTAGTTTATTTTTGCTCCACTAGATGGCGCTCTGCCATCGAAAAAGCACATGTGCTCGTGGTCAGGAGATGCCTTCTTTATTTTTAATATCAACACCTGACTCACTTATCTTTTATTTTTTTTCTATTGTTTTTTCATGTGTTGAGCGTCTTTACGCAAATTTGGCCTTAAATACCCATTTCTTGATTTTTCGGGAAGCCATTGGGACCAAAATTATTTTGGTCGCAGTGGTTACAGCCTTCTACACGCTGACGAGCGCCAACAGCGCGAAACGCGTTCGTGTATGGCTTTTCTTAATTTATCAAGAAATTGGGTTGGCCAAATATCACAGAGCTAGCTAAATAAACGTTTAGTTTATTTTTGCTCCACTAGATGGCTCTCTGCCATCTAAAAAGCACATGTGCTCGTGGTCAGGAGATGCCTTCTTTATTTTTAATATATATATATATTAGATGATTCTGCTTTTATATGCAACATTGAAGAGTGGAATCTCAGAAATGGTATTTGAGAAAACAATGGACATAAAATTTTATAACAATCTGTTTGGTAAATTCGACCGATTTCATAACCGCTCTCGTAGGATGTTATGAAATTGAAGCCGCCCCTCTACTGATGAGGGCTATAGCCTCAAACTATGGTATACTGGTTGTTGGCTGTTGTCTGAATTTTCTAAACCTGGTGTTGTCTCTCATTCTTTATCATCACTAGTAAAGTTGTTTTACTTGGATGATGCAATAGTGCCATCGTTCTGATGTACAATTAAAGGGAGAGATGCCTCTCTAGGTACATATATGTTACGAATAATTTGTTTGTTGTTAGAAAAAGGGTTGATAAGACAAATGATCGATAGGATAAAGGGTTGAAGGTGCAGTCGTGATAAGAAAAGAAAATTATTTACCACCAAGCAGCTTTTATTCAAATTACTTGAGGAAAATTTACACATTAGTTATTTTCACAATTATAGATAATTTATAAAGTTAATCCTATATTAATGAATAAAAAAGATAGATATGTTAACTACGCATATTTACAACAAAACTGAAAGTCATTCTAAAAACGATAATAACAAAAGTAGAAATTATTAATGAATAAAAATAAACTATATATTTTTGAAAATATAGAAATATTTTAGTTTCTAGATTATATATAATACATATATACTGTGTGTATATGTGTACCTAGAGAGACATTTCTCCATTTAATAATACATCAGAACGATGCATTATGTTTATAACCCTAGTAAGAAACTCTGATAGCGTTGATAAAGAATGTGCCAAAACACCAGTTATGACAAATTCAGATAAAAAAAGCCAAATCTTGAAAAACATGGTTTCTGGCTATGGCTCACATCGGTACAATGGCGGCTATAGTATAAAACCGTAGTATACAAGTTGGCTTGGGTCTGAATTTACTAAAACTGATGTTGTGGCTCATTCTTCATCATCACTAGTAAGGGTTTCTACTGGGGTGATGAAAATAATACGTCGTTTTTTTTTTTGCTAATCCCTAGTACACGTGGTACAAGCCATGGTAATCATGGTGTGTAGTTAACGACTGCTTTTACTGTAAATGCACAAATGTATACACATGTGAAAAGCAGTTCGACTTTGCACTTACAAATGTGCCAGAGCCCCGTTTTTTAACTTGCACTCGCTGGTGGGGTTTGACTTTTGCAAGATTCGGGGGTCATTGGAGCATTTATTTAATCAGAAAAAAGTGCCCAATGCGGGAATCAAACCCGGGTCGTAGTGGTCGAAAACCAATGGTTTAGACCATCCTTCCATCGACTCCCCATTATAATACGTACATCGATCTGATCCATAATTGAAGGGAGAAATGTATCTTCATGTACATATATAAAAAAAGGTCAAATGTTGTTATTAAAAACAAAAATGGCATATCCTCTGCAATTGATTAAGAGGAAAAGATAAAACCACGTGATAATTTAAAATCAACGATTAGTTGATATCTATTCCGATAGATGGCGCAAGCCATCTACAACTTTTGATTTTACGATCAGGAGATGTCTATTTTTCAATTTGATCACATGATCCCAGTACAATTTCACTTTTGTACTATTAATATAAATATGAAAAATAGTACAAATGTTAAATTGTACTACACATAAGGTTCATAAATTAAGAAAAGATAAAAAGGGCATTTATTTTTCTTGCAACTGAAAGTTGCTTATGGCTTGCGCCATCTATCGGAATAAATATAAACTATTCGTTTATTTTTAATTATTCCAGAATGATCAAGACTTGGTATTTGGCCAATTCTGGAATAATAAAAAATTAATGAATAGTTGATATTTATTCCGATAGATGGCGAAAGTCATCAGCAATTCTTCTTTTTTCAATCAATATATATATATAATAGATAAATTGTTACAAGATTTTTAAGTGGTTAAAACACATTTTCCCATTTACCCAGCTCGTAATAGTTTTCGAAGCTAACACATCAAAATTTATCGCCACTACAAATTCTATCAAACTTCACTGATAAGGATTTAGTGAAACTTTCATCAGTTCAATGGACAGTTTATAGAGAGAACACAAGATTTATAACTTCTATAAAACTTAACAATATTATTTATATCTAGAGAGAGTAAATGATAATTTATGATCAAAACTGTTTTTAACTCTACGTTGAAAATTCCATTAAAAAGGTATTTATTAGAGTACCAGTATATTATATAATACTTGTATATTATATTTTTGTGGAAATATTTCAATTTAATTTATACATATAGCGACAATGTATGGTGGATTCTTAATGGTTATTAAATATTTGATCACATGCGAGATTTTCCAGTGATATATTTTTAATATCACATGATATTTGTAAAAAGCACATGTACACTCATTGACAAAACTTAAGGAAGTTATACCTTTTAGCATGTATATCAGGACTCAGACAATAACTCTGAAAGATACACTCATGGACAAAAACTTAAGGAAGTTGTACCTTTTAGCATGTATATCGGGATTGGGACAATAACTCTGAAAGATACACTCATGGACAGCACTTAAGGAAGTTGTACCTTTCAGCATGTATATCAGGATTCAGACAATAACTCTGAAAGATACACTCATTGACATAATTTAAGGAAGTTGTACCTTTTTGCATGTATATCGGGATCCATACATTAACTCTGAAAGATACCATCATGGATAAAAACTTAAGAAAGTTGTACCTTTTAGCATTATATCGGGATTGAGACAATAACTCTGAAAGATACACTCATGGACAGCACTCAGGGAATTGTACCGTTTAGCATGTATATCGGGATTGAGACAATAACTCTGAAAGATACACTCATGGACAAAAAATAAGGAAGTTGTTCATTTCAGCATGTATATCGGGATTAAGACAATAACTATGAAAGATACACTCATGTATAACACTTAAGGAAGTTGTACCTTTTAGCATGTATATCGGGATTCAGACAATAACTCTGAAAGATATTTAATATATAGTGACTTTTATTGAAGACACACGAGATAGCCAAGTGTTAAAAATATTGCCTCTGTCTCCTTCAAAAAAAAAAAAAAACAGACGACTTGCAACATCAAGGACTTTCCACTTCCATAAGCTTTGTCCATTAATGTAGATTTCCTAACAGCTAGTTTCTCCTGAAGGTGGTCGGTCACACTGAAGGTTGAATAATCTTTTAATGAAAACAATTGTAAGTTTATGAACAGATCATCACAATTTTCATATTTATATTTTGATGAAACCAGCATATTACTTATTGAATATCTGATATTCTATACGCTATTTTGTTTTGCATATAAAGAAATTGTAATTTTTATAAATTCGATCGCCATCTATCCTTAAAATTTATAACATTCAAATTCTTGACAATATGTTTCTTTACTGATATTTGATTATATATGTGGCGGTTAATAACGACAATCCACATAAATAATTTCTTAAAATTATATTTGATAGCGATTTTGTTTTAAGTTGAAAATTTGCCTTGAATTAAATACCAAACGATGTACGTTTTCGTTGTTTTTAAATATTGCGAAATATGTTATATTTTTTGTTTTAAATATAAATATTTAATATGTATTTCTTAAATATTTATAATTTGATATTATGAGTAATTTTATTTTTCACTTTTGATCGAATTGAAATTCTTGTTTGATTGCTCGAAAATGTTCGTTAAAGTTTATATTTTAAATACGCGGCTCACCAATTTATGTGGGCGGCATAGATTTATAAGCGGAGTCATTAACAAATTATTTATTGTAAAATCAACTTTTAATTACATTTATTTATACAAATTATCAGGAGGGTTAAATTGGTGTATATTACATGTTGAAGTTATTTTTTGTTTATATGTGTGTGGTCAAATATCATTTCTAGATTATATAATGTTAGATATATGTGTTTGATATATTATAGATAAATATTTACATTTTACATGATTTATGTTTTATATTTAAAATGATGTATAATTATTTTATTATATTGATATGACAACAATTAATATGATATTAATGTTAATATATGGGAGCCGCTACATCACTCCCCTTCCAGTGACGGAAGTCACGTCCAATAGACTCATTGTACCTGGAAGGAGTTTTTATCCTTCTTCCGCTGCGGGTCTCCTTTGGCAATTCGAACCGCACTCCAGGCTTAGATGGTTACGGTTTACTGGAAGGCCCGATGGGATCTTCTCTGCTGGCAGGTATGATGGGATCTTCTCTGCTGGCAGGTATGATGGGATTTTCTCTGCTGGCAGGTATGATTGGATCTTCTCTGCTGGCAGGTATGATGGGATCTCCACTGCTGGCAGGTTGATCTAGTGTTCTCAAGATATAAGCGGGCTTTAATCGATCTATCGATATCTTCACTTCCCTGTTCTTAATTTTTAGCGTAAAAAACTTATCAGATTTTTCAAGAACTGGATAAAGTCCTTCGTAATATGGTTCTAAAGGCTTTCTAATTCTATTGATTCTCAAGAAAACTTGATCAGATTTAAATAAATCTTTATGGATAAAAATATCTTTGGTTACATTGTGATTCGTTGTTATTGGTCTAACCATATGCATATACTCTATGAGGTTCAATATAAATAAACTGGAATCAACTCGACTTACAGGCTTCTCAAAAAATCTCCAGGTAATTTAATGGTTTTTCCATAAACCATCTGTGATATTGAAAAACCCGTATCCTCTCGAATAGCAGCGCGTAACGCTAGAAGTATTGTCGGCAGAGAATCGGTCCATTTGACTGAATTATGAGCTATAATAGCAGTTTTAAGTGTCCGAATAAAACGTTCAATTTTACCATTACTTTGAGGATGGTAAGGGGTAGTATGTAGCAGTTTCGTACCGCATATTGCTGCAAGATCTTTGAATACTTGAGATGTAAATTGTCTTCCCTGATCTGAAACTATAGTGTAGGGAGTTCCGAATCTTGACACCCAGTTATTATAAAAGGCTAGGGCTACACTCTCAGATGTTATGTTCTCCAAGGGTATCACTTCCATCCAGTACGTATATCTGTCAATGCAAGTGAGGCAATAATACTTTCCATTTGATGGAGGTAGTGGCCCAATTAAATCAATATGAATCACACTGAATCTTTCGTCGGGCTCTTGAAATGTACCCATTTGGGATTTTGTGTGCCTCGTTACCTTTGTTTTTTGACAATTAATGCAAGCCTGGGACCATTTTCGAACATCTTTTTTTATTTCTTTCCAGATAAATTTTGATTTAAGTAGATTAATTGTAGCCCCTTTATACCCGGATGATTTAAATGGTGAAATTGATGAAAGATTTGAATTCGAAATTTTTCTGGAATAAACGGTCTTATATTTTCTGTTGACACATCACACCAAAGCATTTTGCCAGATTGTAATGGATATTGTTTAAATTTTAGCGATGTATTTTCTTTGCGTAGATTAAGTAATTCATCACTATTATTTTGTTCCTCTGCAATTTTATCATAATCAATACTTGTAACTGCTTCTATTCTAGACAATGTATCTGCAACAATGTTTTCTTCACCACTAATATGCCGGATGTCTGTGGAAAATTGTGAAATATATTGAAGCTGTCTCTGTTGTCTTGGCGAAGCTTTTTCATTATTTTGTTTGAAAGCATATACTAATGGCTTATGATCAGTGAATGTATAGAATTCTCTTCTTTCCAACATATATTTAAATTTTTTTAATACTCAAATAAATTCCAAGTAATTCTCTATCATAGGTACTGTATACCTTTTGAGCATTATTTAACTTCTTCGAAAAGAATGCTATTGGCTTCCAACAACTATTTTCACATTGCTGCAAAACTGAACCAATAGCATTATTAGATGCGTCTGTACAGAGCGATAATGGAAGTGCAGGGTTGGGGTAGCATAATAATGCAGCACTTGCTAAGTATTGTTTACATCTTTCAAACTGCAACTTGGCCTCTTCTGACCAATCGATTTTTTTTATCATTCTTTTTTGAATCTTTCAGATAATCATGAAGAAGAGCCTGCGTAGAAACTGCGTTCTCAAGATATCTACGATAAAAATTTACCATACCTAGGAAGGTACGCAATTCGCGTTTCGTCGTTGGCAGTTTATAATCTAGAATTGTTTGAACTTTTGATGGAAGCGGTCGAGACCCTCCATTAGTTATCCAGTGCCCTAGAAATTCCAATTGGTCAACTCCTAAGATAGATTTAGCGATGTTTATGCGCAATCCATAGTTTTGTAGTTTCTCGAGAACCAATTTTAAATGGGTTTCATGTTCTTCACAAGTTTCTGAAACCACTAATATATCGTCCAAATAGGGAAATGTAAAATCCAAGCCACGAAGTACTTCATGAATAAAACGCTGAAACGTAGCTGGTGCATTCCTAAGACCAAAGCTCATGACGTTAAACTCATAAAGCCCAAATGGAGTTATTATGGCTGTTTTAGGCTTGTCCTCCTCGCAATGGGGATCTGGTAATAGGCTTTAAACAAATCAAGTCTAGAAAAAATCATCTTTCTACTTAAAATATGCTGAAAGTCCTCCAATCTAGGTATTGGGTAGCGATCAGGCAAGGTTTGAAAATTTAATTTTCTGTAGTCACCACAAGGTCTTAATGTGCCGTCTTTTTTGGTGACCAGGTAAAGTGGACTAGCCCATTGTGATTTTGATGGCCTGATTATTTCATGCTCGAGCATAAATTGGAACTCTTGTTTAGCTTCATTTAATCATTTTGGGTCCAACTGTCGAGCTCTATAGAACACTGGTGGTCCTTTTGTTATTATAAAGTGCTTCACATCGTGATTAGCTTTCATTATTCCTACGTTGGGCCTCGTAATATCTGGGTAATTAGCCAATAGTTTAGAAAAATTTGATGTTGTTCTATAAGAGCTAAAAGTCTCTTCAGAGATTGAGCAGATATCACCTTTTATTGTCAGGTCTGTTATACCGTCAATCAATTGTCTTCTATTAATATCGAGGATTAATTTGAAATTATTTAGAAAATCGGCTCCAAGTATACCCCTGTTGGTTTTAGCTATTACAAATGGCCATTGGAATTGTCGCCGTAGACCAAGATCTAAAGATAATATTTGAGTACCGTACGTGGAGATTTCCGTTCCATTGGCTGCATATAGCTTGAAATCGTTCAGGGTGGTCCCAATTTTTCCTTTGAAAGGTATTAAGGAAACATCAGCTCCACTATCTACTAAGAATTGCATGCCAGTATTTTTGTCATTTACAAATAAACGGCTATTGCGACGTATGTTCTGTCCAGCAGCAGAGTGCGTCGTACCACTTACTGCTGGTTGGAGTTTTCCGCATTGACCCATTCACATGGCTTTTTACATTTTCCAGGTAGGCAGTTTTTTCCATACCTATGATGGAAATAGCAAAATTTTCTCTTTGGATTATATCCGCCCTTAGATCGGGAACGGGAGCGTGCATTGTAGCGATAATCACGTGAACTTCGGTCACGAGATCTACCTTGATGCTCCATTTTCATACTTTCTATTTTCTGTTCCAGTGATTCTATTTTTTTTAAATAACATTTTTGTTTTATTCTCCGGCTTATCTGCCTCGTAAATCTCCGCCTTGGGGTTTAATTCGGCTATTCTATCAGCCATTACTGCCAATTTGTCGAGCTCTTCCTCGCTAATTATTAAAATTTTCTGAATTGCCTGTGGTAGTTTTTCGAGCCATAGCGTCTTTATAAATTTATCGGATAAGTCCTCTGTTGCTAATGATTTCAATTTCTGCAACAGCTGGCTAGGCTTTAGATCACCTAGTTCAATTCCCGATAGCAGTTTTCGAATTCTTTTTAATTCGCCATCTTCAAATATTCCAAGAAGTCTCTCTTTTGCCTCTGAATATTTATTTATTTCTTTAGAGGTAATTATATCCCAGAGGTTTTCGACATACTTTGGTTCCAATTGAGCGATCAAATAATTAAATTTCGTATTTTCTGTCTTTATATTATTTATCAAGAACTGAGCCTCCACTTGATGGAACCATATATCAGGTCTTTCAATCCAGAAAGGTGGAAGTTTGATATTTACCTTATAGGTCTCAACTTTCTCAGTTTCCTCACTTTTCATTTTATCAATTCGTTGTGCTGGTTCTTTTGTTCGGCTCACCAATTTATGTGGCGGTTAATAACGACAATCCACATAAATAATTTCTTAAAATTATATTTGATAGCGATTTTGTTTTAAGTTGAAAATTTGCCTTGAATTAAATACCAAACGATGTACGTTTTCGTTGTTTTTAAATATTGCGAAATATGTTATATTTTTTGTTTTAAATATAAATATTTAATATGTATTTCTTAAATATTTATAATTTGATATTATGAGTAATTTTATTTTTCACTTTTGATCGAATTGAAATTCTTGTTTGATTGCTTGCAAATGTTCGTTAAAGTTTATATTTTAAATACGCGGCTCACCAATTTATGCGGGCGGCATAGATTTATAAGCGGAGTCATTAACAAATTATTTATTGTAAAATCAAATTTTAATTACATTTATTTATACAAATTATCAGGAGGGTTAAATTGGTGTATATTACATGTTGAAGTTATTTTTTGTTTATATGTGTGTGGTCAAATATCATTTCTAGATTATATAATGTTAGAGATATATGTGTTTGATATATTATAGATAAATATTTACATTTTATATGATTTATGTTTTATATTTAAAATGATGTATAATTATTTTATTATATTGATATGACAACAATTAATATGATATTAATGTTAATATATGGGAGCCGCAACATATATATATGATATAGATTAAATTTTTAATTATATTGTGGCGAAGAAATAATTTATTATTTAATTTAATTCAATTGATCAATGGAAATATTAAACAGATTATATAAATATATATTACTCTGTTTATGTAAAATAATGATCAAAATATTTATTTTCTTGCTTGTTCTCTAGATTCTCTAGATTGTCGTGCTGACGTCATCAATAAATACGTTCACACCATCAGATATATGAATACTTGATTTCTACGCTACAATATTATAAAAATTATATAAAAAAATATTACAAAAATTATAAAATGTTACAAATTGTAATGTCATTCTATGTTTTGTATTTTCTAAATTTTCGACACTTTGTAATAATATATGATAGAAAATTAACAAAGACATTGATGCTTCGTGTTAAAGCCGACATTTAAAAAAATAGTTAACGGCTTGGATATAGCTTTTGAATTTATAATCTCTTTAAAGGTCTTAGAACTCACACATTTGCATTTCAAATTCTAAACAAATATGCAACTAAGGTTTAATATTTATCAATATATATCAAAATAATAAATAATTTACCCCGTTAAAATACATTAAATCAATGTATTTTAGTTCAAAAAATCAGTTAAGAACATTAAGGTTGTGATGTAAAATGTGTTACAACACCAGGTTTGGAAAATACAGATATTTGTTTTTTCCAATATAGATATTTTGATATGGCCGTTATTGTCTGAATTTATCAAAACTGGTGTTGTGGTACATTCTTCATCAGCACCATAATATTTATTTTGGGGATGATGAACAAAGTACATGAATATCATTCTCCTCGAACTTTATGTTAGATGATGCAAAAGGTATTTTCTTTTATTCTGAATATAAGCGATTATCTTTTCGTAGATGATTGTTAAGTATACAAGTTTATTGAAGAAGAAATGTTCCCGAGAGTTTTTTTTTTTTTACGAATTTTATATTCAAATAAACTCTTTGCACCTATACGATAAAGTATCTTTATTGATCCTGAGACAATGTACACTTTATAAAAAGGGGTTAGTAAACTAGAACAGGGATCGGTAACCTGTATCTCGCGAGCCACATGCGGCACTTTGGATGTGAAGCTGCGGCTTTTTATATAGTTCCATACGTAAATATTATTTATGTGAGTACTATTTGTTGACAATTGACAATTAAAAACAGTTTATTGACATCTAGTCAACAGTAGGGAGAAGGTTTACAGCCATTTTTAAAATATGGAGAAATATATACAACAGACAGAGGTACGTCTGGATTTCATCAGGAGCTTAAAGCCGCCTTGAGTTCGGACAGGCCGTTGCGGATTATGAAATCCATGTCCCCAGCATGCTCGATGACTGTGTTGAGGAATTCGACAAGAATAATATTGTGTTCAGGCGAGAGATATATTTTTTTAGATAATTTCTATCATCGCGGTGTAGAATTGCGAATCTCTGGCCTGACCCACTTTGTTTCATATAGGGGGCTCAGAATAGTTGTATCGTCAGTAGTTCGAGTAGATCGTTTATCTGGTACTCGAGTTTCAGGTATAAAGCGTCAATATCTTCAGTGGGTGAAGGAGCGGTCTGGAGCTCATGGGTCGTCGAGGCAGTTAGTAGTAGCGGTGGGGCTACTGCGGCTGGAGCTGACTCCTCTTCATGGGGAGTTTGCAGCGCTGGTTCAGCAGGCTGAGGCGCAGTGAACCGACGGGGCGAAGTGTGGGCCGTGGGACCATTACTTGGCACCTCCACAGATGGAGCAGGGGGCGCCGGTGCAGGAAGCGGCACCTCCACAGATGGAGCTGGGGGTGCTGGTGCAGGGGGCCGAGGCGCAGCTGGTCGATGGGGCGAATTTATTGTACTATTTATTGTTGGCAAGAAAAAATGTTGTGGCTCTTAAAAACTTTGAAATTTTGTAAATTGTAATATTTGACTGTTTCGACTCAAAATTTGCTGACCTCTGGACTACAGGTATGAACCCCTGATTTCCGATAGCCACGATCCAGGATCGAATTCCACATTGGGCACTTTTTTAATAATAATAAAAAAAAAATACTAAAAAGTTCCACGATTTCTGTAAAGGTACAACTTCAACAGCGTGTACAAGTAACCAAACGGGACTCTGGCACATTTGTAAGTTCAAAAGTCATTTGGTGAGGGAGTGATATAAACTGTCTATTTACGAAAGTCATGATATAATATCGAAATCCGTATTGGGAATTTTTTTTCTGAATAAATATTGATTCAATGGCTGCTAAATCTTGTAAAAATTCAAACCGTAACAGTGAGTGAAAGTAACCAAACGGTGTTCTGGCACGTCTTCAAGTAAAAAAAACTGCTTTCTACTTGTGTAGACATGTGATGTACTTCGAGTAAAAGCTGTCTCTAAATAGCATCCATTATTATTATCAAAGCCTCTACTGCGTAAACTTGGGTTAAAGTTTAAAAAAAAACGATATATGCACATCATTTTTTATTTAATATTATTGAATGGTTATTTACGTGAGAACATCCTAACAGATGAAACGAATTATTCTAGATTTATGAAATGATGGTCACCTTTTCCTTCAAAATAGTCGACAAAATTAAACGACATTTATTGACCGTCAACGCAAACTAGCGGACGCAAGTCGGTGACAAAGCCACAACACCAGCTTTGACAAACTGAGAAGCGTTTATATAGAGACCATGAGTTCAGGCCAATAGCCTTGTCATTCTAGGGCGGACTTTATTCCATGAAATAGACAAGGGATATAATGGAATCTTCACAATCTTCTAAAGAGGTGTTTTGCTTAAAATGTGGCTAGGCCAAATTTATGGCCAAAATATAGATAAACCTTTATCGTGAGAATATTAATCTATAAAAATAAAGGCCACATCTTCCGTTAAAATAGACGTCAAATTTATTTTACGGTAGGATTTCTATATAATTTAATCTAGTTTACATAGCGATGATGGGAAATGGAAATAATATTTACATATATGCATATCAGCATATGTTGCATATCCGCCGGGAACACGGAGTTTAGAAACATATAGGTATTTGGTCTGGATTCCAGGGTCTTACTGATAAGCTAAGAAAATCTATAATAAGTATAAATTAGAGTAATAAGTGGTGAATTATTAATTTAAGATGAATCTTCATTTTTTACCAAAGCTATGCTTAAAGTAATTGCCTCTAATAATATAAATTAGATTAATTCAATCACATATTTATTATATATAAATCATTCATCTATAAAAATAGCTTAATTCAATCTTATAATTGGAGTAAATTAATTTACGCGATATAATTAATTGCATTTAATTTAAAATGAAAACATACCTATAAAGATAGTGAAAACTTATTTTCTTTTCTCCGAAACTTATTAAATTTCATATCCCTCCTACACGAAGCCAGTGCTTGGTTGAACAAATGAGGGCAATTACGGGTTCGTTAAAAGCCAAGTTCAAAATAACTTTTAAAATGTAATTTAATAAATTACAAAATAAAATTACCATTTGCCGTAAATTACTAACCAACTATTTTGTGCTAATGATTTCTTAACAAGAGGATCGTTAGGTTAAATCTCTAACTAAACCGACATCCTTACCTCAGACTTTAGATAAATATAGAGTTATGTAAATAAATTTCTATATATACATATTTACCCAAATGTATTTAGCTCTATGGATGATCATACACAAAGACATCCTTACCTCAAATTTTAGTGAGATTAGAGAAATATAAAGTTATTTATGTAAATAACTTTCTATTAAATAAAAAGGCATATATTGGACCAAAATATCATTTACTTACATACATAACTTTCTATATATACATATTTACCCAAATGTATTTAGCTTTTGTGAAATGAATGAGTGATCATACAAAGACAACCTTACCTAATATTTTAGAAAGGTTTAGAGAAAAATAAAGTTATTCATGTAAATAAATTTCTATATTTACATATTTACCCAAATGTATTTAGCTCGGTTATATTAATGATCATACAAATCCATCCTCACCTCAAATTTTAGAGAGGTTTAGAGAAGTATAGAGTTATGTAAATAAATTTCTATATTCACATATTTACCCAAATGTATTTAGCTTTGGTAGAATAAATGAATGATCATACAAAGACATCCTTACCTCAAATTTTAGAGAGGTTTATAGAAAAATAAAGTAAATTTGTTAATTTTATTTGCTGTTTCTTTTTAATGACCCAATTGTCTTAATACCCGCACTAAGCCATTCTTTGATAAATTTATCTTCGCAATATGGATTATGGGGCGTATGAAATATATTAAATATATATATTTTAAATGGAGTATATACACTATCTATCTCTCTCTCTCTGGTCGCAAAATAAATTGCATCAACAAGAAATACTTATGTAAATTTATAAAATTTGGTGAAATATATAATAGTAATGTGAAAAATTGGTTGATTAAAATTTTTAAAAAGGATGCAAATTCATTGAGTTACACAGCGTTTATCAATATTTGGTGTGTACTCTTTTGGCACGTTTACAAGCATTTACACGGTGAGGTAAACTGTCGTACAGATTTTTTATGGCTTCTTGTAGGATGCTAGAGACCACGCCTTTTCAATTTTTTTCCCAAAGCTGTTGAAGATAACTTGACCTTGGAAATTGTCAAATTTTTCTCCCCATCATGTCTCATACATGCTCAAATGGGGAAATATCTGGGGAACATGCGGGTCAGGGAAGGATATCAATATTTTGAAAGAAGGCTCGTGAGATGTTGACTATATGTGGTCGGGAATTACCTTTATAACGAGGCCTAACATACTCCTATTTGAACATTTTTATTTGCAATAGATGTGAATCTCCTGAGTATTATTTATATAAGGCAACAGGTTTCTGAATATGAGTTTATTTTCATTTTAATTTTGCAATCTCAAGTTTCCGGGCATTACCGCACTTCTACAGGAGTACAAAAATTAACAATTTTTATGAAATTTTATTTTTTATTACAAATAACCTTCAAAGAGTTAACAATAATTATATCTATATTAATAAAATGGAAATTTCATAAGTGGACATCACTAAAAACTTTCGTTACAATGCATCAATTTCAACCAAATTTTCAACATTTATGTAAAACGAGATCGAGCAGGTTTTGCTTAACATCAAAATATATTTCCTAACATTAACATGCGTAACTTCGCTGTTATCGATTAAATACAAAAAAAAAATCAACAGAGTTAATTTTATTTATATTTAAATACAAAATTAAATTTCAACAGAGTTAATTTTTTTACATACTAGCTAATAATCTCAATCTAAAAAATATTCAATACAAGCAATTTTAAGATAATTATCATGTTTATAATTTCGCCTAACAAATATACAAATTTATAGTGACCAACATATGCAAATTTTATCGTTGTTTTTATTTAACTTGATATCGTAAACATATACATCCATTGTAAGCATTTTTCTGTTCACCTTCCGTGGTTTCTCTTTTCTCTGATAGTTTTTAGGTGTAGTATATTTTCTTATTACTAGACTACAAACATTCCCTCGAGAAAACCCTGGGCGAAGCCGGGTACATCCGCTAGTTTACTAATATAAAGCAAACTTATAATAAGATATTATAAAAAAATATTCAAATTATCTGAAAAAAAATTGATTTATAAACATAATATATTACGATATAGCTCAACTCAAAAAAAGACATAAGGAATGGAAGATGTAGTTAAATGAAGGCATTACTTCTATCAAAGAGCATATAGACTTCTATATTGGGATTCTATCTCTGAGGAATAACATTTGATATTTATTGCCTTGGAAAATGTCCTGAAAATCCCCTTTTAAGGAATTCTGCCGAAATCATCCCTGAGAAGGTCTCATCAATTGTTCCATTTCTTTCTCTCAAACTTTGTATTCAAGTGTTTTCAAGGAAACGACTTTACGACAAATCTCCTCATTTTTCAAAGTATTATTTGAATTTTTTTACATGCACTCACACTACAATTTAAAAGAGAATATTTTTAAAGTCGATACTGAAGTGTTATAGAGATAAAAGAAATTTAACTGATTGTTTAATTTTAGAAATATTTTTTATTCGGTCTATATCTCAGGTTATCTCTCTTCTTCTTTATTTGACTGAGTTTGGATTAAGTAAAATATATATATAGATCATACAATTGAAAGTTGCTGATAACATACGCCATCTATCGGAATATATATAAATGAATCGCTATTATTTTTTAATAATTCCAAAATAGTCATCAAATGAGTTGCAATTGTTAAGTTAATAATATGTTAGCAATATTTTCATTCTTGATATAGTTTTTTCCTCATATATTTTTTTTATTTAAATGACATATATATGAAAAAATAATTAAAAATAGAAAAAGATCAATGAAGATTTTAAAAACAAAGAAAGGATATCCTGGCCGCCTTCACATGAGCATTCTTAGATAGCAGAGCGCCATCTAGTGGAACAAAAATAACCTAAACGTTTATTCAACTTGTTCTGTGATATTTGGCCAACCCAATATTTTTGAAAAATCAAGAAAAGCTAAGGGAGTACGCGTTTCGGGCTGTTGGCCCTCGTCAGCCTGGTGCAGACTGTACCTCTACGACCAATATTTGTTTAAAGATGCTTCATGAGATATGAAGAAATGTATATTTAAGGCCAAGTTTGCGTAAATAATATATATATTAATATATAAAAGTAGCATATGTACATATATATGTTATATTGAAATATTTTATTTTAAAATGTTATATAAAAATATTATTTTATTTTAAATTATAATTTCCATAGATTCGAATACTCTGCTAAATTGACCGCCAGAGGTCACTCTTCCCATATATAAACTCTTTGTTGTTCTTCCCCGTTGGTCGGCTCAAAACATTTGTACATTATGTAAATAAGCTTTTCATTTTTTTATTCTTACGCCTTAAGCCAGGTATTACTTTTATCAAATTATGTTCTTTTATATATTCCTTTAGTTTAATTAAATTACCGATCAAAATTATTTTTATTATTATTCTTTCAAGATTTTAACCACGACTGCATCACCAATACCATTTAGTACTAAAAGGAACCAGCAAATAACTCTATTACCACAATCCTCAACAATCAAAATACAGCAGAAAATCTACTTATATATATATATATGAATTTAATACACGCTAAGAATAATATGACTTATTATTATATTTCTGTTTGTTTTATTAGAGTCATAAATAAAACAAAATTAATAATTATTTCCTTCTACCCAACAACATGTGGAAATGAAAGGAATTTTATCAAAAAAGATTAATAAATACATTTTTGTTTCCTCTACAATAATAGTTGCTAGGTTTTATTTATTATTTACAAATATTATTTTTATTAAATACAAAAATATGCAGATTTACATATTGTGTTTTTTTCTACCAAATGAATTATTAATAAGAATAATTTTTTTTTTTTTCAATATTTTATTTTATGACTTTTCAAATAATTTCAATATAACCAAGCTATAGAACAACGTTTGACAAGCTTTACCGCAAATTTTTCTTTTTACAGAACGAAAAATCACAATTTTTATTATTTTAAGAAGAAATAACGAAGTATGAAATTTTTTATTTCATTTACAATTCATCCTTTCATATTTCATCCCTTAGGATAGGAATAGTCGTTATTTCTCATTAAAATAAAAAGTTTTTTTCGTACTGTAAAAAGAAACATTTGGGGTAAAACTTGTTAAACGTCGTCCTATAATCATAAGCCGCATTATATTGTATTATAAAATACTTGGAACTGTGAATGAAAAGTATTTTTTTTATATAAAATATTTTTAGAGGGATGATTTTTTCGAATGTTTTCGGAAAAATGTTTTGTTTTCATATATCCAGGTACGGTCCCCTTTTCTATGTAATTATATTTTTGAAAATTGTTTTTTAACAACACGTTCAAATGTACATGTTCCATCGTCTATATAATCTCAGAAAATCTACTTATATAATTGCCTTATTCTGTCTGAAGCTCACGGATAAAATGCGCGCCCAATTGGCTGCCGGCGAAAACGTGTCCTCCCTGCCCCCCTCTAGACAACCCTGTTATCACCAGTGTGTTACATAAACCTGTCTATAGCGGCCATTCTAGACAACCCTGTTATCAGCAGTGTGTTACATCCACCTGTCTATAGCGGCCATTCTAGACAACCCTGTTATCAGCAGTGTGTTACATCCACCTGTCTATACAGACCACCCTGTCTATAGCGACCACTGACCACCCTGCCTATAGCGACCACTCTAGACAACCCTGTTATCAGCTGTGTGATACATCCACCTGTCTTTACAGACCACCCTGTATATAGCGGCCATTCTAGATAACCCTGTTATCAGCTGTGTGATACATACACCTGTCTATAGCGGCCACTCTAGAAAACCCTGTTATCAGCTGTGTGATACATCCAACTGTCTATACAGGCCACCCTGTCTATAGCGGTCACTTTAGGCAACCCTGTTATCATCAGTGTGTTACATTCACCTGTCTATACAGACCACCCTGTCTATAGCGGTCACTTTAGGCAACCCTGTTATCAGCAGTGTGATACATACACCTGTCTATACAGACCACCCTGTCAATAGCGGCCACTCTAGACAACCCTGTTATCAGCTGTGTGATACATACACCTGTCTATACAGACCACCCTGTCTATAGCGACCACCCAAGAAAATGTTTTTAAAATATATTCGCACTCGGGTAAAACCCGGGCGTTGCTCGGGCCATTCGTCTAGTATGTTTATATCCATTCATGGACAAAACTTAAAGAAGTTGTACCTTTTAGTATTTTAATCGGTATTCAGACAATAATTAGGAAAGATACACTCATGGACAAAACTTAAGGAAGTTGTACCTTTTAGTATGTATATCGGGATTGAGACAATAACTCTGTAAGATACACTCATGGACAAAACTTAAGGAAGTTGTACCTTTTAGCATGTATATCGGGATTCAGACAATAACTATGCAGAATACACTCATTGGCAAAACTTAAGGAAGTTGTACCTTTTAGCATGTATATCGGGATTGAGACAATAACTCTGAAAGATACACTCATGGACAAAACTTGAGGAAGTTGTACCTTTTACATGTATATCGGGATTGAAACAATAAATCTGAAAGATACACTCATGGACAAAACTTAAGGAAGTTGTACCTTTTAGCATGTATATCGGGATTCAGACATTAACTCTGAAAGATACACTCATGGACAAAACTTAAGGAAGTTGTACCTTTTAGCATGTATATCGGGATGCAGACAATAACTCTGAAAGATACACTCATGGACAAAACTTAAGGAATCGGTACCTTTTAGCATGTATATCGGGATTCAGACAATACCTCAGAAAGATACACTCTTGGACAAGACTTATGGAAGTTGTACCTTTTAGCATGTATATAGAGATTCAGACAATAACTCTGAAAGATACACTCATGGAAAACCTTAAGGAAGCTGTACCTTTTAGCATGTATATCGGGATTGAGACAATAACTCTGAAAGATACACTCATGGACAAAACTTATGGAAGCGGTACCTTTTAGCATGTATATCGGGATTCAGACAATACCTCAGAAAGATACACTCATTGACAAAACTTAAGGAAGCTTTACCTTTTGGCATTATATCGAGATTCAGACAATAACTCTGAAAGATATTACGGCGACCTTAATTGAAGACAAGCGATAACCAAGTATGAATAAATTGCCTCTGTTTCCTTCAAAAAAAAAAAAAAAGAAAAAAGAAGACGACCTGCAACATCAAAGACTTTCCAATTCCTTATTAGTTTTGTCAATAATTGTATATACCTGTTATTATTATATATATTGGTTCCCTTACTTATCATTTTGTAAGGTTGCTTTTGAAAGCGCACCTGGAATCATGAATAAAAACAAAAAAATATTATCAAAGTTATAATAAATCTCTTATAATCATTATAAGAACAGCGTGTCTATACTGGGCCGCAAAATTAAAGGAACAACGTATTTTTTTATTTATCTCAAAATATTTAGAACATTTATCGATGAAATTTTATACACAAATTTATTATTTCATTATTGTTTGAAATACCCGAAATCAAAGAAATCTAACACGTATTTTATGCAAATAAGCCGGACAAGCAATGATCTTCTTGCAGTCAGTGCATAAATATGTTAGATATTGTTATTAATATGGGGTGTGATCGCCTTTAACTGATAGACAGGCTTCCATACTGAGAATTAGGGAGTTTATCAGCACCTGTGGAATCAATTCTTGTGTTAAGGCTGTTTCTAGCTCATGAGTGTTTCTAGGAGGGGGTTGGAGGGATTAGATCCGCCGTCCTAGATTGTCCCATATATGCTCAATGGGATTTAGGTCTGGGGACCAAGCTGGCTAATTCATCTCCTCAATAAAATTTGAGATAAATGAAAAGAGTTGTTTCTTTAATTTTTCGGGCCAATGTATAATAGAACTACATTAATTGAAAATGTTACAGTGTCATATTCATTAAGCTCCAATATATTAACAATAACAATTTGTCAAAAATGTCAAGGAGAAGATTGATGGAAACCCTGGGAAGAGCATGAGGGCCATAGCCAAGGAAATGGACGTTGGCTCTATGACAATTGTCAGAACTATCCATGAGGACCTTGGTCTCAAGTCTTATGCCCTTCGGAAAGGTCAGTTGCTGACTGAGAATATGAAGAATAACAGAAAAGGAAAGGCTGCTGCCCTCCTCAACAACCTGAAACACGACTCTTTTGGCATGCTAAGGTTCTTCTCTGACGAAAAGAACTTTGACGTGGACCAAAAGGTAAATCCCAGGAATGATCGCTGGATCTGTAAAGACCCCTCAGAGATACCTGTCGTGATGCACACGAAATTTCCTGCCTCCGTAATGGTCCTTGGCGTTATCAGCAGTGAAGGTGATGTCATGTCTCCCCATTTCTTTGAGAAGGGCCTTAGGATGAACGCTGACACCTACATCAATGTTCTGGAGACCGTTGTGAAGCCTTGGATGGACATGGTGGCCGCAGGAAGGAAGTATGTCTTCCAACAGGACTCAGCTCCAGCCCATAAGGCAAAAAAGACACAATCGTGGCTGACACTTAACGTCCCTAGTCACTGGGGTCCTGATATTTGGCCCCCTAATTCTCCAGATTGCAATCCCCTCGACTACTATGTATGGGGCGTTGTTGAGAGAGATGTCAACAAAGCTCCTCATACCACCATCCAGTCTGTCAAGAAAGCAGTTCACACGGTGATGACCCAAATGGACAAGGTCATCGTCGCCAAGGCCTGTGCTTCATTCCGCACTCACCTCGAGACTGTTGTAGCTAATAATGGAAACTACATTGAATAAATAAAAACTATATCCTTTTATCTACTACTGTGTCAAATTTCATTCGGATATTTTAATTTTTACTTGCAAAAAATATCAGTTGAAATACCATTGTTGAAATTCCCAATATACCTGGTACACCCTGTATATAATATAATCACAAAATATTCCTATATTTACACTATGGATTATAAATTCATAAAAAAGAACAATAATTCATCTATTCAATGAGTTATTTATACATTTTTATTTATATTTGACCATGTGATAACTAATATTCGCAGACGATATTAAATAAGTTAGAAAAAGAATATTTTAATATAATTTTCGCCTAGAGGGTAAGTTTGTTAGAGAATAAAAAAAAATAGAAAAAGAGATTTGAACTGATTACATTCTGAATTTACTGCTTGAAGGAAAATTCTTAATCATTCTTTTATGATTTTGGATCTGATCATTATGGTTTTATTAATCTTCTGCTTGACTATAGAATCACCTTCTTTATCTACGGGGACCTGGATAGGATTTTTGGGAATTTTTATTAAACTTAACTCCCTTTTTTATGGAATACCTTTTTTTCCTGGTCACTAATCTTTTATCCATATTTTCTCCCCGTAGGCGTTGATAATAACCTTTTTACATATAGCCCTATATGTTTCATGTAATTTATATTGTAGTTTATATGACTATTAATTATTTATATTTAAGGTTTTAAAATATATGTTTAAAATAAAGCTTATTTTGGATTTAATAAGTTTTATTAATCCAATATTTCGATGGACCAATCGTCCATCTTATACGGACGTCTTACAAGCTATATGTATATAAATATCGGGATTCAGACAATAACTCTGAAAGATACACTCATGGACAAAACTTAAGGAAGTTGTACCTTTCAGCATGTATATCGGGATTGAGACAATAACTCTGGAAAATATTTGATACAAAGTGACCGTTATTGAAGACACACGAGATAACCAAGTGCGAACAAAATTGTATCTGTCTCCTTAAAAAAAAAACGACGACCGGCGACAACAAAGACTTTTTACTTATGTTTAGTCCACGAGTATATACATCACAATAGTTACAAGTTCAATAAGATAAAAAAAAAAAAAGTTAATTGAAAATGAAGTAAATTAAGCGAAGGAGAAGGGAGGAATAAATGTTGTACGCTAACTGAACAAATTTCCATATGGCCATTGAGAGAGGCTACGTGCAAATTAATTATTAAAATATCTATTTAAGGAACGTCGACCTTCCTCATTAAAATTGAGCATGGCATTAATTTAGCAGACGCCTATGTACACGCGTCCGAATCCATCTTGGAAAATGGGCCAACATGTACACAAACACGAACTGAAGTAACTACGTATATGCATATACATCTATGCAAATCTATTATTTAAACACAAATTGCTCGTGTATGTTAGTCACCCTTGAATTAATTTGAATATTTAATAGATCGCTATACTAACTCTCTACTATGCAAATTGTAACAAATGTGTGGATATGTAGATAATATCTGAATACCTTTATTTGTAAAACGAAAAATGCAATTATACCGCGAATGTTTCTTTTAAACAAAAATCGAAATTTATTTTAAAGAGAAATAACGACTATTTCTAACTTTAAGGATGAAGTATGAAAGGGTGAAAAATATTTGAGTGTGCGAATTGAAATTACTGATAACTTGCGCCATTTATCGGAATAAATATCAACAAATGTAAAATGAAGAAACATTTTTGCAATTTATTTTTATTCAGTCAATAAAGAGCTTTCGGAATAATTTTCAAAAGTAAAGCATTGTACCATTTAGTAAAAGTAGAGCTTAGTACTTAGAAGCAAATAAAGGAAAATAAATATATCCCGAAAGCTTCCCATTATTTGAATAAAAATAAATAGAGTAAAGTTTTTCTTCAGTTTCGATATATACGGGTATAATATAAATATCAAAATTCTAAACTATTATAGACGCGTATGATTCTTTTTAAAAATAAACAACTTTTACTGCCCTTACTGCAATTGAAAAATCAATGAGAGGGCCTGGCTTATCAGTGGTGAACCCTCCCAGCTGTTTCGCCAGTTTAATTTTAAATTTTTGATAAAAATATTTTTTTTAAGAATCATACGCGTCTATAATAGTTTCGAATTTTGATAATAGATGGCGCGCTAATAATGCATATTAATATAATATAAATATACTATTTTTAAATATAAATGTCGACTGATCTTTGATTTTTTTGAAAATTTATCTCAGAATATAAGCAAAAATTCAACGACAGATGGCATAAGCCATTATGAACTTTCAGTTAGACTATCAGAAGATGATTGAATTTATATATCACGTGTTATATTAATATTTGAAATTGTAAAGTAATTAACACACACTGCCTTTTCAATTATTAAAATAATATATCTACAGAATAATTATCTGCCAAAACATAAATATTATATTAGAGAAGTTTATATTGAATTAGAGGATTTATAATTGAATGCAATTGTTGATTAATGTTTCGCTAGTTGTTTTTATTAATATGCAATTAACTAAAAATATTGAAGGCATATTTTTAATTTTTATCAACACCTGACTTTTTTATTTTTTATATATTTTTTCCGTGGTATTACATAATAGGCATTTATTAGGGAAATATGTGAAATCATTGACAAAAATAAGTGGAAAGTCTTTGATGTCACCAGTCGTATATATATATTTAAGGAAACAGAGGCTTATCTCGTGGTTATCTCGTGTGTCTTCATGAATGTCACTGTGATATCTTTCAGAGTTATTGTCTGAATCCCGATATTTACAAGCTAAAAGGTACAACTTCCTTAAATTTTGTCCATGAGTATATCTTTAAGAGTTATTGTCTGAATCCCGATATTAATGCTAAAAGGTACAACCTCCTTGAATTTTGTTCATTGTTGTATATATACATATAGGAAATATAAAGAAAATGCAGACCTGATACAATTGGCATGCTAAGAAATATTTTTTGTCTGTTTTTCTTTTTGAATGAAACAGGGACAATTTTGTTCACTCATGGTTATCTCGCCTGTTTTCACTGTAATATCTTCCAGAGTTATTGTCTGAATCCTGATAAATTGCTAATTATAGAGCTAATTATAGGGTTTGTAGAGTAGAACAAGTACTATTTAAAGAATACAAACATTTTACCGTATAACAACAAAAACCGTTATGAAACAAAGGAATACAAAAACCGAACCAACTTTCTATATAGAAAAGTTTAATATTTACAAAGTAAGATCAACTCTCCCCTCTGAATAGACGCAAAAACAAAGCGCCATCTATTGACCATCTCCGCAAGCTAGCGTATTCTGAATTTTTCAAAACCTTTGACGTAGTTTTTCACCGGCCCGAGTCCGCTAAAATGCGGAGATAGTCAAATAAGACCGGAAATTTGACCAAATAGACGACCATTAGTTACGTAAATTCATATATTTCAAACAAAACAAACTCTATCAATTGAAATTTACGTTTAAATATTTTTTTAAAATAAATGCAGTAGGTCTTTAAACGAAACTTATTTATTGGATAAAACAAGCTTTCGAACACAATGCTTTTCTAATAAAGCGTTAATACCATATCATTACAATAATGTTTTAAAGGAGGAGACTTTCGAAATGCCATTGATAACTTGACATGTTCGAGCATAGATGTAAGGTTTCAAAGAGACCTTTTACAATATAGATTTATATAAAATTGAAGATTGGAAAATGTTTTATGTAAGCATTCTTATGGCTTACTGGGAAAGAGATTGTGATAAAATATCAATAAAAAATGACTGGCGGAGCCATTTTCCTGAATTTATTTCAGGCCAATATATTTAGCTTCCAAATACGGGATATTTTACTTCATACAGATTTATCCTAGTTTTAAGAGACTTTTGGGTCCCTTTAAATTCAAGATGGTGGCACACGCAGCGTTTCGTCTGCCCTTAATATTAATGTGGGGCAGACGAGAGTTTTCTGATATATGCATATAGGTTTAGATTTGCATGGTAAAGCACGTACCGTATTTGAAAACTATCTCTCTGGTCTAAATATAAACATAACGTAGCTTTATTTTAAAAAATATGATATCTTTGTAAATATACATCTTTTTTTTTTCTATTTGATATCTATTTTGATTTGTTGTGGGTATATATATATTTTAAAAATATCTATATTTATGTTATATGGGTTTTTAAAACAATAATATTACGTTTTTATTATTTAAAATTGTTTTGAAATATTATGAATTATATATATAATGTTTCCCAAATATCACGGAGCAAGTTAAATAAACGTTTAGTTTATTTTTGCTCCACTAGATGGCGCCCTGCCATCTAAAAACCACATGTGCATACATAGAATCTTTCTTCAAAATAGACGCTAAAACAAAGCGTTATCTATTGACCGTCGCGGAAAACTAGCGGAATCAGGTCGGTGACAAAGCCACAACACCAGTTTTGGCAAACTGAGAAGTTTCTACCTAGAGATCATGGTTTCGGCCTAATGGCCCTCGTCAGAACAGGGCGAACTTTATTTCATGAGAGCCACACGGGATCTTCTTTTCACTCTTTGTTATCTCGTGTGTCATCAATAAAGGTCACCGTAATATTTTCAGAGTTATTGTTAGAATCCCGCTAAAACATACTAAAAGCAACTTCCTTAAACTTTTCCATAAGTGTACATACATTTAGTCGAAAAATCTGTAACATATTGCATTTTAAAAGAATAAAAAATGAAAGTTATCTAATACAATATTACACTTTTTTTTAAAATCAATTTAAACGACCTATTAATTTGAATTCCGGTAAAATAATTTAAAATGGAATTCAAGTCTGGAGAAATGAGAAAAATAGCTAAAAGGTGATAACATTCCACGCGCCCGGTATAACATAAATTAGGGAAGATTCCAATTTCACTTGTTAAAATGGGCCCATTTAATTAGAGGGACATTTAAAACAAATTGAACTAATTACTGGCTGGAATAGATGAGGTTAATATATGGGATGGCAAGAATTCCGCCGCTAAACAAATATAAATTACACAACAAACACTTGAGAGCGTTTGGTGAGTAATATTTGCATATTCTGACATATTTTATGTTACATAGATATCGATTTATATATATTTTTGTAATTCTAAGGATATTTATGATTTTTGAGGGAGTTTTTTGTTATCAGTATGGAAATTTTTCATTCAAAAGAGAATTTACAAAACAAAGGGGAACATTTTAGACTTAAAAAGGCATGGTTCCAAGGTCGATAAGCGTGCCCACGTGATTGAAATAACGTGATAAGGTTTAGAATAACATTTCAGTATTCTAGTATGGAGCTAAATAATGTGTTAACATTTTATTTATGGGAACAAATTTCTGATACAGGCTGGTATATTATGCATATAGAAAATATAAATTAATTACATAGATGATTCAATTTGCACGAATAAATATTTTTAAAATAATTTTTATTTTATTTTTATTTTTAGAAGAAGAAGAAGAAGAAGACGGAGACAAATTTGTTCTTACTTGGTTATCTCGTGAATTTCCAATAAAGGTCACTGTGTATCAAATATCTTTGAGTGTTATTGTCTAAATCCCGATATACATGCTAAAAGGTACAACTTCCTAATTTATTGTCCACGAGAGAGAGATTATATTACAATTTCAATTTTCAAAAAAGAAAATACATAATGAATGAAGACATGATGACGCGAATGTTTCTTTTAATATATAAATCAAACTTCTACTGCGAGTAAAAAATATTAGGAGGGCTTGGCTCATCTGTGGTGAACCCTCCTAGCGGTTTCACCAAATTAAATTACCAGACCGCTTCTTTAGAGCTCTAATACTGTATTGGATCATTCTGCTTATATATGCTACACTGAAGGGTGGAATCTTAGAAATGGTACTCAAGCAAACTATGGACATAAGCTTTCAGGACAGTAGAATTACATTTAAATATTTGCATTGAGCAATGTTATTCCGCAAACAATAAAGACAAGTTATTCATAAATTAATACAAAGAAATAACACGCTATATTTATTTATTTCATATAAAAGAAAATAAATACACGATGATATTTGAAGAAAAAGAACTATTGTGCAGGAAGATTTATAAATTTTCTTAAATTACAAACCTTCAGATTAAATAAGGTAGTTGTGATATATTATTCTCTCTATTTACAGTATCCGTCGAAAAATCCCACACAAATATAAATATTGAAATAAATATATGAACACGCCATAATTGACGAAGGGATGAATATTTACAGCAATATAATAAAAAAATATTTTCCTAAAAATCTATTGCGAGGGGTGTAATCAGTGATGGGGTCATAAAATGTACGCTTGGTTCTAATGATATCTTGTCAATAAATATTGACTTTTGACTGGGGTAAAAAATAGATCAATATTGTCTCAAGTTTAGCTCCAGGGATATAGAGAACCTCTGTTAAAATTAATTTTATTGATGAGTATCTTGAAATTAATTTATATACCTCTCAGAGAGAGAGAGAGAGAGTGTGTGTGTGTGTGTGACAATTTGACAATTGAAAATTATTTATTGTCTCCTAGACAATGTTACATCTCAAAGAGAAAGAGAGAAGAGAGGGGTATATACATTAGGTTAGCGCTTGCCGCGGTGACGTCTAGTCTTGGGAGCCAAGGCCCTCCTGAGCTCGGACAACCCGCTGAGGATCCTGGGATGGGAATCCCGAGCGCGCTCGATGGCCGCCTCGAAAAAGACAGCGTAGTTTTTCTTCAAAATAGGCGAGAGTCTCGCAAGGAAAGGCGCCCTAGAATGGGGATGTAGGATGGCATCAATGGCGTCGGTCCAGGAGGTTTCATCATCGACCAAGGGTCCAGGGTTGATTTTGGACATGATGATCTCTCTCAAAATTTCATCGATGCAATCACCCAGGTTCGGCGGCAGGTCTTCCTCCATCGGGGTAGGTGGTAGGGACGGAGGTGTCATAGCCGGTGTCGGATCCTCTTTGTGGGGAGCAGATGGTGTCGGCCCAGCAGGCTGAGGCGCAGGCAGTGGGGGTGCTGAAACTGCGGCTGGTGAGGGAGCAGAGGGCTCCTCAGTGGTGGACATTTCCACGTCCGGTGTTGGGGCCGCAGGCCCGAGGGTCTTCTGGGCGGGCAGAGGGCCACGCGGGGCAACGAAGTCCGGCCGAGCGGGAGGCGGCTCTGGATGTTGTGAATTGGCCGGGCGAGGGCCCACGGGACCCTCAGGCGCCTGCAGGGACGGAGCAGGGGTCACAGGTGGAGGGGCAGAAGGCGCCTTCTCCATAGATACGGCCGGGGCCACTGGTGGAGATGGCCGAGGTGCTGTAGATGTAGTTACAGCTCGGGCCTCAGGAGGAGCGCCGGGAGTCTCCGAGGCTGGGTCGGAGGATGCCGGTGCAGGAGGCTGGGCTGCTGATCGCTGAGGCGGTGCAGGGGTGGTCGGTGGTGGGACGCCGGCAGGAGTGGTTGGTGGGGCCATTCTGGTGTTGTTGGCCAGCCCTGCAAGCAGGGGGCAGATGGCCCTACGGTGTCCTTGACCGTGGCACCTGGAACACCTGATTCCAGAGGTCAGGTATGCGGGCCAGGTCTCGCCTTTTATTTTGATCTCGAGGCGGGTAGGAAGCCTTTCGATAGTCACTCCTTCGTGGAGGGCAATGAACGCCTCTCGGCGGCCATCATTGTAGATGTAAGGGCTAGCCTTCATCAGTTTGGGCGCGATGGATGTAACACGCCCAAATGTCGAGAGGGCGTTGATGATGACACAGTCCGCCACGAAGAAGGGCAGGTTTCCAACTGTTATCCTCTCCGCTCTTTTGCGGAAAGGGAATGCTTTCAGGAGTGTGCCCTCAACCTCGAGGCCCTCGCTTATGAGGCGCTCGACCAGGCCTCTGTTGGTTAGTCCCAGCAGGTAGAGTCCGTTGACCTTGGAAACCTGGACGACTCCGCTGGTTCCTCCGACCATTCTGTCCAGTGCCCTTAGGTAGTGGAAGGGCTCTAGGTCGGGGCTGCGTTCGATATACACGCAGTACTCCTCAGAGGAGGACGCCTGCTGCGCCCTGGCCTCCGCGATATGCGCCCTGGTGGTCCTAATCTCCTCCGCCCGCGGCGCCCATCCCGTGGATGATCGCGGTCGGCGATCGGTCCTAGAACCTCCGACATTGGAGGATGGTGCATTCGATGTAGGCGAATTCCCCGAGCCGCGGCGTCTCTTCCTTCTCTGGACAAGAGTAAAGTTGTCCTCAATTTCAGGATTTATATCCTCTGTCATGTCTGCCCAGTTTCTTTGAGCTTGGGCTACGGCATTGGAAGATGGATTAGCCGCCAAGTTGAACGGCGCGGCCAGATTTACATCTTTACTGCCGGCGGGCAAATTTGCATATTTATCAAATGCTTCTTGATTATTAGAGTAATTGCTCTGCGAATCGAAAATTGCAGATTTCTCTGCACAGAGGTGTGCTTTCAAGCCGTGCCTTCCAGGCATCTGATCAGCTTTTAATGGGCTTTCAGCCCGTGCTAAACTCGGCGTACCGCCGGTAGCCATACACCCGCCAGGGTGGGAAAAAGGCGGAGCTCGACAAATGCGTGCCGCACGGCCGAGTGTGTGTGTGTGTGTGCGAATCGAAAATTGCAGATTTCTCTGCACAGAGGTGTGCTTTCAAGCCGTGCCTTCCAGGCATATGATCAGCTTTTAATGGGCTTTCAGCCCGTGCTAAACTCGGCGTACCGCCGGTAGCCATACACCCGCCAGGGTGGGAAAAAGGCGGAGCTCGACAAATGCGTGCCGCACGGCCGAGTGTGTGTGTGTGTGTGTGACAATTGACAATTGAAAACAGTTTATTGTCCTCTAGACAATGTTACATCTCAACCAGGAGGGTGAAAAAGAAATATTTACATTTGACAGTTGTCAGGAATCAAGGCATCGCCGCCTAAGACTGGCCAAATCGGAGCTAACATCGGGATGTTTGCCCCGAGCCGGTTCTATGGCCGCGCGGAGGAACTCAGCGAGGACTCCCCTCATCGCAGGTGTCAGTCTCGCCATGAGGGACTCTCTTTCATCGATGAAGAGAATGGCATCCTTGAGGTCATTCGGTTGGATCCCTGATTGATATAAGGGCCTTAGGCAGGTTAAGTGCTTCAGTTTCTTGAGGATTTCAATAACCATGCACTCCTCCCTCATGATCGGCGTCATCTCCTCCTCGTCGGGAGCAGGTGGTATCGGCCCGGCAGGCTGAGGCGCGGGCAGTGGGGGTGTTGGAGGCACTGCGGCTGGCGAGGTCTTGAGCGCCGCCCTAAATGTCGATGTCTCCTTGATTGACATCTCAACGTCCAGTGTAGGGACTGCAGGCCCGTGACTCCCAGGAGCCCGCAGGGACGGAGCAGGGGCGACAGGTGGAGGGGCAGGAGGTGCCATCTCCGTAGGTGTGGCCGGGGCCACTGGTGGTGATTGCCGGGGTGCTGCAGGTGGAAGCGCAGCTCGGCTTGTGGAGGGCACTTCGGAGACCTCCATGGCTGGACTGGGGGACGCCGGTGGTGGAGGCTGGGCGGATGGCTGCTGAGGCAGGCCAGGCGCAGACGCTGAAGGGACGCTGGTGGGAGAGGTAGGTGTGGCCGGTCCAGGAGCGTTGGTTCGCCCCGCAAGCAGGGGGCAGTTGGCCCGGCGATGTCCTTGGCCTCGGCACCTGGAGCATCTAATCCCGGAGGATAGGTATGCGGGCCAGGCCTCGCCTTTGATGGTGATGTTGAGACGGGTGGGCAGTCGCTCGATGGTCATTCCTTCGCGGAGGATGATGAACGCCTCTCGGCGGCCGTCGTTATAGGTGTATGGGCCCGCTTTCATCAGCTTGGGGGCGATGGATGTAACTCGCCCAAGAGGTGTAAGGGCGCTGATGACGGCTGCATCCCCCACGAAGAAGGGGAGGTTGCCCACCGTTATTCGCTCCGCCCTCTTGCGGAACGGGAAGACCCTGTGGAGTGTCCCCTCCACCTCGAGGCCTTCGTTGACGAGGCGCTCGGCCATGCCTCTGTTTGCCAGTCCCACCAGGAAGTGGCCGTTCATCTTGGTCACTTGGAAGACCTCCCTGGTGCTCCCAAACATTCGATCCATGGCCCTCATGTAATGGTAGGGCTCCAGTTCAGGGCTGCGCTCTACGTAGACGCAGTGGTCTTCTGTTGAGGACGCCTGCCGCGCCCTGGCCTCCACGATGTGCGCTCGGGTAGTCCTGACTTCCTGGGCGCGCGGCGCCCATCCTGCCGAAGATTGCGGACGGCGGTTAGTTCTGGCACCTCCTAAATTGGAAGAAGGTGCGGCCGCTGGAGACGAATTCGCCGAGCCGCGACGTCTCTTTCTTTCTGGACAATGGTGAAGTTGCCCTCATATTCGGAGTTGCTATCCTCCGATAATTCTGCCCAGTTTCTATGGGCTTGGGCAGCAGCCTCAGAGGAAGAAGCAGCGGCAAAGTCGGTCGGCGCGGCCGGATTTGCATCCTTGCCGCCGGTAGCCGGATTTGCATATCTTTGATTCTTCGTCGATTTCATTGAAGAATTGAACTTCAAAGCGTTTCTCGCTGGTAACTCCGCACTGGGATGTGCTTTTGAGCCGAGCCTTGCAGGCTTTTTCTCGGCTTTTGAAGGGCTTTCAGCCCGTGCCAAACTCGGCGTATTGCCGGAACTCATACATCCGCCAGAGGCAAAATACGCGGAGCTCGCGCAACGCGTGGCCGCACGGCCGAGTGTGTGTGTGTGTGTGTGTGAGATATTTTATTCTACATTTATATATTTTCAATCTCTCTCTCTATATATATATTATATTTATTAAAAGATTATATTTCTGTTGATTTTTGATTATGCTATGGTAATGCAGTCATGGTTAAAATATTGAAAGTATAACATAAAAATGGTTTTTATCAGTGATTTCTTTAATTGAGCTTAAGGACTATATAAAAAACAATTTGACAAAAGTACTGCCTAGCTTAAGGCGTAAGAATTAAAAAAATGAAAACTTATTTACATACAGAGGTCTCCGAACCAGAACAAAAGGATGCCTCTCAAATATCAGATTTCTTACTAAATCTATCAAAGGCCATATATACCTGACCTCCCGATGCATGGAAGAATCCAAATTTGCAGAGTTTATAATTCAAACCACAGCTGACATCAAGTCACAAGAACAATTGATCCTCAGCAGACAAAAGAAAATACTTGCGTTCTGGTCCCTAAAATATAAATTTCCATTAGAGCCTGTTGAACCGGAAAACTCAAACGTAATAAACTTATCTAGCAGAACCCTCACCCCATCAGAGAACGAGCTCCTATCCAAGGGTCTAAAATTCAGGATCCCAAATAAAACAGATTTCCCAAAAATCATCAGCGGCATAGAGACCACCACCAAATACCTTCACCACTAAGAGAAACGCAATATCAGAAACGCAGTGGCCCTTGCTCTTCAAAAGCCTTCCATTAACCCCCCAACACCCGTTGTGAATCAAAAACTCTTCAAAGATTAAAAACCTCGCAGGAAATAGTTATCTGCAGGTCTAACAAAGGGACAAATACCGTTGTATTGGATCGTTCAGCCTATCACTCAAAAATACTGGACATTTTACAAGGCAGGTCTACCTTTACCCCCATCTCTGCCCAAGATAGCACTAAAGCGTATGAGGAATTCAAGAAATCGCTTAGCAGGTTAAAAAAGACCGGCTACCTATCACCTGAAGAATACAAGTCCTTCTTGATGAACCATTCTAGTAATGCCTACATATATGGTCTACCCAAGATCCATAAACCCTCAGTGCCACTACGACCCATTATAGCCTACCGCCTCTCCCCAGCCTTCCCCCTAGCTAAGTTTCTTTCAAGCTACATCTCCCCCCTTTTGAACAGCCATAGGCAGAGTTATACCATATCCAACACCAATGCTTTCATACAGGAAATAACCAAACTAAAACCTCCTCCCCATTACACTATGTGCTCATACGATCCCACCTATCTATACCTCAGTCTCTCCCACTCACCATCAATATTGATTCCCAAATGGTTTCCAAGATAACAAATCTGGCCAATATTTCCCTTGATATGGGCACAGTTACCTACAACCATCAATTCTATAGACAAATCAGAGGCTCTCCGATGGGAAGTCCTCTTTCAACAATAGCCTCAGAGATCGTTATGACCAGACTTGACACTTGGATCAACGAAAAGCACTTATCTGATATACTCATATGGCGCAGATATGTCGATGACATTTTCTGCATATGCAGAAACAGTCAGGAAAACCTCATTCAAAGTGATCTAAACAGTTACCATCCCGATTTATCCTTTACCATAGAAAAAGAACACAATCAGGCCATCCCCTTTGTTAAGGTATGAGAGGTCAAATTAAAGAAACCTCCCTTAACATATAAAACCTTTTACCCAAAGTCTTGATTTTGTTTGGGCTGCCTCGGGTGATCAAGCAAGAAAGAAAATGAGGAAGACAAAACCAGCGGCTACTCCTGTAAAGCTCTTCTGCTCTACTAAAAAACTCCTTATTTAAACAACACGGCTAAGTTATATACATTCAAAAGGAAATTTACATAATAATTTATACATTCAATAGAAATCTACATTCCTAGTCATACATTCAAAAATATATTTACATACTATATGTCATGACTTTTAACACACTCCCACCTTTCTTTTTTGTAAAACAAGAAAGAAAAATTTCGTTCCACCGTGATGGGGGGATCCCGGTAGGTGGGACACCGTTGCAGGGAGCCCAGGCTCTTATCCAGGAAAACCATCTTCTTCTCGGCACACTGCGGCACCCTCTCCATACACAACACCGGAGATTGCCCCATAAGCGTCCATCTTCCTCTTCCAAAGAAATCGGAGGTAGTCCCAATCATTTTCCTTGATGGCCATCACCTGGAAATATCTCCTCATGTCGGTCAAAACTCCGAACTTATTTTCCCGAAGTTTTATCCCTATTTCCGGGATTCTTCTCAGCAGAATGGGTCCCCTCTTTAAATATCGTTTCAAGGAGAGTCCGTTATATCCCGACAGGAAGCGTCGTCAAATACTGGCCGTATAGGCGTCGTTTTGGATCCACTCTTAAACAAAAAGTGACGGGGCAAATAGTGTCCTTTTACCTCAGGTGGATCTTCATTAACTCCTTCGATGAACCCTTCATTCAACCATTCCTTTGGATCAATAATTTTTTCTCCCACCTTTGAATCAGTACCCTGTTCTGCATCTAGCTTTTCTTCCACCTTTAATTCAGTACCCTGTTCTACATCTAGCCTTTCTTCCACCTTTGAATCAGTACCCTGTTCTACATCTAGCTTTTCTTCCACCTTTGAATCAGTACCCTGTTCTACATCTAGCTTTTCTTCCACCTTTGAATCAGTACCTTGTTCTGCATCTAGCTTTTCTTCCACCTTTGAATCAGTACCCTGTTCTGCATCTAGCTTTTCTTCCACCTTTGAATCAGTACCCTGTTCTACATCTAGCTTTTCTTCTTCCACCTTTGAATCAGTACCCTGTTCTGCGTCTATATTTTTCGCTTCATTTCCATCATGATCTTTTCCCCCGTTGTATTTATCGTCCTTATTCTCTGCATAATCAGATTTTTTTTATGATTTTCAAATCTTGGGATTCTGTTTCCTTATAATTATCCTTTATTTTAAATTCTGCATCTCCAGTTAGTCTTGCTTTCACCAATTTCCTCGATGCTGGAACTTTGACAACTCTTTCCTCATTTTCCTCATTATCATCAATCGATTCAGTTTCATCATCTGAAATCTTCACTTGATCAGCGCCTTCAGCTGCTGCTCTAGAATTGTTCACTGGTTCATAACCTTTAATTCCCGTTCCAGAATCCTTCACTCCATCGCCCTTAGGCTTCGCTTCAGAATCCTTCACTCCGTCGCCCTTAGGCTTCGCTTCAGAATCATTTACTCCGTCGCCCTTAGGCTTCGCTTCAGAATCATTTACTCCGTCGCCCTTAGGCTTCGCTTCAGAATCCTTTACTCCGTCGCCCTTAGGCTTCGCTTCAGAATCATTTACTCCGTCGCCCTTAGGCTTCGCTTCAGAATCCTTTTTTCCGTCGCCTTCATCTCCTGCTTTTTGACCTTCAGATTCTTTTACTTCATCTCCTTTATCTCCGTCTTTAGAATTCACTTTATCAAGTTTTCCTTCCGCTTCCTTTGCTTTGTCTTTAGCCTCAGCTTCCTTCACACCTACATAGCTATCAACTGCAGTTTCAGAATCCTTCACTTTATTGCATTTAACTGCCGCTTCTGTTTCCTTCCTTTCACCGCCTTCAACTGTTGCGTTCAATTCCTTCTTTTCTTTAATAGCATTCACAGCACCTTTTTTGCCCTCATATTCAATATCTATTATAGAGGGAGCTGAACAAGCTTCGTTTAGCATTCTAGCTTTAGCTAGAGCAGGCTTCACATCCGTAGCTCTAGCAGTTTTTACAGAATTCTCTTTTTCCACGCCTTCAATTTCATTTTTCATGGACTCTTCCGGGCTTTTCTATAGAGACGAAGTAGCCTGAAGTTTGATAACTTTCTGATTATCGGTTTCTGAATTCGGAGAGGCACTAGACGCCCCTGGTGGAATTTGAGAAGTCTTGGCCTGAGCATCCCTATCCCGCTCACGCATTACGCGAATTCTAGCCTCCAAATAAAATCTTTCCATTATATAGGTTTCACACTCCTCAAACTCCCTATCTATCTCATCATCGCCAATAGCCTCTTGGGCCAACAAAACTCCCTGGCATTGTTCATTCAATGCCACCAGCTCCAAATGGAGAGATTCCAACCTATCATGCCCTGCATATATCCTCTTTTTATCAATGGAAGAATCCCTTAATTCTGCATTCAAACCATTAACCTGCTCAGTAAATCTACCTCTGGCAGCCTCTCTTATTTTGTTCAACTCCTCCATTTCACCTTGTAGTTATCCTTTCACCTTGTAGGTATCCTTTCACCTTGTAGGTAGCCTTCCACCTTGTAGGTATCCTTTCACCTTGTAGGTATCCTTTCACTTTGTAAGTAGCCTTTCACCTTGTAGGTAGCCTTTCACCTTGTAGGTATCCTTTCATCTTGTAGGTAGCCTTTCACCTTGTAGGTATCCTTTCACCTTGAGCTCCTTTTAACCTTTAACAAAGGGCTTTTTGAGCTCCTTTAAACCTTGAGCTTCACTTTTCCCTTGAGCTCCTTTTAACCTTTAACAAAGGGCTTTTTGAGCTCCTTTAAACCTTGAGCTTCACTTTTCCCTTGAGCTTCTTCAACTTCTTTGCCTTTGAGCTCCTTCAACTTCTTTGCCTTCGAGCTCCTTCAACTCCTTTATCCTTACTTGAGCCTCTTCAACTTCTTTATCCTTACTTGAGCTTCACCTTTCCCTTGAGCTCCCTTTAACCTTTAACAAAGGGCTTTTTGAGCTCCTTTAAACCTTGAGCTTCACTTTTCCCTTGAGCTCCCTTTAACCTTTAACAAAGGGCTTTTTGAGCTCCTTTAAACCTTGAGCTTCACTTTTCCTTTGAGCTCCTTTTAACCTTTAACAAAGGGCTTTTTGAGCTCCTTTAAACCTTTAACAAAGGGCTTTTTGAGCTCCTTTAAACCTTGAGTTTCACTTTTCCCTTGAGCTCCGCAGATTCTCACTCTCCCTCTGCTACTCGGCAGGCTCCAATACTTCCTCTGCTACTCGGCAGGCTCGAATACTTCCTCTGCTACTCGGCAGGCTCCAATACTTCCTCTGCTACTCGGCAGGCTCCAATACTACCTCTGCTACTCGGCAGGCTAATACTTCCTCTGCTACTCGGCAGGCTAATACTTCCTCTGCTACTCGGCAGGCCAATACTTCCTCTGCTACTCGGCAGGCTAATACTTCCTCTGCTTCTCGGCAGGCTCCAATACTTCCTCTGCTACTCGGCAGGCTAATACTTCCTCTGCTACTCGGCAGGCTAATACTTCCTCTGCTACTCGGCAGGCTAATACTTCCTCTGCAACTCGGCAGGCTAATACTTCCTCTGCTACTCGGCAGGCTAATACTTCCTCTGCTACTCGGCAGGCTAATACTTCCTCTGCTACTCGGCAGGCTAATACTTCCTCTGCTACTCGGCAGGCTAATACTTCCTCTGCTACTCGGTAGGCTAATACTTCCTCTGCTACTCGGCAGGCTAATACTTCCTCTGCTTCTCGGCAGGCTCCAATACTTCCTCTGCTACTCGGCAGGCTAATACTTCCTCTGCTACTCGGCAGGCTAATAATTCCTCTGCTTGACCAGCCCACGCAGCCCACCCGGGGACGCCACAAATGTTAAGGTATGAGAGGTCAAATTGAAGAAACCTCCCTTAACAAGTAAAACTTTTACCCAAAGTCTTGATATTGTTTGGGCTGCCTCGGGTGATCAAGCAAGAAAGAAAATAAGGAAGACAAAACCAGCGGCTACACCTGTAAAGCTCTTCTGCTCTACTAAAAAAAATCTTTTTTCAAACAACACGGCTAAGTTATATACATTCAAAAGGAAATTTACATAATAATTTATACATTCAATAGAAATCTACATTCCTAGTCATACATTCAAAAATATATTTACATACTATATGTCATGACTTTTAACACCCTTTTTAGACATCCTAATTTTGCGTACCCATAATGCCTTCAACATCACAGTCTACTACAAGAAAAACAGTCACCCTTGTTACACCCACTTTAGTTCTTTCTGCCCAATAGCACACAAAATTAACCTTGTAAAGGCCCCGGCCAAGCGCATCCACACCCATCTTTAAATCTATAGAAAAAATATATATAATCTCGAATCTCACCTTAGCAGATTTCCCACTTCCTTTTATTAATAGACACACTTACAGGCTTAGTCCCCCCAACCCTCCAACAGTTTACAAATCGACAAGTGTTTCACCCTATTCCTCCCACACAGTTAACATCTCAAGAATCCTTAAAACATATGGCATCCATACATATTTCAGTAATACCCTAAATGTATCCACACACCTCAGACATCCCATAACCACACCAGACTCGCCCCCCTGATCAACTCCATAGTACCAGCGCGGTCTACTCTATCTCATGCACGCAATGTGCTGTCACATATGTGGGTGAGACAGGTAGAAACGTGGCTCTTAGAATTTCAGAACACAAAAGGAATATTAGAAACAGAGACCTCCGCTCCTTAATATACCAACACATGTCTTCCACAGGCCACAAATTCAACCTCAGCCGGCCGACCAATCACTACCATCACGTTCCAAACCAGCACCAAGGATTGGTGTTGGAAGCTATAACCTCTGTCAATCTGAACAGTTTTAATAGAAAAATTGACATACCAGATATTTATAAAGTATTCCTGTCCTGATGTGTTTAATCTGTTTATTCTGTGTTCCCTTCACAGTGATATTCCAGTCTTCCCTAATGTGTCAGATTTAGAATTTACCTCATTGTCTTTTTCACTATATTTGCATACCTTAATTGTAATCATAGTTGTATTTTGTTTCTCCGTTTATAAGAAAAAAAGTAAATATGCTAAAATATTGCTTACCATAGTATAAATAGGCTTCTATCTCTTTGAATCTCTTAGCTTTTTTGCCAGTAGAAGGGCGTGTGGCCCGAAAGCTCGCTCGTGTTTTATTAAAAAGAAACTCATCTTCCTTCGCGCTTTACTTTATTTGATTATCTAAACAGGAAGAGTTCTATCGCTTAAGAATATATATGTGTGAAAAATAGTACAAATGTGAAATTGTACTGGGATAAGGTGAATAAATTAAAAAAAAAATACATCTCCTTATCAGGCAACTGAAAGTTTCTGATGGTTGGCGCCATCTATCGGGATAAATAACAACTATTAGTTGATTTTTAATTATTCCATAATCGGTGTTGTGTCGCCTCCCAGCATTAGTCACGACACGCAGCCTATATTTACTGGTCAAATTTTTTTAATTGCACCGTTAATGTCCTATATATACAAATATATATTTACATATTAATGATAAAAAAAAACATGCAAAATACATACAGATATTTACCAATTTACATACACAACACATCTCCCCTCTTAATAGTAGTGCAGCCGGTCTGGCGGTCTTCTGGATCGCTGCGGTCTTGGACTGCGCACAGGGACAGGGACAGCCGCAGCAGCAGGGCGCGGTTCTGGTTCTGGAGTGTCCTCTTGTGCTGAAGACTCCGCTCCTTTCAATTCTTCGTCCACCTCCGGGGCTTCTTCCATTGTCTTCTCCTGTCCTCCAAGCCTAGGGTGATCTCGAGAAGTGCCAGGCAGTATAAAATCTCTTGATGTACCCGGCAATACCAAATCTCTCACTTCAGGAACTTCTTTCTTGATAACTGGCCTTAGTTGATTTATGTGTCTTTTCACATAACGGCCTTCGTCTTCTATAAGGTAATGTCGGCTGCTCAGTAGTTCCATGACCCTGCCCCTTTCCCATTTTGGTCCGTTAGCAAAACTCCGGAAATACACATCAGAGCCGACCGCAAAATGCTCTTGCTTCCTCATGGCATCATGATACACCTCTCCTACCTTCGCCATTTTCGGAATCAAATTTGAAAATCTTGATCTAAGACTTCTTTTCATTAAAAGTTCCGCGGGAGACTCCTTTAATACCGTTTGAGGAAAAGCTCTATGGGTGAATAAAAATCGCTGTAGATTGATTTCTATACTGTCCTTTCCTTGGCTCTTTCGTAAAGAGTTTTTAAATTCACGTACATATCGCTCAGCTAAGCCATTAGTGCTGGGATTGTACGGACTCGTTTTTGTGTATCTTATACCATTTATTTTTGTAAATTCATCAAATTCACTTGAGACAAATTGTCTGCCATTATCGGTTACCAAAGTTCAGGTAATCCAAATCTGGCAAAGATCTCCCTAAGATGTCCTATGATAGTCCTGCTCGTAATGTCCTTTATGATGACAATCTCCAGCCATTTGGTGTACGCGTCTACAAGGACCATAAACATTCGTCCCATAAAGGGACCTGCTAGATCTGAAGTGTAGAGGTGCCACAGCTTCTCAGGCCAAGTCCACTCTGAAATGGTAGACGGCGGCATACTTGCAGATTCTTGGCATATTCTACAATCTCTAGCCAACTCTTCAATGTTCTTATCTATGCCTGGCCACCAAAAATATCGTCTAGCAATCATTTTCATTTTCACCATCCCTAGGTGCATCTCATGTAAATCGTTCAAAATTAAGGATCTTAATTTCTGGGGAATTACTACTCTTTCACGCCATTGAAGACACCCAAACTCACAACTTAATTCGTCTTTTATCCTATAATAGGAATAAAGTGGATTTTCCTGCGATACTTTTGGAATTTGCCAATTATTTTACCTAACATTTCTCAACACAATTGATAGTAATTTATCCCGGCGTGTCTCAACTGCCACATCCTGGAATGAGAAGGGGACCTCACTCATTTTCCGAAGGAGAAGCACCTGATCCTCATCCAAAGATTCCGTGGTCTTTGAGACTAAAGGTAATCGTGATAAAGCGTCTGCATTGCCATTATCATCAGTTTTCGAAACTCCACAGTGTATTTAAATGCAGATAATTTTAAAGACCACCTCTTAACTCTTGATGCAGCACATATGGGGATCGGTTTCTGGGGTGAAAAAATGTGCATTAAAGGTCGGTTGTCTGTGATCAACACAAATTCACGTCCCAATAGATATTGTCGGAATTTCTCACAACCAAAAATGATGCTTAAGGCTTCTTTTTCTAATTGCGAATACCGCCTTTCCGCTTCAGTTAGCGTTCTTGAAGCAAAGGCTATAGGAGTTTCTTCCTTTCTATCGTTCCTGTGACTCAGAACCACTCCTAAACCATAGCTAGAGGCGTCACATGCAAGGACTAGTTCCCTAGTTGCATCATAATGTGCCAGCACCGACTCGTTAGTTAGCAATGCTTTGCATTTTGCAAATAATATACGGTGTTCGCTAGTCCAGTTCCATTTGGAATTCTTTTTTAAGAGCTGATAGAAGGGCGCTAAAATATCTGCAATATTTCTTATAAACCTAGAGTAATACATAAGGAGACCTATAAAAGATCTCAATTGAGAAACGTTTGTAGGTTCAGGCGCCTCTACCACCGCTTCTATTTTGCTACTTATGGGATGCAGTCCTTTTTTATCTATTTTAAAACCTAAATATTCAACAGCATTTACTGCGAATTTGCATTTATCCTTGTTTAATCTTAAACCTTTTTCTTGCAGCCTTTTAAAGATCAATTCCAGCTTTTGCTCGTGATCTCTATGATCCTTTCCGGCTACCAGGATGTCATCGATGTAGCAAGCCACTCCCGACATATCTGCAAATAGATTGTCCATTTCTCTTTGGAACTTATTTGGTGCTACAGCTACTCCATAGGGTAGCCTTTTGAAGGCAAATAACCCCTTCGTAGTATTAATGTTCACCACTCTTTTGGCCTCTTCAGATAACCTCACCTGCAAATAAGCTCTGGATAAGTCCAATGACGAAAACACTGTATTTCCAGACAATTTTGAAAAAATTTCGCCTATTGATGGCAGCGGGTACTTATCCAATTCTATGGCCTTATTTGCGGTGCATCTGAAATCGCCGCAAATTCTAAGGCTTCTATCTTTCTTCAGTACTGGTACTATAGGTGCGGCCCAGTTTGCATACTCAATAGGTTGTAAAATTCCCTCGTTAACCATACAATCGATTTCAGTTTCTACTTTTTTCTTCAAAGAAAAAGGCAAACTTCTCGCCTTACAAAATACAGGAGTCGTATTTCTTTTAAATAAAAATCAATATGGACGTTTTTTAAGCAACCTAATTCTTTGCTGAATAAATTAGCATACTTATTTATTATAACTTTGATATCGGACTCGCTTACTTGTCTAATGTTCAATAACCTAGGAAAATCAAGATTTAAATTTTTTAGCCATTCTCGTCCCAACAAAACTATCGAAATATCTTCATTTACAACTATCAACCGCAAATTTTGATTTGCTTCCTTCACAAAAACTCTTCTCTCACCAATAATTTTTATTGGTTTACCGCAAAAGAACCTCAATCTTAAATAAGATGGAGATAATTTATTATCTTTCCAGTATTTTTCATAAATTGTTTTCGGTATCAGTGTGACGGGACTTCCCGTGTCCACCACAAAACACAACTGATACTCGTCAACATGTAGATTTATTTTTGCATCAGTATCACCTTGTACCGAATAAATAAATTCGTCCTGCACATATCTGCAGTCTGGCAATGATTTACCCGTTTTTCACACCCTGCTCAAATGTCCAATTCTTTTACATTTAAAACAGGATTTTGTTTTATGTGGACATGCAGGTGCCAGGTGAGAGTTTTTTTCGCCGCATCGGAAACAAATTGTCTCCCTTCTTTGCATTCTGGGCCCATGCTGCCATCCTCTACGAGCTTCATTCTTTCTATTTCCTCCCGGAACAATATCCATCTTAGCCACTAGTCCATTCTGCAGCTCCTTAGCATTTTGTTCAGCTAGCTCAAACGAGACTGCTATAGAAAATACCCTGTCCAAGGTGACATCGTCATCCTCCTGTAACAATTTCTTCTGAAGGCTTTCCGATTTTATACCAGCCACAAAACGGTCTCGTAACATGACCTCCAACATTTCACCAAAGGTGCAATCCATAGCCAAATGCCTGAGCTTACGCAGGTATTCTGAAATGGATTCATTCTCTAGTTGTATTCTCTTCAAGAACCTGCATCGTTGAGATATCACCTTCCTTCTTGGAGCTAGATGTAGCTTTATTCGTTGTATTAACCGTTCATAAGGCTGTTCTTTCATTGTACTCGGGAAAAACAAATCATTGCCCAGCTTCAACATTTCCGAATCCAGCAGAGAAACAAAGATGGGCATTCTTTTTCCTTCTTCCAATGCATTTGCCTCAAAAGCTGCTTCAAACATCTGAACGAAAATCTCAAAGGATTCTTCCCCTGGCCTGAAGAAACAGAACGGTACAATCATTGGACACCCAGACATACTGTTGGCTTCTCGTTCGCTTTATATTTCTGTTTTCCTCCACCTGTGAAAGAGCACTTGAACCGGTTCCCACACACTCGTCGCAAGTTGTTGTGTCGCCTCCCAGTATTAGTCACGACACACAGCCTATATTTACTGGTCAATTTTTTTTTAATTGCACCGTTAATGTCCTATATATATATACAAATATATATTTACATATTAATAATAAAAAAACATGCAAAATACATACAGATATTTACCAATTTACATACACAACAATCGGCAAATTCTGGAATAATTAAAAATCAATGAAGAGTTGATATTTATTCCAATAGATGGCGCAAGCCATCAGCAACTTTCAGTTGCACGATAAGGAGATGCTTTTTTTCTTAAAGAATATATCTGTCATTTATTTTTTTTTCTAACCTCTAACTGATATCCTTTCTATCAGCCATGATATTAATTGCTCTGTTTTGTAAAGTAACGTAATTGTTATATATATATATATATATATATATATATATACAGGGTGATCCAAAAGTCCCGCACAACTTTAAAAATTAATAACTCCCCGAATATTTGAGCTAGAGCAATGCGGTAAACACCATTGTGTTCAGGATGCAATGGGATTTTTTATGGCAAATAATGAAAAATTCGAAATTGATTTTAGTTACAATTTTATTCGCCAGATGGCGCTCTACCAGAATCAGAGATTCAGCGGCCAAATTGTTTGATAAATTGAAAAATATAATTGATCGACATGTATTTTTCCTTTTTGAATACCAGGAAAGAACCCTAATAATATCAAATAACAAATTAATAAAACACCACTTCGCCAAAAGTATGAAGAATTGGTTAACGATTTTCAAATACAATCAGAGATATGTAAAATAGGTAAATGCAAATTAAAACATGTAGCAAAAAGAAAATTGATATTTTAGACACGGTTTGTTTCCGAAGATAATAAATTTATAATATTTTTAATTCAACTCTCACTCAGTATCGATTATGTTTATTTTAATTCATTTGAAAAATATGTATCTATCTCTGATAATTTATTTTACTCTGGAATGCCGTTGTTGTTTTTGTCGTGTCCAATAAATAGCCTCAGATGTCTCCATGCATTTCTATCACAGCAGCAGCAGCAATGTCCACTATCTTGGATGTATAAAGCTGCTGCTCTGGGTCTATGTCAATTTTCTGCAAGGCTGCGGGAATGAGAATATGTGGGTAGGTGTTAGTTCCACACCAGGACAGTTGTTGCATGTTCTATAGGTTCTTGTGCCATCTGGATGTATTTTCATTCCTTTATAATGTTTTGTTCTAAGTCTTGTTATAGTTTTTGTCAGTTTTCTCTCAGAGATTATTTCACATATTTGATCTTTTCTTATTTTTTGTTTAATTATCTTGTATTTTGCCAAAGCATCAGCGTCAAATACTGACATTTGTTCTTTATTTTGGCTCAGCTTTCTGGCTTCCTTTGCCAATTCAACTGCCATTTCATTACCCCGATCTCAACGCGGGCAGGAATCCAATGTAGAATGCAGTTATTCTACAATGATTCCAGTTGGGTAAGTAACGAGTGTATTTTCTGTGTGATTCTAGTATTGCCCTTCTGAATTGCTTCTAGAGCGGATATGGAGTCGCTCTATATTAAAATTCCTCCTGCTTGATGCAGGGATGGTTGGTTAAGGCATAAATCAAGAGCTTTCCAGATAGCTGTCAGTTCACAAGTGAAGTTTGACGAAATCTGTCCTGCTCCTTCTTTGATTTTGATGTTTGTTCCATCTTGCAGTATTATGTTAATTCCGACCCCTCCATTACTCAGGGTAAGGTCTGAAGATCCATCTGTATATGCTGTTAAAGGGCGTGGCCTAGCATTTTTAATCAAGAATTTGTACTATGAGGACATAGCCGTTAATATTACAAACACATTAGACCTCGAAGCCCAAGGTATCAAAGTCTACCTCAATCAAAACAAAGCCATCAACATATACAATATGTATCACCCTCCAAACAATACATTTATTGACGATGGAACAATGGCTCAATTTCTTACAGACAACACTATTATTGTAGGTGACCTTAATGCCAAACATCAACTATGGGGATGTCCTACGCCAAACACAAGAGGCAAAATACTATCAAACATATTTGACGACAATGCCTTCATGTGCTTAAATGATGGGAATCCTACCCATCATTCATAAAAGCTATAATATTGCACAAGCCCTTGATATAAGGTTTTACTATCCTGACATTTTCCACAAATGCAAATAGCAAATATTAAAAGGTTTTGGAAGTGATCATTTGCCTAATTTGATAGAAATTAGCACCAAGACCAAAACTAGCTCAATTAAGAAAAATTCTGGAACTTCAAAAAGGCTAATATGATATCTTTCGAAAACACCATTATTGAAGCAGCCAAAGTTTCAATACCAAGAGGTAATATAAATAAATGGATTCCAAATTATACACACCAGGCAAAAAATATTCAAACACTTATAACTAAAAGAAATGAACTACAAAAAAGTGCACCCAAAACCAAACAAATTGTATAACTGAACTGAACATTGTGATTGCAAAAATAAAAAGATTATACGTAAATGTGAAAAGGAAAAAATGGAAACAAACTTGTGAAAAGCTTGAACCCAAGAAACCCAAATACAAAACTTTGGAATTTGGCAAAACAAATTGACAGAGCCCAGCCAAAAACTGAAAACACAAATATAATTAAGAATACAGATAGTACACCAGCAACTAATGACAAAATTGCTGCCAATCTTTTAGGTAATTCATATCAAATAAGTAGTAAAATCAAGGTTGAAAAAAGGCGCGAAAGATTATTCATGACTGTAAAATGTCACCAGCACTCATAATATTTTCCATGAAAAAAATCAATATGAAAAAGCTAGCTTATGCATTAGAAAACACTGACCTAAACAAGACTCCTGGGCCAGATGGAATCCATGGCCGAATGATATCAAACTTGGGCAAAATTGGCAAAGAAAGACTTCTTAATATTTTCAATAACTCCTGGAAAACTGGAAAATTGCCTCAAGACTGTAAAAATGCAACAATAATTCCCATTAAAAAACTTGACAAATCTGCTGATGACCCAAAAAACTACCGACCTATCTCCCTCACAAATATTTGCTGCAAATTAATGGAAAAAATTATACTCAGACGACCAACCTACCACCCCGACACAAGAAATCTCTTACCAGAAGAACAATATGGATTTAGGAAAGGACATGGGACAATAGACCAACTCTTATTTTTCACACAAAAGGTAAAAGATGCACAAAACAAAAAAACCAACTAACCACACCAAGTTAATTACAAAATTATACAAACATTTCAAAATTGATGGAAAAGCTATCACTTGGATAAATAATTCCCTTAAAAATATATAAATCAGGGTCAAATATAATGACACTCTATCTAAAACCTTCAAATTGTACCAAGGATTACCACAAGGATCAATCCTTAGCCCAACTCTCTTCACCCTATTTATTGCAGGCATAGAAGAAAAATTTTCAAATAAAACCAATATTGGACTTTTCGCTGATGACATTATTCTAGGGAGCAGTAACACTAACTGGAAAAAAGCTGATAGAGATTTGAACAAGACTCTTCTCCACCTAGAAAAATTTGCTAATAAAAATAAATTAGAATTTAACCCCCAAAAATCTGAAACCTGTCTTTTTACTACCGATAAGAAACTATACAAAATAAGACCTAATATTATTCTGAAAGAACAACAATTACAATAAAATAAACCTCCTAAATATCTCGGCTACACCCTGGATCCAGAAATTAAAACCAGTAAGCATATTGAAGGAGTTGTTAGAAAATGAAGAGACCGACTAAAAATCTTGAAATATATTTCAGGAAGAGTGGGGAGCTGAAGCAACAACACTAAAATTAACTTACACATCTCTAATGAGACCTATCTTGGAATAGGGATATCAAATCTATGGTACAGCATCTGAAACAAATCTAAAATCACTGTAAAGGATACAACTAAGTGCAGCCAGAAATATTACAGGTCTTCGAAAAACCTGCCCTAATAATATTGTACTTTACGAGGTAGACATTATGCCCTTGAAATATAGAATAAGCTACAATATGCCAAAATATATAAACAAAATCAAGAGTTATGAAAACAAACACAGAACTTTCAATTACATACTTAATTGGGAACCCAATATAAGATTCAAAAAAGAAGGCCCTCTCCACCTGGCGAAAAGAAATGGATTTTTAAAATATAAAGTGGAAAAAAATTATTTAGCTGAAAAAATATCTCCATGCGAACCATTAACAAAATGTTATTTTTAATGCCACTTTAAATGAACCCACCAACAGACAATACCAAAATCCAGAATACTTAAAACAATTATCATTAGAAATAATTAATCAAATTCCTAAAAATGCAATAACTATCTATACCGATGGTAGCAGAGACGAGTTGGGACACATTGGCAGTGGCTGTCTCATCAAAACCACAAATGGCATTGAGAAAATAAACAGAAGAAACCCAGAATTTTGCTCAGTCTTCAGATCAGAATTTATAGCCATCTATAAAGTCTTAAAATCCATCAGAAACATTAAACATTACGATATATGGATTCTTACTGATAGTAGAAGTGCCATACAACACTTGAGTCACACAGGGGATCTTAGAGACAAAGTAAGCAGGAACATAATTGGTTATCTCCAAAAACGCTCAATACCTCAAAAATTCACCTTCAATGGATACCCTTACATATTAGCATTGAAGGCAATGAAGCTGCTGATGCGCTAGCGAAAAATGGCACAAAAGAACCCTTGCTACAGAAAAATAAACTTACTTTTAAAGAAATAGAAACAGTAGCCAAAATAAACAAGAACTGGAGGATCCCACCTAAGCACAGTTGGTATACCCTAGAAGCAGATGACCACCCAGACCTTTAGGTCCACAATCCGGCATGCGAAGCATGCCCTTCGCTGCTATTCTGTTCAACTCATAAGCCAAGTAACGGTATCCAAGCTAGTGCTTGGACATTGTACCTGGAAACACCACCTCCCAGACAACGTGTCTGGAAGGATTTCTATACCGGTGGCCTTTAGTCACAGCAAAATAGGAAACTATCTACTGTGTCCAGCAGGGACCGCGGGGAGGCGGCCACCGGTCGACTCTGTTCACTCACAGCTGAGGAAAAGCTCAGCTGCCACGTCGTGGGCTTTCTCAAGAAGCTTGCTGTGATTTCTCAGCAGTTTACTCTCGATCGCGCCCCTCGCCCTCCTTCTCTCTACTGCACACCCACTACCCTTGGACAATCCAAGACGTAGTGGCGTGCATTCATATCCCTTTCTCCATAGACGCAATCAGGGTTTCCCTTAATTTTAAATCTGTGGAGACTTGGGGAAGAGCCCATGTCCCGAACTACCCTAATTAGTTTGTGGGACATTACCTTACAGAGGTACTTGGGTGTTGTTACCCCATTGAATACCTCTCTCCCCTTCACACTGTTCCTCCATCTGTCCAACCATAAGTCCTGGACGTGCCCCCTGATCCTCCTTTAAACTTCTTTCTTGGTCACTGGGGTCCTCAGTGATCTACCACTAAAGCATCCTGCCTTAGCGATCCTGTCTGCGAACTCATTACCTTCGATGAGGCTGTGTCTCCTAAACCAAGGGAGCTTCGGAGCCCGCGTCATCATCTCCAGCTCCTGGATTATTTGATGCTCGAGTTGCCCTTTCTCCAGATTGATGGCGACGAGGGCCGACATACAATCTGAATAGAGGCAGTCCGCGTTGAAGTTCTTCTCGGCACACACTCTGAGGGCTACCCTGATCGCAACCAGCTCGGCTGAAAAGACCAATTCGTCCACTCTGAGTGTTAAACTTTCTTGGAAGATCAGCTCTCCATTAGTGAATATCACTACCCCAGCTCCAGTATTGGTTCCAGACTTACTACAATCAGTGAAAACCTCCGTGCCAATCCCTGTCGGCCCTCCAGGACTCCAATTCCACTTTGGCAACCACTGCGGAGGCTCCTTGGATCCCTCTTCGATTCCAGGGCCCCCGCTTCAAGTCCCAGGGCATCTTCCCTGTTCTCTGATGTCTGATGGTCTCCTCCTCTAGTTTAAATCCCAGGGGAATAAGCCCAGCGAGGACCAAAAAGGCCTCACTGCTGGTAGTGCGATATCCCCCTGTGATTCTGAGTGCCGCTGTCCTCTGCACTCTATCTAGAGTTGTTGCCACCTTCTGATCCCTGTTTCGGCGCCACCAAGCCCCGGAAGCATATAGCAAGATTGGCTCGACACAGGAGAGGCAGAGGTTCCTAAAAATAGTACCCTCCTTTCCCCCCCCCCCCCCCCCCCCCCCACCCTGTTGAGAGCCAACCAGGACAGGCCTGCACAACGCCTCCCTGCCTCTCGCCACCATCTCCTCCGCCTGGTATTGCCAACCCATCTTGTCATCAATGACCACCCCCAGAACAGTTTCTTTCCAACTTCCGCCCACCAAAACTGAGGCTAATCCGTCTATCCCTCAGGAAGTCACGAACCAAGCTGCACAAATTATCAGGACAACCCATGTCCATTAAATTTCTCATCAGCTTGTTCCAGCTCATGGAGTTGAACGCGCCATCCATGTCCAGGGCCACGAAAAGAACCCAAGCACCCTTATTGAAGCCCATCTCAACCCCCTCTAACACCTCGTTCAGAGCTGTGGTTGTGGACTTCCCTTCCCTAAAACCATGTTGGAAAGAGGAAAGGAGTTCATTACTCTCAAGCCAATGCTTCAGTCGCTGAGCTAGTAGGCTATCCAGGACCATACCTAGACACACTAGTAAAGAAAGCTTACAATAATCATTAGGAGAATTACCCTTTCTACCAGACTTTTCGAGAAGCACTACTCGGGCAACCTTCCATGCCTCAGGAAATGCACCAGTGTCCAGGCACCTATTGAATAACCTGGAAAGAAGCGATGGGTGCATCCTTACCAGGGCTTTCACGACCGTGTTATCGATCCCTTCGGGACCAGGAGATTTCCTTTTCCCGAACTTGAAAGCCGTCAGTTTCACCTCATTCTCAGAAAAGGGCGGATCTACCAAACCACAAGTGGTCAGAGAGATCTCGTCCTCTGGTTCCTCGTTTCCGAAGTGCCGATCCAAGTTGTTTTTATTTTGTCTTCTGCTTTCGAGCGAGTAGGTCTAGAACACATTTTCTCTGAATTTTCTCATTGTTGGTGGATGAAACAGCACCAGTGATTATTTTGGCCGCTTTTGCTTGAACACTGTCTAGTCTTACTTTTAGTGATGAGCTTGAGGGAGCCCACACCGGTGTTGCATATTCCATTATCGGCCTTATTAAGGTGGTATATCTTGTTCTGATAATTCTGGGTTTTGCTCCCCAATTTGTTCTACATAGCCTTCTCAGAATGTTTAGTTTTCTGATAGCTCTATTTGAGGTGCTAATTATGTGTTCTGAAAATTCCAATTCCTCATCAATAATAATTAAAATAATTTTGTTGACACATCTTGTCAATACATGCACAGTCTGCACTATTAAAAAAATATAATATGCATTATATACACTATGTACAATGAATATGGCGCCTCTGCCAGCGCTGCAGAATTTGGTGGAGAATCGCCAGTGAGTCTCCAGCGACACCACGCATTTTGCGTTCTACGATGAATACGTAGATCGCGTACTTCGCCGCTTAGGAGATGGTGATGGCATGGTCCTCGAGACCAACTTGAAAGATCTAGGACTGCAGTATCACACCTAGGTATTATGGAGTTCTAATTTTATCAAATATTTGTTTGTTTATGCTTATTTTGTCGTTATATTTATGCCCTTTTCCCTGTGAGTGGAGAAGACGCATAGGTTTGGTTTTATTGGGTTTATGGTCATTTGGAGTTCCATTGCCCACTTTTCCAGTCCTCTCATTGATGTGTTCAGTATTTTTTACGATTTTTCTATGCTGCTACTTGTGTGCCATATGGCTATATCATCTGCATAACAGGCAACCTTTGTGTCTTCAGTGAGGTAAGGATGGATGTCGTTAATATATAACAGATAGAGTAGAGGACTGACACAGATCCCTGAGTTACACCAGCCCATGTTCTTCCTTCATTGGAAAGTTCTCCATTGACCCGAACCTTTAACCTTCTTCCCCTTAAGAAGTCTGCAATCCAGATTAAGGTTTTTCCTCTTACTCCGATGTTGTGCAGCTTTTTACGTAATTTCTCCCTCCACACTCGATCAAAAGCTGAGGTCATATCAAGGAATATAGCCGTGGTCTTCTTTGGCGGTTTTTCCTGGAAAGAATCTATTATTGATTGACAGAAGTAGAACAGTTGATCAGTCGTACAGTGCTGGGATCTATAGGCAGTTTGGTAGAGGTTTATTTTATTATTGTTAGTGAGCCAGACTATGAGCCTAGAGTGGATAATTCGTTCTGGTATTTTACAAAGTATACTGGTGAGAGCAATTGGCCGATAGTTCTTGTATTCCTTGGCATCTTTGTTTGGCTTCAGTATTGGCACTATAATTGATATCTTCCAATTCTTTGGTAGTTTACCAGTTTGCCATGAAATGTTCAGTATTCGTAGGAGTTGATTATTAGCTTTGTCTTCAAAGTGTTTAATCATTTGACCAAAGATTAGATTATCTCTTGGTGACCTCTTGGATTTTTTTATTGATAAGTTTAGCTCATTCAGTGTGAAGTCTCTCGAGAAAATATCTTGTTGATGGAAGTTTCTTGCTTGTTTAACTAACTGGTTTATATTATTTTTAGAGTCCTGTCTTCATTCGTATAGTTGAGTATGGAAGTGCTTGAAAGATATTCAGCAATTATGTCAGCCATCTGTTTGTTCTCGTTCTCGCTGTTCTATTCATATCGGTTAGAGTAATGGAGGATTGGTGTTGGTTTTGATTGTTCTCTAACACTCTAATCATATTCCAGTGTTGGCTGTCCTTTCTTGGATCCATTTTTTCGCAGAATTCTGCCATTTTTTTTGTTTGCATATCCAAATTTCTTGTTCTATTTTGTGACTAATTTCAATGAGTTCCTTTCTGTTTTCTTCTGTTTTATTTGTTTTAAGAAGTTCATTGATATTGTCTCTCTCTGCAATCATTTCCTCGATGTTGTGGTCCTTCCAGTGAGGTATCCGCAGGTCTTTACGTCTACCTCTAGGTATCGATGCTTTTGCAGCTTTTGAAATGTTCGAAGAGAATTTTTCCAAGTTTTTGTCAAGCGTTCTGTAATTCAATTTTTCGTTGCACAGTTCTTCAAGCTTTTCTGTGAATTTTTTTCAATCGGCTTTCCTAAAGTTCCATGTTCTTTTATTCTAATGGACATTCTCAATTTTGAAGTTTAGGGTTGTTAAAATTGGTCTGTGGTCACTGATTGCACCTCTCAGGATTTTCCATTGTGTTGTGGGTGCGATGTTGTAATTTATCGCTGTGATGTCTATTGCGGATTCTGTGCCTGTGGACTTAGATAGGTAGGTGTTCTCTCCGTTATTTAACGGTGTAAGGTCGAGGTCGGTTAGCATGTCCTCAACCTGCTGACTTTTGTTATCCTGGACAGGTGATCCCCAAATTGAACTTTTGGCGTTAAATTCGCCGAGTATGATTGTGATATCCGAAGACGCTTCACTTAATGGCTCTATTGCGTGTACCCATACAAAATTCAAAGATTTCACGAGCTGAAAGTTGGCGATTTTGAGATGCGTCAAGAATTCGCTGCATGGGTTTTACGGCAAATTGATATTGATGAAAACTGGCTGTCGAATGTTCTGTGGACAGATGATGCTCACTTTTCTCTAAACGGAGAATTTAACATTCAAAACAGCCGCATTTGGGCAACAGAAAACCCTAGGCTTTTTACAGAAATGCCACTTTACCAGCCTAGAGTTAGTTTTGTGTGGTTCACTTATTTTATTATTGGGCCATTTTTCTTTGAAAAATCAATGGAAGAACTTTTAAAACCGTTTTTGTAACTGGTGAACGTTATGTTCAACTTTTGAGAGAAAAGGGTATTCCCATATTGTGCAGGGCAAAAGCACTAAGCGAAATAACATTCATGAAAGATGGAGGACCTCCTCATATCTCCCGAGGTGCCAAACAGTTGCTGAAGGATACGTTCGGTGAAAATCGTATGATAAGTCGCCACATTATATACCAGTGGCCTCCAAGATCACCAGACTTGACGCCTTGCGATTTTTGTCTATGGGGGTACATTAAATCGTGTGTTTATCGATGCTGGCCTACCACATTGGCCATGTTGAAGGCTTCTATCAGATGGCACGTTTTATCAATTTCAACAGATATGTTATTTAATGCTGTCCATTCTGTCATTTATCGTCTGCAGGCGGTGATTGAGAATAAAGGGTGCCACATTGAGCAAGGATTGTGACCTAATACAAGAGAGAAGGCAGTTACCTCATGTGTTATATAAGCCGCCATGTATTATGTTATCTACCAATATTTTGCAGCTCTTTGTGAGGGATATGGGGATAATAAATTCTGTCCTCCCATCTTGACTCTATTTTTGTGAACAGTAATATTTTGTTTGTCACTTGCTCACATATTATGTCGTGCAAACCAGAGTGTTATAACTTCTCGAATAACACTGGTACACACAATTTCCCCCCTTATGTTTAGTTTTCGCTTTTCGCTCATTAAAAGAAATAGCATAAGGAATATTTTCTGTACACCAATAACTTTAGAAATTTTGTGAAAAAAAAAAATAATACAAAATGATTTTACTACCACGTTTTTCAACGCAAAGGGTCGATTTAAAAATTATTTTTATTTGAGGGGACACATTTTTAAAAATTGTGTACAGTATAATAAACAATGATAACATTTGACAAGCCCATAGGATATTTGGAATAAAGTACGACAAATATATTTTGTCACTCCCCTCTATATTTCATTTGTTGGATCATGACAAATATCCAGTTAAATAGTCAAGGGTCGCCAATCAGTCAAGAAACTACACATTTCTTATAGCAAGAAATCCTATTAATAGTGCCATCATAATTTTTGGTACTATATTAACATTTAAAAAATTCGTGTATTGATATCAGCAGTGTTTTTCAAACATTCAATCTATTTCACAAAACCCCATATAAAATATACATATTTTTGCTACATGTTTTAATTTGCATTTACCTATTTTACATATCTCTGATTGTATTTGAAAATCGTTAACCAATTCTTCATACTTTTGGCGAAGTGGTGTTTTATTAATTTGTTATTTGATATTATTAGGGTTCTTTCCTGGTATTCAAAACGGGAAAATACGTGTCGATCAGTTATATTTTTCAATTTATCAAACAATCTGGCCGCTGAATCTCTGATTCTGGTAGAGCGCCATCTGGCGAATAAAATTGTAACTAAAATCAATTTCGAATTTTTCATTATTTGCCATAAAAAATCCCATTGCATCCTGAACACAATGGTGTTTACCGCATTTCTCTAGCGCAAATATTCGCGGAGTTATTAATTTTTAAAGTTGTGCGGGACTTTTGGATCACCCTGTATATATGAATCATGTTTCAAAATGGAAATCTGCTAAATATAACAAACTTTAATAAATTAAAAATAATTAGCCATCATACACACAGTATTTTAATTTACCGATTATATTTTGCATCGATATTTCTTGAATATATATGTTATATAAAAAAATAAGCTTTTCAAATATATTTCATAGATAAATTACTCTGTTAAATCGACCAACAGAGGTCACGCTTCCCCCATAAAAACTCATTGTTGCTGTTTCCCGATGGCCGGCTCAAATCTTTTGTACATTATGTAAATAAGTTTTTCATTTTTTTAATTTTTACGCCTTAAGCCAGGCATTAATTTTTATCGATTTTTTAAAAATTATTCCTTAAGCTCAATTAAAGCCATTTCTAATCTTCACTATTTTTATTATATTTTAAGATTTTTAACCACGACTGAATTACCAAAGAATAATCCTCAAGATATTCAAAAATCAACAGAAATCTCATTTTTATTTATATAACATATATTTCTAAGATAGTAATAGACAGAGAAATACTTAAAATACTTCACGTAGTTTCCAATTAAGCAAAAATGTTTTAGAATAGTTGGGTATATATGTCCTCGACATGTCAAGTGTCCTGATCCAACAAAAGTGGTTACCTCAGTACAAGAGTTGGGGAGCCACTCACAACTTCTCTAAAAGGTTTATGGATTTCCATTTTTGGAAGTGAAAGCGTGAAACTGTCCCTAAACGGATTCCTTCTTTTTAACTCTTTTCTTCCTTGGTCCTAATTGATTTGTCAGTATCTTTGTTTTTACTAAACGGAGAGACTTGTTCACTTTCAGCGGATTTTATAATGTTTCAATGCTCTAATCTTTATTGTGATATACTTTCAGTGAAGAAATTTATTTTTCATATATATAATACCTTTTGGAAATAAAGCAATCCATAAATAAATATTTAATTAAAAAGGCATATATTGAATCAAAAAATCATTTTTTTTACCAATATTTCAGTTGGAAGAACGCTAACTGCCAACCAACTTTTTAATTAAAAAAAAAAAAATATATATATATATATATATGATACTGTGAATATATCCTTTTTACATATATATAGGGATGCTAGAATATCTCTTGCCATATATAGGTAAAATTTGTATATATTTGTATATATTTCATTGGTTGTTCCTAGGTAAGATGTAAAATCAAAAATGGTTTTAATGGCCTTTTCTTTCTTCTTTAAACTCTACTCAAATCATGTAGTTATTCAATTGTTTATGTAAAATAGTATATGAATTTAGTGTTGTTGCTTGACGCAAGTATCCCTTGTGGGGATATCGCGTCTGATTTGATAATAAATAAATATAATAGAGTTATTAAAGTTTCGGAATGAATATTTCTCATGAAAGTTATTTATCATTATCCAAACAAAAAAAATATCTTCATTTATCTCTATAATTTCTAATAATTAGAATTCTCCCTAATGATAAATATATCATGAATAATATGTTTTGTTGTAAAGAATTGAAGTTGCAGTCGTGATAAAAGAAAAATATAAAATATTTATTTACTATCAAGTATTTTATTTTCAATTACATGTAGAAAATTACACATTAATAACGGATATCTAGAATTCAAAAACTTGATTCAAGTGTACAATGTGGGATTTGATCCCGGTTCATGGCGTCGGGAATCGAAGGTTTTAACCACTCTACATCGACTTTGAACCAGACTTGCCTTGTTCCAAAATCACTTTATTAGGTACCGCTCAAAAAGAGAAACCTAGTTTATGATATTTGTAACAATGAATAATAGGTGAATAAATTCCACTTTGGTTACAAAATCACTTTAATAGGTACCGCTCAACAAGAGCAACCTAGTTTATGATATTTGCAACAAGGAATAATATGTGAAGGTTATTAACATATTAAACAAAATGTTAACGCTGGATTCGATCCCGGTTCATGGATGTCAGGAATCGAGGTTGTTACCCACTCGTCCACCGACTCTTTTTTTTTTTAAATTAGACTATATTTTTTTATATACACTGCATTTATATAGAATACAGTAAATGGATATTTAAAATATCTATGCGAATATAATTCTAAAACTGTATCTCCATATATTACTTTCCAAAAAACAAACAAAACAAAAAAAAATAGACGACTGGAGACCTCAAAATACGAAACCTCCTTACAATTTCTTCATGAGTATAAATAATTTTACAGTTTAGTTATCTTTCGAAATATTTTTCTAAATATAATATTTATACTATATATACCCTATATGAAAATTCGGAACTATTATAGACGCGTATGATTTTGTAATAAAATAAACAATTCTACTTCCCATACTTAAATGGAAAAATTAATGGGAGTAAGGGTATTAGAGAAATGTTTAATTTTTGAAAGAATCATACTTGTCTATAATAGTTTAGAACTTTCATAACAGATGGCGCGCTAATGCATTATAATATATAACCTATATAAATTACATACTATCTTACAATATATACGTTATAAATGATATATTTATGATCAAATATAATATATATATTCTATAATAGATAGTACCTAGCAGTCTAATGTAATAAATGAGGTCTGAAGTGAATTCATTACACGGGAGTAAATTGGAGGGTAGGGCGGTCCTTTGTTGGCCCTATCGCCTATTAGTTAGCCAGCCTAACCTATTATGGTTAGGTTAGGTTAAATCTGGTTGATCCCACCACAATATCTAACTAATCCCAGCTGGTGTCAACACACTCTCATTGGATGGTTTCTCCTTAACGAGTTATTTATATTATTAATGTTAGCTATTTATCTAAATAGATTATTAGTTATGGTGTGATGTTTGTTGGAGTCAAATATCGGTAGATATGACCATATCTGAAATCGAATATATCTCTAAAGAAGTAGCTACTTGGAATAAAACCAAAATATTTCGATGTATTTCTCTTTGAAATCGATATTAAGATGACAGTTCTTTATGCTCATCTGAAAAGCACACTTTTTTCGATATTTAAACGATATTTTACAGAATTCAATCAAAAGGCGACACTGAAAATACCTTTTTTTTGCGATAATTTGGATTATCAATTTAAAATGATCTCACACCCTTTCATTAAATAAATTTTATCATTGCAGTAAGGTTTGTGGAGAAACACATTGCCAACAAATTAATTGTTACAGAATTTATCGGTAGATAGCAATTAATTTTTTTATATATATATGTCGTAGCTGTCGTGGTCGAATGGAAGGGCGCGACCGTTGTGCATGTATGCGTCAAAAAAGAACTTGTTCGACACTGGTGAGCGCGCGCGCACGCGGCGGTGCCGTAGCCTTCGCCCGCTGGCTCCCACGTTTATTTTGTACAGATTTATAGATGGCTTAATTTGTATTTACATTTTAACATATTATTTATGGCGAAAATAAATTATTACTCTTGGGTATTAATTATATAAATTATGACAGATGGAACCTCTGTGGGAAATATAAATTTAAAATGATTTTTAAATTATTTAGTAGAGACTGGTAGGCAATTTTATGAATTGAATTCTGATACTATGGTACAAAAATTTAAAAATTTGAGGGACATTTGCTAACAAATATATACAAGTAGAAATAAACACAAAAATTAGTCTGATATACGTATAATACATAAGATAATAAAGTTTTAAATGTAGCAGGATACCAACCTGTGTGATGTGGCTACGACTGTGTATCTGTTTGTGAGAATGTTCTGTGCGTGAGAGGATCTCCTGCGCTGGAGTGTTGGTGGATTGGTGATGGGCTGAGCATCCTCCTCTGTTCCTTACTTTTTATAAGAAACGTAAGAAAAAGGGTGTTGAAATGGTGCTCAGGGATAAAAAGGAATGAATGGTGGAATCTGGTAGGGTGCGTTCGAGGAATAAAGACTTGGTCGTGGTGAACAATTTGGTAGGATGATCCAAATTGGGTCACTGGCGTCCTCGGAAGGTGTCTCGTTTGGGATGGAGAGAAAAGGGGACTGTGGTCATGTCAAAGAAGTAGCGCAAGAAGAATATCTTGATGTTGGTGTGTGAATATAATGGTTTATTGCAAGTGGTCAGAGGGCAACGCACTGAATTCTGTGACGTACATCCTGAACGGATCTTTTCAAGACGGGTCTGTGACTGACACCTGGGAAAACCATCAGTTCAGGTTGGTCAATGGGCAACACAGGTGGTGTTATTCTAATTCAAAATAGATTTCAGCCATTCTATATAGGGATTCTCTGACGATAGAATCTTATGTGGGGGGGGGTCATCAATCAAAATGTCGTGGTCACCATCCTTTTCTGAGTAAATAATGAAGTCCTTGAAGGTATTCCAAAGGACTATCGAAAGCTCTTCAAGACATTGAATCAAGATTGATTGAATTTCTCTTAATCGGGACGACGGTAATAAATAAATCAGTAAATGTATAATCGTAATGGAGACTTTTGGGTTAATATACGTCATTGTAAGGAGGGACAGAAAAGATATTGGGAATTGTTTAATCCTATTAAAACATTTAACTATGGGCAACGGTACTAAAGAATTTTTGCTTATAACTGACCTATTTTCCAATTCCACGTTGTCACAGTTACTAAGGAGAGCACTGAATTGAGGGCCAATTTGCGGCGTATGATTACGTGTTGGTGAGGATGGGAGCATTATCTTCGTTGTAGGGGAAGGTTCTAATTGGATATCAATCTTTGGGATGGTGTCAGGAGTAGAAATATATCTGGCTGTTAATGTTGGATCGTCATTATTTAAGAAAATATCGGGGTTCATGTGATTAAATGGGTTACTTAATGTAGATGCATAATTCTTACAATCATCATGAAATATTTCAGGTGGGAAATGATTGTAAATAAAATGTAATTTTGGCGTTCTGTTGTTGTTCGTTGAGTGAGTTGGGAAGATGTACTTAGTGTCTTCAGAATAGTATTTCAATTTGTTTACGTGGATAATTTCCGTGTCTTGTTGAGTTTTGAGCTTGATTAGGTCTATTGATTCTAACTGTATAGGGGGATATCACCTCAATTATCTCATATGGTCCACTGAAGGCACTAATTTGCCCGTATTGGGGTGTTGGTAAATTTTGATAAGGACTAGATCGCCTACCTCAAAGTCGAGGGACCTGTGATTTTTATCAAATATGATCTTATCTACAAGTAGCTTATGCTATTAGCTATTTGTAGCTTATGACGTTCTTTCGTTCTCTGTAGCGCTAGGCGTCTAGTTTCAGTGACAGATGGATAAGGATCTAGATGTTGTGACAGTTCTTTCGGCAGGGAGCCTTTCATGAAGTATGATGGGGGAAATCCCGTGACGGAATGAGGGATATCGTTATATGCCTTAACTACTTTGGATTGGAGCATAGTCCAACTAGCTCTAGAATGTTGAAGATGGAGGGGCCTAAGTTTTCCGGTCAGGCTTGCGTTCAAACGTTCGGATAAACCGTTTGCTTGTGGATGGTTGCTGGTAGTGTCCATTGGTTGGATGTAATGGGAGATTAAAAATCTCCTAAACCTCGGTGATGTAAAGGCAAGGGCTCTATCTGTAAGGAGACACCTCGGACAACCACTTTGTAGTACCCTTTTTATTACTTGAATATATGTGGTCGTATTGTTGGAACGAGATGGAAATGTCCATGCGAATCGAGTCGCGTGGTCACTACTACATGCAGGTAAATTTTTGCACTCCCATATCTAGCAAACCCGGCTATAGTGTCCATAGAGACCAGATAGAATGGCAGTGGGGGTTCTGGCAATTCACCCAACTCTCCATATTCCGGTCCTTTTGGTATTTTGCTCATTTGACAGATGTTACAATTCTTAACGAAGGCACAAATGTCTATCGACATTCCGCTCCAAAAGTATTGGACGGAGATGATCCTAGTCAATTGAGAAATTCCTGGGTGGTTGAATTTCTGGTGGGCTTCTCTAAGTATGGTGGGTCGTAAGGATGGCGGAACAACTATTTTGCTCACACCACGTCTGGTGACGGTATTCAGGCCTGAGGTTTGGTGAACATACTTGGGATTATTCCGAAGCTCGCTTTGGTACATTTTTAATTGCGTGGCGTCAAGAAGCCCCAAAACGGATTTCGGGATAACAGGTCAGACTCTAGTTGTTTGGTTCCTTTGATGAACTTCACCTGATTGTCATAGACTGACAATCTCAAACTCCATCGAAAGAGTCTTCCTGCGGATTTTTGAGGTTTTTCAGCCACTGTAAGGCGCAATGATCGGTGAAAATAGTGAAAACGCCACTTAACAACCTTTTCAAAAAGGATGTCACGTGGGTCTGAGATGACAAATGCCTGAAAGCGTTCATTAGCCTGAAAGAAGTCTCACAACACACCCCACTTTACACCATTACCAGGAAGGTCTGCCATGCCAAGTGTACTGTGACGCATCAACACTCGGCATAGCAGGCGTCCTCAAACAGGTCCACCCTGATGGGAAGACCTACCAAGTTCAATACTTCAGCCGCTCCCTACGTTCACACGAACGGAATTATTCCATCTCTGAATTATAATGCCTAGCAATCGTTGAGAGTGTGGATAAATTCCGCGTCTGTTTGATGGACAGAAAATTTACCATATTTTCTGACCATCACGCATTACAATGGCTGAAAACGATCAAAAACCCGTCAGGTAGATTATTTCGATGGAGATTACGGATATCGAGATACGAATATGAGGTTCGTTACATAAAAGGAGTACAACAATATGAAACGAACATCATATCTCGTAACCCGTTCTGTGGCTACTTAGACGCCTCCCTCATTTAGAGCCATCAGCCTTCCCCGTCTGGAAATCCTAAACTGACATTGATCTCAACGGACTTCATACCATTTCCCGCAAAGCTGTAACCAAAATAGTAATCCCAAAAACACTCACTAACAAACTACTTCAATCAGTACACACACAATACAACCATCCAGGCATCTCAAAGATGACGAGACTCATCTCCGCTCAATATTACTGGCAGAACATGTCACAAGACATTGCAAAAAAGGTCAAAACCTGTCCAACCTGCCAATTGACAAAACGTATCGATAGATCCAACCCACCTCTCCAAAGAGACATCGATACAGTCCACATAAACAAACTAAACCCGTACACAAAAAATACCCAATACATAACACCAACCATAACAAAAATACACCATCTATGATATAGGAACAATTACACGTTTCCATTTAAACACCTTACACCCGAAATTTTTCCAACAGAGCCGCTGAAAATCAAACCGACGAACAGCGAACCTTTAATTCATTTAGATTCCACCATTTTCACCAAAACCCGATTTATACCCTTCACCAATGACAAAAAACGCGACATCGCCCATCCACAAATAGATCCAATCACAACTCACCCTCCACTAAGTCCGCCACAACCAATCGAATTACAACCCACAAAGAAATCTACTCATGGAGAAGATATGGGAAAACATGTGCAAATTTTCCATATTCCACTTCAAACTTTTTATCTGTCTTCTGACTATGCCATAGGCCCTCGCCCCATTTACCATAATAATCTACCTTGGACTATATACCCAACAGCCCCAAAAGCTTTACCAATTATAGGAAGCCATTTTCCATATAGGTGGTGCCTTCCATGCGATTGTGACTATCGTTCTGGATATCCTGAAAGACAATTTCCAGCGAACATTTAGGACGCTCCAGCCGGGACCAAATTTAAAGTTCCCCCGCATTGAGCCCTTCACTCCCCCCGGTTTCCGGTACTAAAAACGATCCCGGCGATTGAGGTCATCTCTGGCCCGCGATTTACACAAGACGTCCGCCATCTTGACTGTCACCAAATGCCATCCACTAACATTGGGATCCAACATTCACAATGAGTTCACATCCCGATTCTTTCAAAAACATATTTAATTATAAAAGATGAAAAAATAAGGAGAAAAACGTTTCTTTAATGAACGGATTTGTGACAAGCTTTCGGGCTGTCAGGTTGAAGGGCTTGACAGCCCGAAAGCTTGTCAGGAATCCGTTCATTAAAGAAACGTTTTTCTTCTTATTTTTTCATCTTTTATAACCAATTCAGGAGAAATTTCTTGTAAGTCTTTTCAAAATATTTAATTATATTAATATAATTATATTAGTATTATATTAATAAACAAATTCAATTCTCAAAACACCTCTCCCAATGAATTACAAACAAATTCGATTTTTTTACCAACACATGTTTACATTACATGTTACCCATATAAAACAAGCCTACAACCCTCACGACCAATACGCAAAATTCAGATCTCAAGGCCAAATACGAACAAAAACACGCACATTACCACTTAAAGGATAGGATAAGAAAAAATTAGGTAGTGAAGCCTTCGAGCTTACGTTTCTTCCGAAAGGAAGAGACGACCACTTTAAAAGGGTCGAGGACCCCTGTATTCAAAGATTCGATTCCGGTCACGACCTCCGATAACGAAGTTGACATCGGACAAGCACGACTTGAGTGCCCTAGGGAACCGCATAAAAAACCCTAGATGCATTAATGTTGGGAGAATCTTAATAATTATTTTCTATAATCAGACAAAATACTTCTTTATTGAAGACACTAATTACAATGAAGTCAAATTACTATAAAAAGAGTTTTAGAAACTCATACGTCTCCACACAGATTCTCAACCACTCTCACTCAAAGAAAATACCTATATATATACACATAATCAACACCACAGAATAAAATAGTCCACAGATTAATCAAATCATAGAATGAAAATTAATATTTGAAATTATAAATATCAACAAATCTCCCCTTCAAATCTTCAATTTTCATTCCTCAAAAAATAACTCCACCACTTAGGCAGCTTTTAAGCTTGACAGCATCCACACTCTTGGTAAGATGGTCCGCTTTCATTTCTTCTGATGGGACATGCAAAACTTCAATTTCTTCATCTTCCACAATTTGTCTTATGAAGTGACACTTTCTATTCAAGTACTTCGTACTTGCTTTCATATTTTTTGACTTAATCATTGAAATAGCATTTTGGCTGTCACAATAAACAGTAATTCGATCTTTCAAATCAATTTTCATTTCTCCAATGATGTTACGTGTCCAAATCAATTCTTTAATTCCTTCAGATAAGGCTTCTAATTCACTCTCTGCAGTTGACAAGGCAATATTTCTTTGTTTATTACTTTTCCAATTAAGTAAGTTGTTTCCCATTTCTATAACAAAACCAGAATACGATCTCGCATCAGCTGTTCTGTCCCAACTCGCATCAGTATAAGTCACAATACTTGAATCTCCCCTAGAATAAATCAATTCATAATTCACAGTTCCCTTCGAATATCTTAATATCCTCTTCAATCCATTCATGTGAACCTCTCTAGGATCTTTATTAAATCTACTCATATTGCTTATTGCATAACAAATGTCCGGTCTTGTTCTAGTTGCTATGTAAATCAATTTTCCAACAATTTCTTGATAGTAATTTTGATCAATCGATTTACTATTTTCAAATAAATCATAATTTGCAGAAATGCATAACGGAGTTTTCGAAGGATTGCAATCATGCAAATTATAGGTTTCCAATATTTCTTCAATATATTTCTTTTGATTTATAAAAATACTATCATCCCTATATTCAAATTCCATTCCAAGAAAGTTTTTTGCAGCTCCTAAATCCGTGATATCTATCTCTCTTTTTATCTTTTTCCAAATATTTTCCTCAAAATCGTCACCAGATCCTACACTTAGTATGTCATCCACATGAATTCCCAGATATAAGAAATGATTTCTAAAATTGCAATAATATAAACATGGATCATTCGCAGATTGTTTCATTCCTGCATTGGTTAATAATTCATCTAATTTCTTATTCCACATTCTACTCGCTTGTTTAAGGCCATAAATACTTTTCATTAGATAACAAATCTTGTTGTTTCCCTTTTCATATCCAGGAGGTTGAAGCATAAATATTTCCTCCTCCAAATCACCATATAAAAAAGCTGTTTGAACGTTCTTTTGCTGAGGAATAACTTTTTTCATTGCAGCTATTTTTATTAGAATTCTTATGGTCTCAGGTCTTATTGTTGGAGAATAAATTTCGTGGTAATCACTACCCAATATTTGATCATATCCAGTAGCTACTAGCCTCGCTTTGAAGTTTTTAATTGATCCATCACTATTTTTCTTAATTGAAAAAATCCATTTACTTTTGATCAATTTTTTATCTTCAGGCCTATCTATTAATCTCCAAACTTTTAACTTATTAATCCTTTGCATCTCATCTTCCATGGCTTTAATCCATTGTTTTCTATCATCAGAATTCAGTGCTTCTTGGTAATCCCTCGGACATTTAATCTCATAAGTTCTATCAGAAACATTTTCCTTATTCTTTATTAGTCTTAATCTTTCAGATCTCCTCACACCCTTTTTTTATAAGTTCTTCTTCCTCTGTTTCTCTCAAACGAAGATCTCGTTCTTCTCTCATTTCTCTCGTCATTCCTGGTTCTGGTCCTCTTCTACGTGGAGTAATTATTTCATCAGGAGGTATTTCCTCTATTTCACTCAAATCTATATCATTTTTATCTTGAGGAATAGGCTCATCATCGATGTTAAAATTTTTTACTTGGTCTTCTCTATTACCACCATAGTCTTCATTCCCGTGAGAAATCAAATTTTGGTCTTCTCTACAAAAAAAAGAAAAGTTCATTTTCATCAAGATTTCTACCTCTATTATTCATTAAATAATATCCTAACTTAGCTTCATTAAATTTAACGTCTGATACTTCATGAATTTCATCCATTTCTGGTAAATATATTCTATAGCCTTTTATTATCATACTATATCCCATCATGATCCTTTTATGAGCTTTTGGTTCCATCTTCTTTCTCTTTTCTTTTCTAATATGAACATAAGCTTCGCTTCCGAACCTTTTTAAGTAAACAATGTTTGGTTTCCATCCTTTGTATATCTCGAAAGGAGTTGTATTCATTTCTTTGATTTTAATTCTATTATTTATATGAACAGCCACCTTAACACTTTCGCTCCAAAATTTTAAAGGTAATTTAGAATCAATTAGCATGGTTCTAGCTGACTCAACTATGGTTCTATTGAATCTTTCGGCTTTTCCATTGCTTTCAGGAGTATAAGCTGTAGTAAATTCTTGTTTGATGCCCTTACTAGATAACCACCTCTTGAAATAATTTGAAATATACTCTCCACCATTATCATTTCGAATTCTCTTTACTTTCCTGCCAGTCTGTCTTTCTTCTTGGATAATCAAATTTATTATGGAATCTGCTGTTTGAGATTTATTAGCAATTGGTATAACGAACGTGAAATTACTATAGTCATCAACAATCGTAATGAAATATTTATATCCAAAAGAATCATTTAAAGGTCCAACTATGTCGGTATGCCATAGATCCAAAATATTTTCAGATTGTTTATATTGAACACTTTTGTAAGATTTTCTATGTAATTTTCCCAATGTACAAGATTCGCAATTTCCTTTGTTATTATGTAAATTTTTTAATCCTAATACAGTAGAATTATCATACATCTCTTTCAATTTTTGAAAATTTACATGAGCAAGTCTTTGATGCCATAGCATATCATCTATTTCTGCTTTTCTAGCGATTTCCATATTTAGGATTCCTTCAACTTTAAATTTATCTCCTAATCTTTTTGCTTCATATAAAATCTCACCATTTTTGTCTATTACTTCAGCTTTATTTTTACTAAATAATACGTTTAAATCATGATTCACAATTTTTGAAACTGATAATAAACTTTCTCTCAAATCAGGCACATGCAAAACATTTTCAAATCTTATGAATCCTTCATTTACATTCGACTTCATTCTTATAGCTCCAATTCCTGTTGATTTCATTATTGCACCTTTTTCAGCTGTCGCTATTATTCTTTCCTCCTCTTTATATTCTATAAATAATTCTTTCCCACTAACCATATGGCTAGAGGCTCCAGAATCCATTGTCCATCTTATTTTTTCATTCCCTTGATCCTCCTCTTCGTAATTGTCTTCATTCGCCTCCATCACATGACCTGTAGATTCTCTATTATTTTGTCTGTTTATTTCTCTTTTAGGCCCATTATAATCATACTTTGCATGACTTTCATTTCTATACCTTTTACACGTCGTCGATTCATGCCCAAGTCCTCCACATTTAAAACATTTCATCCTATTTCTACACTCCCTAGAGACATGACCCATCCTTCCACAGTTATAACATTTAATAAATTTCCTTCTTTCCGTCCAGCATTCTCTAGCTTTAGATGCAATCTCTTGGTTTTCTACTTTTTCTAGTTTCCTATATTTTATTTTTTCTTCAGTTTCCTTCAGGATTTGTCTTATTTTGTTCATATTTTATTCTGTTAAAAATGAAGACTTGCAGATGAAAAATAAAATAGAATTGTCAAAATTGAAAATGAACGAAGATGAAACGGTGGATGACTACTTAAATAGAGCAATGATTATAAAGAGCAAAAGCATTCAAGCAGGAGATGAAATTAAAGATAGAGAGTTAATTTGCTTCGTTTTGGAAGGGTTGAGAGTTGAATTTGATTTTGACATAAAAATTATAAAATCAGACAGGCAAAATACTGTCTGATTTTATAATTTTTATGTCAAAATCAAATTCAACTCTCAACCCTTCCAAAACGAAGCAAATTAACTCTCTATCTTTAATTTCATCTCCTGCTTGAATGCTTTTGCTCTTTATAATCATTGCTCTATTTAAGTAGTCATCCACCGTTTCATCTTCGTTCATTTTCAATTTTGACAATTCTATTTTATTTTTCATCTGCAAGTCTTCATTTTTTGATGCCATTTCTTCTCCAATTATATTCCATAATTTCTTGGCACTTTTTTCGCTCGAGTATTTCAGCACTTGAGTGTCATTTATTGTTCTATTCATCAAATTTCTTGCAATGGCATTGTCGTCATCCCAGTCTTCCCAGATTTTCATTTTTTCATCAAATTTCTTGTCTGTTTCTATTGGCTTTTCCACCTCTTCTCCTTCTATAATTCTTCTCCATAATTTTAATCCCCGTAATTCACTTTCAATTCGATTTGCCCAGATCAAGTAGTTTTTGTCTGAAAGTTTTTCTATTGGAGATAAATTAAAATTTTGCATCTTTTCCTTTTTCTAAAAATTTTTCAATTAATCTTGATTTGCATAAATTTAAATTCAACCGCTCTCTGCTACCAATTGTTGGGAGAATCTTAATAATTATTTTCTATAATCAGACAAAATACTTCTTTATTGAAGACACTAATTACAATGAAGTCAAATTACTATAAAAAGAGTTTTAGAAACTCATACGTCTCCACACAGATTCTCAACCACTCTCACTCAAAGAAAATACCTATATATATGTAATATATCCAAAGTTATTACACTGCAATATTTGACGTATCACACTGTTGTAGAATCCTGTCGACTTAACCGTTCTGTGACAATATCGTTGCGGAATTTCTTGTTGTTTGATTTGAATGGTGAGGATTGGTTGAAACGCAGTCGTTGAGTGGCAAGTGAAGCATACAGTTAGGAATAATCAGGACACGTGATGGGGTTTGAAAATAAAAGGCAACTGGGTTGGAGGAAAGAAAGCTTGAGAAGAGCGGAGCGGGTTTTGATTGTTAATTATCTGATCACATGGTGGTGATTGTACTTAGCTACGGGATGAGCAGAGGGAGAGAGGTCCAGAGCAGATGTCACCTTGTTGGAAGCGAAATCACTCCTGACAATTCTTGCTTTTCGATTTAACACCACGAGTTGTCTTCCGTCCCATTGGTCGAAGGATGGAACGTGCCCGTTTTTCTATTGGTTGACCTATTTAGGGGAGACTTTCTAATTGGACCGGCGGCTTTCTTTGGTGTTAGTTACGCCCGGCCTGGTCAGGAAGTATCGGGTGTGTTCGACTCTATTTACTTCCGCGATTATCAAATACGTCCGGTCCTGTCCGGAAATATTGGGCGTCTCTCTACTAATATATCTTCTGCGGATACCAGATACGTCCGGGCTTGCCAGGAAGTATTGACTGTACAAGTTATTTATACTTGTGCCCGCTTTTAGCCTGCTTCCTATGTCTTGTTGCCACTTTCTTTCCTCCAGTTACCTTATTCTTTATTAAATCTTTGAAAATCATATATTGTACATGCATAGTGGGTCGGGGGGCATACAATTATATACAAATTATGACATATATATACACATAATCAACACCACAGAATAAAATAGTCCACAGATTAATCAAATCATAGAATGAAAATTAATATTTGAAATTATAAATATCAACAATTAAGGCTCGGGACAAATTAATATAAAACACTCGGCCTTGAGATCTTGAAAGACAATACAACCCCAAACACATTACAACAAATACAAATACAAACTTAAGGTTAACTAGATTCTCGTGTCTCCTGTACACATAATCTAAACGCGCTTCTGGGAAGGATCATGTTTCCACCCACAAGTCGCACAGGGAAAAAAATCTACGAGGACAATTAAAAAGGTCAGAAATCGCCGCGTGACCTAGATTCATTGGAATGTAACTTTTGCGAATCTCTCTGCATACATTTTTTTCTTAACCCATTCATTTACATTTTTTATCTTTGAAATCAAAATGCTTAATCCAATTTTTACCATTAATATAACAACTGCTTTTTTATTTTTGTTATAAACCAATTTTACTTTTTCAGCCACTCGACAAAATATTTTTTTTAACGAAAACTCACCTTGTTTTCTAACAGAATATTCTCAACGAAAATTCACCTTGTTTTCTAATATATTTTTTTTAAACGAAAACTCACTTTGTTTTCTTTTAATTTTTTTAACGAAAACTCACTGGTTTTCTTTTAATTTTATATATATATTTTATGAAAAACAATAGAAAAAAATAAAAGATAAGTGGGTCAGGTGTTGATATTAAAAATAAAGAAGGCATCTCCTGACCACGAGCACATGTGCTTTTTAGATGGCAGAGCGCCATCTATTGGAGCAAAAATAAACTAAACGTTTATTTAGCTTGCTCCACTAGATGGCGCTCTGTCATCTAAAAAGCACATGCGCTCGTGGTCAGGAGATGCCTTCTTTATTTTTAATATATATATATATATATATGAAATGTAAATAATAAAGTTTATCAAATAAAATTTTAAATCTTAAATATAATTTAAATTAAGTTGATATTATAGAGTGAGTTAAGATGGATTTATATATTGATATAACTATATTTAAAACTTTTAATAATAGTAATATTTATATATAAAAAGGAAAAATTCTATTAGATTAGCAAGCTAAATCTAAATTAATTATATAAGATAAAAGTTGATAATTATTTTTGTGTTTAAGTTAGATGAGATTAAAAAGTTGTTTATATGTATTATTTTTATATCTTATTTAGGAGAGAAAATTGTAATAAAAGTAATTATATGTTAGAATAATATGTTTTTATTTTAGATAGAAAAAAAAAATTTTGAAAAATAAAAAGAAAATTTAACAAGAAAAGAAGATTTAACAACGTAACGTCTTTTAGCATCGGCTTTTACCCGTCATTTAGACATACTCTTAAAATAAATAGGAATAAAGAAGAGATTTATAATGATTATATATTTATTTTTTAGTAAAAGAGAGGAAAGAGATAAAGAAAGAACCATACACTTTTATTTCAAACAGGTAGAGAATTGAAAGGGTGTTAGTATTTTTTTTTTGTTAATTAATAGTTTTTGTAATTTTTTTATATAATTTTTTTTTCCTATATAATTTTAGATTTTTTTTTTTCTAAGAGTAAGAATAATATGATATAATGTTTTTGCCTAGTTAAGGATAGATAAACATATTTCAAATCTTTGCCTATTAGAAATTATTTTTTGGAACCCTAATGGTAGATCAGGACATTACACAAAAGGAGATTGGAAAATCTATTGGAGAGAGAAATCTGTGGTACCAGGGCTCTTCAGATGAAAATACCACATCCCATTTCACCCTTACTTCATTATGGATTGATTTCTCTTCGACCATTAAACTGTATAATTAAATTAATATTAGATAACATAGAAGGAGGTTGTTTACTTACTTATTCAAAGTGGCGTCTGCCGCTCCCTAGAGACAGCGCACATGTGTGGATGGAACATCTGTCTGCCAGAGACCCGCCGACATTGTTCTAAAAGTAACCTTCCCTCTTCTTGGAAATCTTATTTTTAAAATTGTTTGAAGTTAGAAAAGCTGTCAGAAAAGAATCATTAGAAATTTTAAAGATTGTGAAAATATGTATTAAAATTTTGTTTCCATTGATATAAGTTACATTTTTATTAAAATTATAAATTAATGGAATAATAAAACATTTATTATGCTTCAAATTCATTTATATTTGTTTTCCAGTTCCCTCCCACAGTAACTGGAGATCAAATTGAATGAATTTAATGCTTTATAATCGTTATCATATAATTAATATATTTAAAGTCATAGGAAATATATTCAGTAATTCTATCATTTGTTTTAGTATAAGAGTAGAATATAAGTTGTTGGTTAGATTAATTGGAGAAGTTTGAAGTTTCAAATTTATAATTATATTTATTATTGCTTAGGTATTTGTGTATTGACAGCCTTTGTAAAACTTTACTGTTTTGTATTTAAAACCATTGTTTAAATACTCTTTATTAAGATTTTTAATGTCTTTAATAAAGTTTGTTTTAATGTTGTTGATTCTATAAAATCTTAAAAATTGACCAAAATATATGCCTTTGCAGCAATTTGATGATATGTTGGAATTGACATTACATAATTTAATAATTTTAAAATTATAACAATTTCTTTTGTCATATGTTCCAATTGACTTGTTTGCAAGGTTTATATTTAAGTCTAAAAAGTTAACCTCCTTGTTATTAGTTATATTTTCATTATTTTTAAGTTTCAAATATTTAGGGTATATTTTGTAAATGACATTATTGAATTGTGGGTTATTCAAGATAATGATGTCATCTACATAGCGGAACATATGCCAATTTACATCATTCTGTAGGAAGAACTCTCTTTCATACCAAAAAAGTAATAAGTTAGCTAGTAGAGGACTGGATGAAGTTCCCATTGGAACACCTTTAGATTGAATGTATATTTTGTTTTTAAAATTAATATATAATTAAAGTTTAAGAAGGTTTCAAGTAATGTTTTTGCTGTTTTGTTATCTAATTTAAATGTTTTGTATTTGTTGTGAATAATTTGAATATGGAATGTTTTATCATTAATGAATTCATTTATTAAGCTGTGTATTTTATTATTAAGGTCTTCTAAACGTATGTTAGAGTAAAGATCTTCAAAATCAAATGTATGAACTGTATTCATCTTTTGTAGGTTATTTGTTAGGAAGTTAATGATTTTTTATTAGAATCTATGAATTTATAATTATGTTTGTTAGTTATTTTATTTATTATGAATTGAAGTGTTGAAGCTAGTCTTAAATCTATGTTTTTTATGACTGAGTTTATTCCTGATGTGATTGTTCTAAATGAGATTGGTGTTTTATGTAATTTAGGAATAATATAAAATTTCGGTATGTTTGTGTTTTTGTTGTAATTAATGATTTTTAGTGTGTTTTCTACATTTTTAATATCTTTTTTGATTTTAGTTTCAGTTGTTTTTATGAAAGTGTATTTACTGTTGTTATTAATTTCATTTTTTAGAAGGTCATGATATAAGTTTTTACATATAATAGATAAATTATTTGAACATTTATCTATTGGACATATGATAAAATCTTTTTGTAAGTTTTCAAAATTGTCTTTTAAGGAATTAATTTCCGATTCATTAGGGTTTGTGTATTTTAGTGTGTTGTTATAATAGTTTTTTATTTCTTTACTTAATTTATATTTCCATTCTAGGAAAGTAAATTCAGGAATTCTGTGTTTTATACTAGTTTTATTAATGAATATATCGATGTCTTTTAATATAGATTTAATTGTATTATTGAAATTGTGTTTGATCTGAGGTATGTATTTATATCCTCTATTTAAAATGTTTTGGAGTTTTGGTTCCAAAAAAGAATAATCGCTAGTTAAAATATGTCCTGTGAATTTATATTTATCTAGAACATTGTGGCAATTACATTTAGATTTTTTAAAATTTGTTAGATTATTGATAAACGGGTTATAATTGCATAATATACTGCCTATATTCTTGTTATATTTCCAGGTAGTTTTAAATTTAAACCTTTTATAGGAAATAAACTGTTAATAGATTGGTCATTAAATATATCATTAAATTTGAAATGATCAAATAATTTGTTATTGAATTTAATAATAATGTTAATTTGGTTATTCTTTTGTTTAATTTTTCTGTATTTGAAGATGTCGTTTGTGATTTCTGTTAATCTATTAGAAAGATTGTGAATTTTAATGTGTTCTACAAGTTTTATAAGTTTGCTATTATTTAATTTGAATAATGTTTTAATAAAATTTTCAATGAAATTTTTTGTGTACATTTTGTTTGTGTCTAATAAGTTATTAAAGTTTATGAAGCCTAATTTGTTGGTAGTTTTACCTCTGGTTTTGACTGAGTTATTATTAGAGTTATGTTTTTTGTATTTATTACTAATTTCATAGATTGATATTTCAGATGGTTGTGGTGTGTATGTGTGGTTAAGTTCGTCGTTAAGTCCATAAGGGTATAAAGTGTTGTGTTGATAAATGTAATTGTTTTCTAATAATAATCGTTGTTTTTTGTCTTGACAAATGTCAAGTATTTCTATCATGTAATTGTTAAAGGTATGTAATTTATATTGTGTTGTTTCATGTATGTGTTACCAATTGATTTTTTGGAGTGGTTTCTATGTAAATTTATTCTTATGTTTAAAGGATTGCAAGTTTGTCCTATATATGAAAGTTGACAAGTTTGGCAAGTTAATTTATAAATAGTGTTTTCTATCTTACAACTAGGTGTTTGAAATGTGTCATGGTTCTTGAAAGTTGGGCAAGTTTGACATTTCTTATTTAGACAATTTTTAGCGAGTTTAGAGAACATAGAAGGGGTGCTAACCCAAAAATGTTTGTAGTTTTTTTTTAAGTTTTTTAGTTTGTTATTCTTTAAAACGTTTTTTTTTTTATTAAAAATTATTTGCTATAGATGTTAGTTGAAATAATTAATAATTTGTTTGATAATAAATATAGATTGTTGTATGTATATCTGTAGTAATTGTAAGAATAACTAATAAAAAAACATCTTTAAACTGACTAAAACACTGAGAAAAAAAAAATTCTGTGAGTATTATGTGATTATAATTACTTTTATATTTTAATCTTTCCTTTAAGATATAAATTATACCTTTTGGATATGTAAATAACAGAGTTTGTCTATTAAAAATTGAAATCTTAAATAAAACTTAAAATAAGTTATTATCATAGAGCAAGCTCGTATGAATTTATATGAAATGTAAATAATAAAGTTTATCAAATAAAATTTTAAATCTTAAATATAATTTAAATTAAGTTGATATTATAGAGTGAGTTAAGATGGATTTATATATTGATATAACTATATTTAAAACTTTTAATAATAGTAATATTTATATATAAAAAGGAAAAATTCTATTAGATTAGCAAGCTAAATCTAAATTAATTATATAAGATAAAAGTTGATAATTATTTTTGTGTTTAAGTTAGATGAGATTAAAAATTTGTTTATATGTATTATTTTTATATCTTATTTAGGAGAGAAAATTGTAATAAAAGTAATTATATGTTAGAATAATATGTTTTTATTTTAGATAGAAAAAAAAAAATTTGAAAAATAAAAAGAAAATTTAACAAGAAAAGAAGATTTAACAACGTAACGTCTTTTAGCATCGGTTTTTACCCGTCATTTAGACATACTCTTAAAATAAATAGGAATAAAGAAGAGATTTATAATGATTATATATTTATTTTTTAGTAAAAGAGAGGAAAGAGATAAAGAAAGAACCATACACTTTTATTTCAAACAGGTAGAGAATTTAAAGGGTGTTAGTATTTTTTTTTGTTAATTAATAGTTTTTGTAATTTTTTTATATAATTTTTTTTTTCCTATATAATTTTAGATTTTTTTTTTCCTATGAGTAAGAATAATATGATATAATGTTTTTGCCTAGTTAAGGATAGATAAACATATTTTAAATCTTTGCCTATTAGAAATTATTTTTTGGAACCCTAATGGTAGACCAGGACATTACACAAAAGGAGATTGGAAAATCTATTGGAGAGAGAAATCTGTGGTACCAGGGCTCTTCAGATGAAAATACCACATCCCATTTCACCCTTACTTCATTATGGATTGATTTCTCTTCGACCATTAAACTGTATAATTAAATTAATATTAGATAACATAGAAGGAGGTTGTTTACTTACTTATTCAAAGTGGCGTCTGCCGCTCCCTAGAGACAGCGCACATGTGTGGATGGAACATCTGTCTGCCAGAGACCCGCCGACATTGTTCTAAAAGTAACCTTCCCTCTTCTTGGAAATCTTATTTTTAAAATTGTTTGAAGTTAGAAAAGCTGTCAGAAAAGAATCATTAGAAATTTTAAAGATTGTGAAAATATGTATTGAAATTTTGTTTCCATTGATATAAGTTACATTTTTATTAAAATTATAAATTAATTGAATATTTCGAGTTTGGATTTACGGACTTGTCTTGGAATATGGACAAATACTTGACAGCCAATAGCTCTTATGTGTTTAAGACTAGGCTTGTTCCCTGTCCACAGTTCATATGGCGTGCTTTCACCATTGTGATTGTTGAGAACACTGTTTCTGACATAGGCTGCGGTGTAAGTCAGCTCCGCCCAGGAAGCCTTTGGCAGACCACTTCCAGATATAGTGCTCCTGACAAGATCTAGGAGGGTCTTATTCATTCTTTCTGCCACACCATTCTGTTGAGGTGTATACGTCATAGTGTGGTCATAAACTATTCCGACGTTCGTGCAGAAAGTGTCCCATTCTTTGGAACAAAATTCCAAGCCATTATCCGTACGTATTCGTTTTAGTTTCCGGCTGGTTTGTTTCTCAGATTCTTGAATCCACTCTTTCTACCGTTTTCTATCATTTGGAGTACAGACAGAACACTGTGACGCATATCTGGAACATACAAGGTGTTCTGGGCAATCATATTGCTGGCATCTCCCTTGTGTCCAACAATATTGGCACTGACAGTACCGATACCACATACTTCTATAGAAGAGCCATTCGCAATAGTGATGGAACTCATATTGCTTGTGCACTCTTTCAGACATGTGAAGAAATCTCTCTTGGGAGTCATATGGTGCGTCGCTCCAGAATCTATGATCCAGGTCTCGGCGGTAGCTCCAAATAAAGTGTTGCACATTGCCGACATATTTACGCCTTTGTTTTGGTCAAACCTCTTTGGTCTTTGTTCATTCTTTCCTTTCTTCCTGCATTCCCTTGCATAATGGCCTTTACCTCCACATTTGAAACAAACAACCTTTGCTTTAAATTCTTCTGCCAACAGCCGTCTTTTAACTGTGGCGGTCGTGAAGTCTGAATCAGGCAAGTTACATATGGTTGAGACAACGGTGTCCCAATCCTCTGGTAATCCACCCAAAAGAACCATAGCCAAATCGCCATCATCAATTTTGTCGCCAATTTGGGCCAGTTCATTTACAATGTAGTTTATCTTCCCCATATACCCTTCCATAGGGCTGTGCTGAGTCAACCTTTCGCCATATAACTGCCTTCTTAGTTGTACGGCTCGATATCTACTATCCTTTGGTGCGTATAATTTTTCCAGTTCCTCCCAGACCTCTTTTGGAGTATTCAAATGTTGAACATGCAATTGTTGTTCATCATTAATCCCGAGGCATATTTTTGCAAACGCCTTACCCTCCCGCGACAAAAAAAGTTTTGTTGCAACAAGGTCACTAGGGTCAGGCTTATCCTCTCCTAGATTGATCAAACTCCACAAGTCGTTTTCCATTAGAACGAGTTTCATCTGGAAGCTCCAGCTGGAGTAATTAGCACCATTTAATTTTGTAATCGTCGTGTTTGTCATTTTACAAAATATTTGGTAAGTAGAAAAAAGGATGTTCCAATTAATCAAAGGAAATTTGGTTACTCACATTTTAGGCCTTGCGCTTCTTCAGTCTGACGTTTTAGGTCTTGCGCTTCTTCAGTTTCACGTTTTAGGCCTTGTGCTTCTTCAGTCTCAATCTTTGTTGTATTCCAATTGATTACACACAGCGCTCAACGTTAATTATTGTTTAATTAACTACAAGGTAAAGGGATTATATATAGAGGAAAAAGTAAACATGGAGAAAAAGAAAGAATAAGTCTCGTGGCTACGCGGCCTTGCAAGGGTTGCATCAACAGGAAGTGACGTCAGCTCTAGGGTTGCCGAGCCAGCAAAGACAATGGAGGTACCAATATCCAATCACAGTTCAGCATTAATAGCTAACAACCAATCAAAAGTAACCACGTAGACGATCTCAACCAATGAGAGGCATAGAGAGTTAACGAGGAAGATCTCGGACTCAAAGTTAGTCAGTAGCAAGACGTGCACAATCCCTTCTCTCACCAAGGTAACATTTTTCTCCGATAATGTGATGGGAAAGTACCCCATTTAGTCTCAAAACTTTCTCCCCCTTATTCGCGAAGTCTTAGATTCAATCCCATCCTGGTTTTCCTCTCGTTATTTCCCCTGTGAAAACCTACCATTCAACTACGACTGCGCCATCAACCACCACAAGTCACCAATCCTACAGTAAGTCAACAGGATCTTACATAGGAACAACAATCAACAATCAAAAAACGGTAAATTATTATATATATATGTGAAAAAACAATAGAATCTTTTTGGTCGCAGTGGTTACAGCCTTCTCCACGCTGACGAGCGCCAACAGCGCGAAACGCGTTCGTGGATGGCTTTTCTTGATTTATCAAGAAATTGGGTTGGCCAAATATCTCGGAGCAAGCTAAATAAACGTTTAGTTTATTTTTGCTCCACTAGATGGCGCTCTGCCATCTAAAAAGCACAAGTGCTCGTGGTCAGGAGATGCCTTCTTTATTTTTAATATATATATATATATATAGTATATTTTAAACTGTATTAAAATGTACACCGTTTCTATTTGATACCACCCCCATATTTTGTATATATGCTATATCCTTATTAATAATACCTGTAAACCCATATTTGTATGTAAAACTAAAAATGTTGACGTCCAAATAAAGATCCAAAGAGCGGTCAGCTGGGGACAGCGGGGGAGAAGGAGGAAAATGCCAAAGCCCATGTGGGGCCGGCCACCAGGGACTCTTTATAGACGACCCCTGAAAACAAGACAAGTTTTGACAGGGGGTCAGCAGATGTTCTAGAGGTGTTGCTCAGCAGTCCGCTTCAGCCTTTCTCTCTCACACACACTCTCCCTCCATGTCTCAGTGATAAACATCAAAGTTGGTGTCATGGCCTCTACCTCTGTCCCGTGGGCTGTCCCCGATCCCTCTATGTGCTAACATCTAGCGCTGCCTCTGCTTCTTGTTGTCCACGTGTGGGAAGAACACCAACACTCGCCTCACGTTCACGACTGCCAGTTCATCCATCCGTAGGCACATTGCAACAATATTACATATATATTTTTTAAAATAAAAAATGATATTATATGGTTTATCAAAATGTTCTTTAACACTCGAAAAAAGCCAAATTAAAAAACGGCAGAATACAAAAATGATTCCACTGAAACTTATTTATTAATAAACTAATTCAAATCATTCTTTAAAAAAACAACCCATTATTATTTACATTGGATTATATATTTCCTTTTGAGACTTTGTTAATTTGATCGAATATTCCGACTTTGCATATTTACATAATTTTATTTTATCAAATTATTTTTGAAAAGAAAAGGACCAAGATGTATAGTTGTAAGAAATTTTATTCACACTTTTTTATCTAGTGTGTATTCATGAAAGGTCATTGTGTATCAAATAATTTTCAGAGTTTTTGTCTAAATACCAATATACATGCTAAAAGGTACAACATCCTTATGTTTTGTCCATGAGTGTATTTATTTCTGTATATGTTTTCAGCCATATATCCTTGCTATGGGTCTTGGATAAGGAATTATGTTTAACACTTTGGACCTTTAATTAAAAGAATGCATATATATATATAAAGAAAGCATATCCTGACCAGGAGTACATGTGCTTTTTAGATAGGAGAGTGCCATCTGGTGGAAAAGATATTAACTAAACGTTGATTTAACCTGTCCCCTGATATTTGGCCAACCCAATTTCATGATAAAACAAGAAAAGCCATTCACGAACGTGTTTCGCGCTGTTGGCGCTCGTCAGCGTGGAGCAGGCTGTACCACTGCAGCCAAAAATATTTTTGGTGTCAGAGGTTTCTTGAGAAGCCAAGAAATGGGTATTTAAGGCCAAATTTTCGCAAATATGCTCAACAAATAAAAATATATTCGAAAAAAAAATGGGTCAGGTGTTGATATTAAAAATAAAGAATTAAAGAAAAGTAGAAAATTGATTTATTTTTAAAAGAATCATACGCGTCAAAAATAGTTCACATTTATTTTAACAGAGGGCGCGCTAATGCATTATAATATTATTATTTTATATGTATGTTGTTGAGGATTAAACATCTTATTTCAATAATAAGTCAAAAGCGCGTTGAATACTTCCATAATCAACATATAGATAGAGGTATTAACATTGTTTACTTTTAGAATATATATTGACGTTGGTTGACTTTATTTCTAAATACAAGGCACACGCTATTAGATACGATGTATTCATGCTTACCAATTTAATATTTTCCAGCTTGCTTAAAAGTTATTTAAAATTGTGAATTATTTTACAGTGTTCGTATATATATATATATTAAAAATAAAAAAGGCATATCCTGACCAGGAGCACATGTGCTTTACAGATGGCAGAGCGCCATCTTGTGAAACAGAAACCATATAAACATTGATTTAACCTGTTCCCTGATATTTGGCCAAACCAATTTCTTGATAAATCAAGAAAAGCCATCCACGAACGCGTTTCGCGCTGTTGGCGCTCGTCAAAGTGGAGTAGGCTGTACAATAGCGCGAAACGCGTTCGTGGATGGCTTTTTTTTTTTATTTATCAAGAAATTGGGTTGAAGAAATATCAGGTTAAATCAAGGTTTAGTTGATTTCTGTTCCACTAGATGGCGCTGTGACATCTAAAAATAACATGTTCTCCTGGTCAGGATATGCCTTTTTTATTTTTAATATCAACACCTGACCTTTTTAATTTTTTTCTATTGTTTTTTCATATATATATATTAAAAATAAAGAAGGCATCTCCTGATCACGAGCACATGTGCTTTTTAGAGGGCAGAGCGCCATCTAGTGGAGCAAAAATAAACTAAACGTTTATTTAGCTTGCTCCGTGATATTTGTCCTACCCAATTTCTTGATAAATCAAGAAAAGCCACCCACGAACGCGTTTCGCGCTGTTGGCGCTCGTCAGCGTGGAGAAGGCTGTAACCATTGCGACCAAAAAGCCTTTTTGGACCCAATGACTTCCCGAGAAATCGAGAAATGGGTATTTAAGGCCAAATTTGCGTAAGTGGTCAGGAGATGCCTTCTTTATTTTTAATATCAACACCTGACCCACTTATCTTTTATTTTTTTTCTATTGTTTTTTCATGTGTTAAGCGTCTTTACTCAAATTTGGCCTTAAATACCCATTTCTTGATTTCTCGGGAAGCCATTGGGTCCAAAAAGTATTTTTGGTCGCAATGGTTACAGCCTTCTCCACGCTGACGAGCGCCAACAGCGCGAAACGCGTTCGTGGATGGCTTTTCTTGATTTATCAAGAAATTGGGTTGGCCAAATATCACGGAGCAAGCTAAATATCAACACCTGACCCACTTATCTTTTTTTTTCTATTGTTTTTTCATATATATATAACAAATATTAAGACACTATATTTTAAACATTTCAAAAGGTTTGCAATGCGTTATCTTGAGAAAGAAAGATGTCTATCTTAATTTTATTCTCTTTTTACATTAGAAAAACAGATTCCAGATCCGAGGCAATTAAAGTTATACTTAATTAAAACACACACTTATAATTAAAGATGCTTTAATTAAATTTTCTTTTTATGGCTTAGACACACATGCAGGTATTTTAATTTTGAAATTGTAATAATATTTTAAAAAAGGCTCATCCTACTAAATTGTATGCATAATTAATCAGATATGTCATTTTTTAAAAATCACAAAATTTCTCTTTCGAGAAAGAATTGTATAATAAATTAACTGTGAGAGAATAAAATATTTGAAATAAATTTATATTTTAGTTTATGTGGTTTAAGGTATATTGGAACGTTTAATAATAAACAAAAAGGCTTTCAAAGATTTTTCTTGCTTTGTTTTCTATTCTTATCAAACCTTCGTGTTTTTACAAACTCTTTTACAAGATGTGAAAAAATAGTACAAATGTGATATTGTACTGGGATAAGGCGCATAAATTATGAAAAAAGGCATCTCCTTTTCGTGAAACGCCATCTATCGGAATAAATATCAACTATTCTCGTTGATTTTTAATTATTCCAGAATTGGCCAAATACCCATTATTGATTAATCCGTTGTTAGCTTTTCTTAATAAATCAAGAATGGGTATTTGGCCAATTCTGGAATAATTAAAAATCAACAAGAATAGTTGATATTTATTCCGATAGATGGCGCAAGCCATCAGAAAGTTCCAGTTGCACGATAAAGAGATGCCTTTTTTCATAGTACATCTTTTACAAGAGTATATAATAAAAATTCGGAAAAGAAGAATCGTTTGCAATACAAACACACACAACAAGGGCTTTATTAAGACACCAGTGTAATACTATCATAACAGAGTTACAAGGATATCCTGACGTATCAAGTAGTGGATGACTTACTGTTATATAGGTACAGAGGTTACTGAGGTAAGTCTTTGTCCTATCTTATTCTTCGCTTATATACTGACACTTAAATATGTAATGGGATATTTTTGTTTCTATTTTTATTAGGAATAGAGATGGCATAATGTATCCCCCTCACTGAAGATTTTGATATCGTGTCCCTTAAAAAAAAAACGAATCGAGTTTTCTCTGTTGTGCAATATTATGTGTTTTAATGGAAATAGAAAGTCGCTAAGTAAAAATCTTTCAATCAAATATGAACTATGTAAATATAATACTTATAGCAGCAATTCAACACATGGCAATAATTAATTATATAATAAGCGGTCTAGAGATTAATTTGGCGAAACCGCTGAGAGGGTTCACTACTGATGAGCCAAGCCCTCTCATACAATAACTCATATCATTGCAGTAAGGTCTGTAGAGATAATATTTGATGATATTTAAAAGAAGCACATTGCAAGTAAATTTATTTATGAAAAATTTAACGATAGATGGCAATTAAATTTTATTTACTAATATAAATAAAGAGTTGGTGGATATCGTTTTAAGGGAGAAAACCATAAATATTGTTTACAATACACGTTCATCCCTAACCTATAATTTAATAAAATACACAAAGCATCCAGGGCTTATTTCCTGTATTAATATAATTTAATTTCTCTAGATATCGGGCTAACATGCCCTTCAACAGGTGCAACTAAATGTATATCTTCCAGCTAACTATACACGCCGAAATTAGAATTGTAAAAGAAAGAATCATATAAGAAATTTGTTTTTAAAATAAAACATAAAGCCTCCAGGGAAAGATTATTTCAAAAATATATATGTCATAATTTGTATAATTAATGCCCAAGAGATATAATTTATTTTCGCCTTAATTATATTTTAAAATGTAAATACAAATTTTCATCCATGTATAAATCTGTACAAAATAAATCTGGGAGCCAGCGCGCGCGGGGGAAGGCCACGCCTCCGCCGCGTGGCGCGTGCTCACGAGTGTCAAACAAGTTCTTTTTTTGACGCATACATGCACAACGCTTGCGCCCTTTCATTTGACCACGGCAGCTACGACAGTTAAGAGTCGACAGAAATAAGAACCTCAATAGAATGAGCAAGTCAAAGAGACAAGCAGGCCAGAAAGAGGCCGAATTAGCTCAAGAGAAAAAGTCGGTAATAGATGAATTAACACGTAATCATACTCCGCAAATTAGCCCTCAATTCAGTGCTCTCCTTATTAACTGTGACAATACGAAATTGGAAAATAGGTCATTCATAAGTAAAAATATGTTAGTACCGTTGCCCATAGTTAAAAATTTTAGTAGAATTAAACAATTCCCAATATTTTTTCTATCCCTCCTTACAATGGCGTTTATTAACCCAAACGTCTCCATGAAGATTATACATTTACTGATTTATTTATTGCCGTCGTCCCGATTAAGACAAATTCAATCAATCTTGATTCATTGTCTTGAAGAGCTTCCAATAGTCCTTTGGAACACCTTAAAGGACTTCATTGATCACTCAGAAAAGAATGGTGACCACGACATTAAGATTCATGATACCTCATAAGATCCTAACGTCAGGGAATTCCTATATATAATTCCTATTTTGAATTAGAATAACACCACTTGCGTTGCCCATTGACCACGACATTAAGATTGATGATCCCCCATAAGATCCTAACGTCAGGGAATTCCTATATATAATTCCTATTTTGAATTAGAATAACACCACTTGCGTTGCCCATTGACCACCCCGAACTGATAGTTTTTCCCAAATTTATTTGCTTTTAAGAAGTCAGCAGGATTACTGATAGTCACAGATCCGTCTTGAAACGATCCGTTCAGGATGTACGTCACAGAATTCAGTACGTTTCCCTCTGACCATTTGCAATAAACCATTATGTTCACACACCAACATCAAGAAATATTCTCCTTGCGCTACTTCATTGACATAACAACCGTCCCCTTTTCTCTCCATCCCAAACGAGAAACCTTCCGAGGACTCCAGTAGCCCAATTTGGATCATCCTACCAAATTGTTCGCCACGACCAAGTCTTCATTCCTCAAACGTATCCTGCCATATCGAACATTCATTCCTTATAATCCCTGAGTACCTTTTTTACACCCCTCTTCTTACGTTCCCTATAGAGAGTACGGTACATAGGAGAATGCTCAGCCCATAATCAATCCACCAACACTCCAGCGCAGGAGATCCTCTCACGCACAGAACATTCTCACAAACAGATACACAGTCGTAGCCACATCACACAGGTTCGTATCCTGCTACATTTAAAACTTTATTATCTTTGTATTATATATCAGACTTAATGTTGTGTTAATCCCTACTTGTATATATTTTAGTATAATATCACACAAATTTCCAATTTTGTACATAGTATCAGAATTCAATTTATAAAATTGGCTCCCAATCTCAACTAAATAATTTTAAAATAATTTTAAATTTATTTATCCCACACAGGTTCCATCTGTCATAATTTGTAAAATTAATGCCCAAGAGATATAATTTATTTTCGCCATAATTATATTTTAAAATGTAAATACAAATTCATCCATGTATAAATCTGTACAAAATAAATCTGGGAGCCAGCGCACGCGGGGGAAGGCCACGCCTCCGCCGCGTGGCGCGTGCTTACGAGTGTCGAACAGGTTCTTTTTTTTTTACGCATACATGCACAACGCTTGCGCTTGCGTCCTTTAATTTTAATATTGATTCAAGAATTTCGTTTTGGTTAAATTAATTTACGTTTAAGAAATGAGTAACTGGAAAATAATTTGGAAGAATCTGGGATATTCTCTGGTATTTAAAAAGATTGCCTCGGTCATCATATTTTACACACATTAACTAAATGACTACTCACATGACACACTCATGTGATCGGTCAGGAAATGCCTTTTTATGTATGTTTTCAATATCAACATCTGACCATTATTAAATATGTTTCTTATTTTCTTGTTTGAAAAGCATTTTCACGCAAACTTGGCCTTAAATGGTGGATTAAATTGGCGAAACCGCTGGGAGGGATCACCACTGAAGAGCCAAGCCCTCCCAATATATTTTTTCATCGCAGTAAGGACAATAGAAGTTTGTATTTTGTATAAATACCTATTTCTTGATTTCTCAAGAAGTCTTAGGGACCAAAATTCTGTCGTAAAGTACAGTCTGCACTACGCTGACGGAGGTCAACAGCTCGAAACGCATACATGGTTGACCTTTCTTGATTTATCAAGAAATTGGGTGGGTCAAATATATTTAGAACAAGCTAAATTAACGTTTAGTTGATTTTTATTCCAATAGACGGCGCTCCTGATTTCTTACATGCTCATGTGAGCGGTCAAGAAATGCAATTTTTGTTTTTAATAAAACTTTTTATAATTCATATGGTGAAATTTCCACACATATATGTGAATTCAATATAATATAATAGTTGACTATACGTAATAAACGTTCAAATATTCCAAAGCGATTAAAACTTAAAAAAAAATGAAAATTCACTTAACTTCTTCAATACTTAATAAAATTCTCAAGAATTCCAAATCCAGGTTGTTTATATGGTTTCTTATGAGAATTTTTCAGTAACTAAAAATATTAGTAAAAACAAAATTCAAAGGTATAAACATATATTTTGTTGAGATATTAAAATGTAGTTTGCAAAACTCTGTCCAAATTAATAAACATACATGAATATATTATTTAAACTATCCAAACATATAAGATTAGATGCAAATTTAGTTGGATTTTGGATTACAGCCAAAACTTTCAAAGAGATCCAATTTTTTTCTTTATTCGCTCCGAATTTTCAGCAAAACTTGGGTTTATAGGCGTTTACGATTTTATAACCTGACTGTGTAGAGCTTTAAAACTTCGTATTGAAAAATTCAATAATTTCATTTATTATTTCACATAACAAAATTTTATTTCATTCGAGCGTTAAAACAATAATGATAAAACCCATTCTAAATACGTAGTCATTAACATATATATATTTGAAAATTAGAAACTATTATAGACGTTTTTGATTCTTTTAAAAATAAAACAATTTATACTGCATCATAGGACTGTATAAACCTTTTATTTTTGAAAGAATCATACACGTCTATAATAGTTTCTAATTTTTATAACAGATGGCGCGGTAATACATCATTATATATAGATAATAAACATTTTGCATTCTTTCCAGAAAAAAAAAAACGATGGAAATATAGAGAACAATCATTCAGTTGCCGAACGAAAAAAAAAAGAAGATTAATTTTGCCATTCCGTTTTTAATATAAAAATATATTATTTAAAAGAAATTACAGGAAAACCACCATAAGAGGAAACTAATGCTAGAAGACACCTCTCTAAAAAGGACAGTTTTCATTGCCAGAATTACTATTTTTACTAGTAAGCAATTCTCCAGTAAGAGGACACTTCTCCCTAAAGGACACTTTGGCTATGCAATTAGGTATTCTTTACAGAGAGGTTATATTAATAAATGAAAATATTTAAGCACGAAAGCCTTTATATACAGTATAAACTTTTACTGTTCTTACTGCGATGAAAAAATATATATTGGGAGGGCTTGGCTCATCAGTGGTCAACCCTTCCTGAAGTTTCACCAATTTACCGGGTTCTACTGTAAATTAAAATTATGCTGTTTCGTTTCTATTGAGTATATTAATTGTTTTATAATTATCAACATATATTTTATGACATTTATTGAATCCAGACAAATGTTTTGTATTATGATATTTCTCAACCCACGCACCACTCTCATCTATTCTATTATAACCAGGTAGTTGGAGATATGTAAATATAGAGGTTGATGAGGAAGGGAAATGCAAATATGTACATAATTAATATTGATTTGCATAAATGAATGTCTATAGAGATATTAAATCTACACATGCGTTATTTTAAATAAGCTTTAAATAGATTTAATGAACCGGAATATCTCTTTCTAAAAACGAAATAAAAGTATACACTCTATAGAGTATATATATACATACTTACGCACATTTTGCAGTGAGGATAACTACCGATATATACAACCTATATATATGTATATATGTGTGGGTGTGTGTGTTGTGTATGTATGTGTGAAAACAATTATTGAAAAATAATAATAGAACAGGTGTTGATATTAAAATCAAATTAGTCATTTCCTGACCACTAACATGAGCGTTTTTAGATGGCAGAGTGCCATCTAGTGGAACCTAAATTAACGTTTATTTAGCTTGTTCCCTGATATTTGGTCAACCCATTTTTTTGATGAAGGAATAAAAGCCAATCACGAACGCGTTTCGGGCTTTTGGCCTTCGTCAGCGGGGTGAAGGCTGTACCTATACAACCAAAATTCTTTTGATATATATATATGTCATAAAAATGATGAGGATAATAGGAAAATTTATATTATATTTAAGAATGAGATTTCTGTTGATTTTTGATCATGTTGAGGATCATTGTAATGCAGTCGTGGCAAAAGTCTTGAAAGTATAATAACAAAAATAGTTATAATCAAAGTTTGTTTTAATTGAGCTATAAGAACATAATTTGATAAAAGTACTGCTTGGCTTAAGGCGTAAGAATAAAAAAAAATGAAAAACTTATTTACATAATGTACAAAAGTTTGAGCCGCCAACGGGATAGAGAAAATAAATTTATTTACGGGGACTGCTAACCAAAATAAATGATTTTTGAGCCCCAATGGCCGCGTAAAGCGGAATATATAAAACCACTATGACCAGGCTGAAGAGGCTAGGTACAGGATCTCCCTTAGGGAAGAGGCAGGTTAGGCCGGATTGGGTCCGCGGAGGTCAAGAGGCAGGAAGAAGGTGGAGGACTAGAACTTTGCAGCTCTAGCTCTGGCAGTTGGGTAAGACATTGATCTTGCCTCGTGGTCGGCAGAGAGGCCCTTGGCTAAGCAGTTGGCGCACTTGGCCGTGCGCGGGTTGGCGAGAGTTGGACAGCTTCGGCCTTGGTGGTCACCAGAAGCACAGTGGAAGCAGGTGACCGTAGCCTTGGTGCACCTATCGGCGTTGTGGCCGTAGCCACAGCAGCGGTAGCAGACGCGGACGCGGACAGACTCCTCGTAGTTCAGGATCACTTGGTCCACAATGATCCTGCCGCGTCTTCCAATGGCCTTGTAGGAAGCCAAGTCCAGCTGAATGAAGGCCGTGCAGGTGCCATTTCTGGTCGGAGATCTGTGTGCCACTCGGACAGACTTGTCTCCAAGAAGCTGGCTGAGGGCGGCCAACGGGATACAACAACAATTAGTTTTTATAGGGGTAGCGTGACCTCTGGCGCTCGATTTAACAGAGTATTTGAATCTATGAAATATAATTTTAAATAAAATAATATTTTTATATAACATATACAGTGGTACCTCGACATACGAGTTTAATTCGTTCCGCAACCTTGCTCGTATCTTGAATTACTCGTATCTCGAAGCAAATTTCCCCATACAAAACAATTGAACTACCATTAATCCGTTCCAACCTCCAAAATGTCACTCCAGTTATTTTTGTTACGTGGTTTTAAATAATAAAAACGTATTTATAAATATCAAATATTTATTGCACAAAAACAAAAAAGACAATGTAAAGAAATAAATTAGATATCCTCACTGGTCTTTGCCTTTTTCGCTACATTTTTCTCGCTTTCACCTGTAGGCCGTTTAGAAAAAAACATGTCCAAGGAGGTATAATTTCACGTTTTAATTCAATACTTATCATCTTTTTCTTAGCTCTTGACTTTTTACAAACTTCTTTCCGATCCATGGTTATAAAAATAATTGAACTAAAACTGTAAATGTAAACGCAACACAAAACGCGAACACAAAACACAACTTATCACAGCGGAAGCACGCTGCTAACTGATCGTGATGGCGCGACTGCGTGTTACTACCTGTTGTGTTTTAACTTTAAAAGCACACAAAAATATAATAAACTTGAATTTGTTTATTCAAGTCTCAAAAAACAAAACTTTGCATATAGAACAAATAATAATGAAGAAGAAGAAAGAAACATTTTAGGAAAAGCAAAAACAAAACAAAAGTACTGGTCAAAAAGAAACATTTAAAATCACAGATTAATATCTTCAACACTACCGAACCGAACTCGTATCTCGAATTTCGCTCGTAACTCAAAGCAAAAAATCACTTGCTCGTCGGCTCGTATCTCGAAAAACTCGTATGTTGGGGCGCTCGTATGTCGAGGTACCACTGTACTTTATTTTACCAATATTTCAGTTGGTTGAATTATAGATTTATCTATGGATTGCTCTATTTTCAAAAAAAAAATATATATATATATATATGTGGTACATTGAATAAAGGTCGTAGATAGTAGTTGTGGTAACCATGACATATAATATATTTTAAGATAATTAATGATAATTTTATTTTATGGTTGCAGTCGTGATTCAATCAAAAAGGATTACCGAATACTAAATACATTTGCTAGTTTATCTAATTTATTAAAAGCTTTTTATGTAATGGAATAACAAACATAAAGGTTTATGATAACAAACATATAAAAAACAAATGAAGACTCTTTAGATATATTCCCAGTTTTCAAAACAAAGGTAATGAAGTTGTGAAATCGTCGAGGCGTAGATCAACTTGGATATTATAAATATATATAATAATATATATTTCCTAATTGAGAAAGCCTTTTGTAAATATATAACAAAAGGTTAAAGAGAGCGATAGAAATGTGACCAGTACAACAAGGCATCAAAAATAAATAAAGATTCCAGTGTTAAGTTTCTTGTACATCTTTTTATTTTCAAGCTTTCGGACTTGTCACTCCTTCAACAGGATTAGCACGTTAAATAATTAATGATAAATACTATTTTTATATACACATTTATATATACATATTTTAAATATTTATGATATTTTGAGAGAAGAAAATATTACATTATTTCCGTGGGAATAACAAATTTTGAAAATATATGTCCTCACCATAAATGTCCTACCTTTGCAAACAAATACAATATATATATATATATATATATATATGAAAAAACAATAGAAAAAAAAAGATAAGTGGGTCAGGTGTTGATATTAAAAATAAAGAAGGCATCTCCTGACCACGAGCACATGTGCTTTTTAGATGGCAGAGCGCCATCTAGTAGAGCAAGAATAAACTAAACGTTTATTTAGCTTGCTCCGTGATATTTGGCCAACCCAATTTCTTGATAAACGCGTTCGTGGATGACTTTTCTTGATTTATCAAGAAATTGGGTTGGCCAAATATCACGGAGCAAGCTAAATAAACGTTTAGTTTATTCTTGCTCTACTAGATGGCGCTCTGCCATCTAAAAAGCACATGTGCTCGTGGTCAGGAGATGCCTTCTTTATTTTTAATATATATATATATATATATATATATATACAGGGTGATCCAAAAGTCCCGCACAATTTTAAAAATTAATAACTCCGCGAATATTTGCGCTAGAGCAATGCGGTAAACACCATTGTGTTCAGGATGCAATGGGATTTTTTATGGCGAATAATGAAAAATTCGAAATTGATTTTAGTTAAAACTTTATTCGCTAGATGGCGCCCTACCAGAATCAGCGATTCAGCGGCCAAATTGTTTGATAAATTGAAAAATATAACTGAACGACACGTATTTTTACTTTTTGAATACCAGGAAAGAACCCTAATAATATCAAATGATAAATTAATAAAACACCATTTCGCCAAAAGTTAGAAGAAATGGTTAACGGTTTTTAAATACAATCTGAGATATGTAAAATAGGTATATGCAAATTAAAACATGTAGCAAAAAAAAAAACCTGATATTTTAGATGCGGTTTGCTGGAATCCTCTCAGCTATTTATATTTCGAAAATAATAATTTTATATTTTTTAAATTCAACTCTCTCTCAGTATCGATTATATTTATTTTAATTCATTCGAAAAATATTTATCTATCTCTGATGATTTATTTTACTCTGGAATGCCATTGTTGTTTTTGTCGTGTCCAATAAAAAGCCTCTTCTTTTCGTTTGGCCAACAAAAAATGTCCGATTTATATACACCTATATTCTTACATAATGAGACTTTAAAGAATGCAAATAATCTTCATCTATTTACATACACAACACATCTCCCCCCTTAATAATACTCCAGTCGGTCTAGGGGTTTCCTGGCTCTCTGAGGTCTAGGACTGCGGACGGGCACTTGCACAGAGGCAGCCTCCGGTTTAGGAGTGCAAGAGGGCACGTGCACAGCAACTGGCCCTGGTATAGGAGTGCAAGAGGGTACGTGCACAGAAGCAGTCTCCTCCTTGTTTCCTGATGTAACCTCTGGAACCTCCTCTTCACTTTATTTCTGACTTCCACCTACAGGTTTCTCTCCTGATGTTCTAGGAAGTATCAAATTTCTTGTCTCCACTTGTTTCTTTCTCACAGGTCGCAATTGATTGATATGACTCTTATACACGACGCCCTCGCAACCTATAAGGTAGTGACGGTAGCTCAATAATTTCAAAATTGTACCTTTTTACCGTTTAGGTCCAGTTGCATAGTTGCGGAAATAAACCTCGCAACCTGTAGTAAACTGCTCCTGCCTTCTTACGGCTTCATGAAATACCTCTCGCGGATTTCCCATCTTGGTATTAAATTCGAAAATCTTGATCTTAAACTTCTCTTCATTAGCAGTTCCGCCGGGGAATTCCTTTATTACAGTTTGGGGGAATGCTCTATGAGCAAATAGGAAACTTTGTAGATTCGTCTCTAAATCATCATTCCCATTATTCTTTCTCAAAAGGTTTTTAAACTCTCTTACATATCTCTCAGCTAAACCATTTGTACTAGGATTATACGGACTGGTCTTAGTGTGCCGTATACCATTCATTCTGGTAAATTGCTCGAATTCACCGGAGACAAACTGTCTTCCGTTATCTGTAACAAAAAATTAGGGCAATCCAATTCTGGCGAGAATTTCTCTAAGATGACTTATAATCGTTTTTCTGGTAATATCTTTGATGATAAAAATTTCTATCCACTTTGAGTATGCGTCCACGAGAACCAAAAACATTCTTCCCATGAACGGACCCGCTAGATCAAGATGAAGTCGATGCCACGGTTTTTCGGGCCAAGTCCATTCCAAGATGGTAGCCGGGGGCATGCTTGCCGATTCTTGGCATACTCTACATTCTCTAGTTAACTCCTCGATGTTACTGTCTATGCCTGGCCACCAGAAAATACCGTCTGGCAATCATCTTCATTTTAACAATCCCCATGTGTATTTCATGCAAGTCATTTAAAATTAAAGATCTTAATTTTTGGGGAATTACCACTCTTTCACGCCATTGAAGACAACCAAACTCCAAACTCAATTCCTCATTGATCTTATAATGAGGAGCTAGTGGGTTTTCTCTCGGTACCCTTGTGAATTTCCAGTTGCCTTCTCTAACATTCCTTAATACTATAGACAGTATTTTATCTTGGGGCGTCTCATTAGCCACCTCCATAAAAGAGAACGGTACCTCACACATTCGACTTACTAAGACGAAGTACCTGGTCTTCATCAAGAGACTCCCTGACACTCAATTCTAAAGGAAGACGTGACAATGCGTCAACATTGGAATTATCACTAGTTTTTCGAAATTCCACAGTATAATTAAATGCAGCTAATTTTAAGGTCCATCTTTTAATTCTGGATGATGCACATATGGGAATTGGTTTATGAGGTGAAAATATATGAATTAAGGGTCGGTTGTCTGTGACCAATACAAATTTTCGTCCCAGTAAGTATTGTCTGAATTTCTCAACGCCAAAAGTTATGCTCAACGCTTTCTTTTCTAGTTGAGAGAAACGTTTTTCCGCTTCAGTTAATGTTCCAGAAGCAAAAGCTATAGGGCATTCCTACTTTCTTTCATTTCTATGACTCAGAGTTACGCCTAGTCCATAGTCCATTAATAATGATTTACATTTTTAAAATAACATTCGATAATTTTTCGTCCAATCCATCTACAATTTTTATTCAAAAGTTGATTTAATAGCGCTAAAATGTTTGCTATATTCTTTATGAATCTATAATAATAAATTAAGAGTCCTATGAAAGATCTCAAATGCGAAACATTCTTTAGGTTCAGGCGCCTCTATCACTGCTTTAATTTTATTTTCTAAGGGATGCAGTCCATATTTATCCATTTTAAACCCTAAATATTCCACCGATTTCTTTTTAAATTTACATTTATATCTGTTCAACTTTAAACCTTTTTCTAGCAATCATCTAAACACTAGATCCAACTTTTGTTCATGATCTTCAAAGTATTTTCCTGCAACCAAAATATCATCTATGTAGCAGGCCACACCTGGCAAATCAGAAAATAGGCCTTCCATAATCCTCTGAAATTTATTTGGTGCTACCGCTACGCCATATGGTAGTCATTTATAAGAAAACAACCTCTTTGTTGTGTTTATATCAACAACAGCTTTGGCTTCTTCCGCTAACATTACTTGTAAGCCTGTGATAGGTCTAGAGTCGAAAGTACGGTGCTTGTAGATAATTTCGAAAAGATCTCATCGATCGATGGAATGGGATACCTATCTAATTCTATTAAAATGCAAAATTCTATTATAAAATGCAAGAATTCACTAAACGATCAATTTCATTCTCTACTTTGCTTTTTAGAGAGAAAGGTAAACTTCTGACCTCACAAAACACAGTAGTCACATCCTTTTTTAAATTAAAATTTATTCTAACGTCCTTTAGACAGCCCAAATCTTTGTTAAACAAATCTGCATACCTATCCATCAAATTTTCATATATTTAAATATATTTCTATTATATTCATTATTTAAAATTTTAATGCTAAACAATATAGAATAATCAAGTTTCAACTGTTTAAGCCATTCTCTTCCTAATAAAATTACCTGGATTTTTTCATTTACAACTATTAATCGTAAATATTGGTTGGCTTCTTTTACAAAAACATTTCTTTGATCTATAATCTCTATTGAATCACCACAAAAGGATTTTAATCTTAAATTTGTTGGAAATAATTTTTGAACTTGCCAATAATTCTTATAAATATCTTTAGGTATTAACGTAACTGGACTTCCTGTATCTATTGTAAAGCACAAAGAATAAGCATCTACTGTTAAATTTATTGTGGCATCAGTTTCGCCCTGTACAGAATATATAGAGTCCTCTTGTACGAATTTACATCCCCACATTCTTTTACTAGCTTTGCAGACCCTACTTAAAGACCCAGTTTATTACATTTTAAAACAAGTCTTTGTTCTATGAGGTAAAACAGATGCCACGTGTGAATGTCTTTCACCACATCTATAACACACTATTTTGCCTTTGCCACTTTGCCTGAAAGGCCTATACTGCGCCGTACTATTATTGTACTCACCCTTTTTATCCTTTCAGTTCACAGGGGATATCTTGGCCACTAATTTATCTTGTAATTCTCTTGTATTTATCTCCGCCAATTCGAACGAGATCGCCACTGCAAAAACTTTATCCAGGGTGACATCGTCGTCCTCTTGTAGTAGCTTATTTTGCAGGATTTCCGACTTGATTCCAGCCACAAAACGGTCTCGCATCATGGTTCCCAACATATCGACGAAATTACAATTTATTGCCAAATGTTTCAATTCTCTAAGATATTCCGAAATTGATTCTCCTTCCTGTTGAATTCTCTTTAAAAATCTGCATCGCTGTGGTATCACTTTCTTCTTTGGATCCAAATGCAGCTTAATTCTTTGAATGATAGTATCATAGAGTTGATCTTTCATTAGACCAGGAAGAAAATGTCGTTTACCTGCTTCAAAGTTTCAGAATCTGGTAGCGAGGCAGAAATCAGCACTTTAATCTCCTCCTTCAGATGCCAAAAAGAAAGCCTCAAATTCTTGTAAAAAAGATCGAAGTGTCCTCCACTGGGCTATAGCATCTAAAAAGTACTATTAACTTTGAACTTGTCATGCTGATCTTTTCTACTCCTTTGTTTTCTTGATCCAGATAGCTTAAAAGATGTAATCTTAACCCATTTTCCTATTTTTCCTCTCCATAATCCGAGAGTCAGATTTGTTTAAAAGATGTAGTTGTTATACTTGCATAGACACCGTTTTCCTCAGCTTTTTACTGGCTCTGTAGATCGCGCATCCTCGTCGCCACTTTTGTTGTGTCGTATTTAGACGTACAAGAGCTCAAACTTGACCATGGCCAACAACAAATGTCCAATTTATATATACATATATATTTACATAATGAGGCTTTAAATAATACAAATAATATTCATCTATTTACATAAACAACAGTTAATATATAGCGAGAAGAGTAGAGGACTGAGCACAGATCCCTGAGGTACACCAACCCAAGATCTTCGGTCCTTGGAAAATGTTCCATTGACCCGAACCTTTATCCTTCTTCCCCTTAAGAAGTCTGCAATCCAGAATGAAGGTTTTTCCCCTTACTACGATGTTGTGCAGCCTTTCAAATAATATCTATACTCGATCAAAAGCTGAGGTCATATCCAAGGTAACGGCCGTTGTCTTCTTTGGCGGTTTTTCCTAGAAATCTATTATTGATTGACAGAAGTAGAACAGTTTATCAGTTGTACAGTGTCTGGATCTTTAGGCAGTTTGGTAGACGTTTATATTATTATTGTTAGTGAACCAGACTATGAGCCTAGAGTGGATAATTCATTCTGTTATTTTACAAAGTATGCTGGTAAGAGCAATTGGCCGATAGTTCTTGCATTCCTCAGCATCTTTGTTTGGTTTCAGTATTGGCACTATAATTGATATCTTCCAATTCTTTGGTAGTTTACCAGTTTTCCATGAAATGTTCAGTATTCGTAGGAGTTGATTTTTAGCTTCGTCTCCAAAGTGTTTAATCATTTGACCAAAGATTAGAGCATCTCCAGGTGACATCTTGGATTTAACTTTCCTATTGATGAATTTAGCTCATTCAGTGTGAAGTCTCTCGAGTAAATATCTTGTTGATGGTAATTTATTGCTTGTTTAACTAACTTGTTTATATTATTTTTTAGAGTCCTGCCTTCATTCATATAGCTGAGTCTGGAAGTGCTTGAAAGATATTCAGCAATTATGTCAGCCATCTGTTTGTTCATTCTCGCTGTTCATATCGGTTAGAGTATTGGAAGATTAGTGTTGGTTTTGATTGTTTTATAACACTAATTATATTCCAGTGATGGCCTTCCTTTTTTGGATCCATTTTTTCGCAGAATTCTGCCCATTTTCTTGTTTGAATATCCAAATTTCTTGTTCTATTTTGTGACTAATTTAAATGAGTTCCTTTATGATTTCTTCTGTTTTATTTGTTTTAAGAAGTTCATTTTTATTGTCTCTCTCTGCAATCATTGCCTCGATATTGTGGTCCTTTCAGTAAAGCATTCACAGGTCTTTACGTCTACCTCTAGGTATCGATACTTTTGCAGCTTTGGATATGTTCAAAGAGAATTTTTCCAATTTTTTGTCAATCGTTCTGTGATTTAATTCTTCGTTGCACAGTTATCCAAGCTTTTCTGTAAATATTTTTCCAGTGTTCTTTTTTTCTGTTGGAAATTCTCAATTTTGAATTTTGGGTTGTTAAAATTGGTCTGTGGTCACTGATTGCACTTTTCAGAATTTTCCATTGTGTTGTGGGTGCGATGTTGTAATTTGTCGCTGTGATGTCTATTGCGGATTCTGTGCCTGTGGACTTGGATAGAAAGGTGTTCTTTTCGTTATTTAACGGCGCAAGGTCGAGGTCGGTTAGCATGTCCTCAACCTGCTGACCTTTGTTATCCTGGACAGGTGATCCCCAAGTTGGTCTTTCGGCGTTAAAATCACCAAGTATGATTGCGAAATCCGAAGACGCTTCACTTAATGTCTCTATCAGGCCTGTATTGATGCTAGTATTATCGTGGTCATAAACATTTATGATTGGAATTGTTTTATCTGTAAGATAGATTTCTATTGCCTGAGCTTCTGTCGTGCTTTTTCTAGGCTTACTCTGATTATAGGCGATTTCCTTAAATTTGATTTCTAGAGTTTTAATCAAAACGGCAAGTCCTCCTCCGAATTTCCCGGTCTGTCCATTCGTAGTGTTGTATAATCTTTGATATTGAATCTCAGATTCTGATTCAATTTTGTCTCCTGAGGACAATTAATATGTACATTGTTGTCACAGAGAAGACAAGTCAGCTCTTTATTTTCCTCTGGGTACCATTTATATTGAGTTGTAGTAGATTGAATTGTGTCCTCGTAGTAGATTTCTCATCATGAGCTCGAGCTGCAGCTCCTTACGCGGCGGTTACCCCGGACGCGGTAGCATTACTGGAGATATCAGTTTTGCTATTCATTTGAAAATGGGTGCCGTTGCAACGTTAGTCATCTTGGAAACGAGCCAGAATTTGGTCAAATATTCCAAGGGTCCAGGGGGGACCGCAAGGAGGTGTGGTCGAACTTCTCCCCTTTCCCCTGGAATGCCGTCACTACAGGATAAAGCACTCTTGGTGAATTTTTTCAATTATGATTCAGAATCTGCCACTGAAGCTTTACGAGCGTTTCGTTCCTTTAAAGATATTCGAAGCGGTAAAGGACCAATGAGTTGCTACTCTATAAAGCGATTGATTAAAAGTTTTGAGGAAACTGGATCTCTGGAATCAAAACCTCGGAGTGGAAGACCATCGACATGCAAGTCAGTGGCTGTTACATTTTGCAGAATGCTGAAGCTATTGAAACGTTATCCACGTATGGAGAAGTAAGTGCTAGACAAGTTTCTCGAAAAACGGGGATTTCGTATGGAACAGTTTGGAGAGAACACACATTTAAAATATTTCTATAAAAATACCCTAAAAAAATTCAAAGTTTTCACGAGTTGAAAGTCAGCGATTTTGAGAAGCGTCAAGAATTCGCTGCATGGGTTTTGCGGCGAGTTGATATTGATGAAAACTGGCTGTCTAATGTTCTAAGAACAGATGATGCTCACTTTTATCTAAAGGGAGAATTTAACATTCAAAACTGCCTCATTTTGGCAACAGAAAACCTTAGGATTTTTACAGAATTACCACTTCATCAGCACAGAGTTACAGTTTTGTGTGGGTTCACTTCTTTTATTATTGGGCCATTTTTCTTTGAAAAATCAATGGAAGAACTTTTAAAACCGTTTTTGTAACTGGTGAACGTTATGTTCAACTTTTGAGAGAAAAGGTTATTCCCATATTGCAGGACAGATAATCACTAAGCGAAATAACATTCATGCAAGATGGAGGATCTCCTCATATCTCCCGCGGTGCCAAAAAATTGCTGAAGGATACGTTCGGTGGAATTCGTTGATCCACTTTATATACCAGTGGCCTCCAATATCACCAGAGTTGACGCCTTACAATTTCGGTTATGGGGGTACATTAAGTCGCGTTTTTATCGATGACGGCCTACCACATTGGCCATGTTGAAGGCTTCTATCAGATGGCACGTTTTATAAATTTCAACTATTTAATTGTGACCATTCTGTCATCTATCGTCTGCAGGCGGTGTTTGAGAATGAAGGGCGCCACATTGAGCAAGGATTGTGATCTAATACAAGAGAGAAGGCAGTTACCTCATGTGTTATATTTTGCAGCTCTTTGTTTTGGGTTATTGGAATAATAAATGCTGTCCTCACATCATGACTCTTTTTTATTCTATAAACAGTAATTATTTTGTTTGTCATTTGCCCACATTTTATATTATGTCGTGCAGGCCAAAGTGTTATAACTTCTCGAATAACACTGGTATACACAATTTTACCCCTTATGTTTAAGTTTATCGCTTTTCGCTCATTAGAAAAAAATAGCATAAGGAATAATCCCTGTATCCCCCCCCCCCCCCTCCAACTTTAGATATTTTGCACAAAAAATAATACAAAATGATTTTACTACCACGTTTTTCAACGCAAAAGGTCGATTTAAAAATGATTTTTTTCGAGGGGATACATTTAAAAAATTATGTACAGTATAATAAACAATGATAACATTTGACAAGCCCATAGGATATTTGGAATAAAGTACGACAAATATATTTTGTCACTCCCCTCTATATTTTATTTTTGGATCAAGAAAAATATCCAGTTAAATAGTCAAGTGTCGACAATTAGTCAAGAAACTATACATTCCTTATAGCACGAAATCATATTAGTAATGCCATCATAATTTTTGGTACTATATTAACATTTCAAAAATCGTGTATTGATATCAGTAGTTATTTTCAAACATTCAATCTATTTCACAAAACTCCATCTAAAATATAAATATTTTTTTGCTACATGTTTTAATTTGCATATACCTATTTTACATATCTCAGATTGTATTTAAAAATCGTCAACCAATTCTTCTAACTTTTGGCGAAATGGTGTTTTATTAATTTATCATTTGATATTATTAGGGCTCTTTCCTGGTATTCAAAAAGGAAAAATACGTATCGTTCAGTTATATTTTTCAATTTATCAAACAATTTGGCCGCTGAATCTCTGATTCTGGTAGAGCGCCATGGTGTCGCTCAAACAAGTTAAAAATAAATCCAGAAAAAAACAAACTTGATTCACTTTCACAATTTCCATAGGTTCCAGCTGGAATTTCAAAAAACCGTCATAAAGCCTTCAAATGAAATCAAAATTTTGGGAATGAAATTATCTAATCATAGGTTCAAAACAAAAATAAATTTCACCCCGCACATCAATGAGATTTTGCATAAGGCGCATCGCATGAAAAATCTGCTTTTTTCCCTCAGCGGCAAAATATGGGGTATAAACTCTAATAAAAGTTTAATTTTGTATAATACGCTAATTAGACCTATTCTAACATATGGAGCTGAAATTTGGTTTTACCAAATAAATAACCGCTGTAAACAGAAATTAAATTCGATGCAATACCAAATTGTTCTTTGGGCTACTAGATCGTTTAAAACATCTTCCTCAAATTGTGTCCACTGTCTGGCAGAGATCCCATTCCTGACTGATTTTATCGAATCAAGATTGATTAAATATGAATTGGACCAACTAAGCGAGGAAGACCAACGAACGTTCAGTCCACATTCTCCTTCAATTATAAAAGGATTTTTGAGAACAAGAATGGAAGATGTGTTTTCTAATACAAGTGATCACTTTCGTCTCTTTTTCCCTTTGGGCATTCCAAAATATTTCCGCCCTGACTTTTACAATGTGCAATTCGTTACTGATCATGGAAATTTCGGAGATTTTCTGTTTCGAATAGGAGCTATAGACGATCCGGGATGTTTATGTGGAAAGAGAAAGCAGGATTCCAGTCATCTGCTTCTTGAGTGCCGAATCTTCCAGAACTACAGAAACCGGGAAAACATCGAATACAAGGATCTTTTTATGTTTGTAAATAGTAAGGACTCGTATTTTAAATTTAGAAAATTCTGTAAATATATCTATGATTTTCTCTCTTGGTTAAAAAAAACCTTAATTATTACCTATTTGTATATATATATTTTTTGGTTTGTTTATTTTGTTGGTTGTGATGTAAAATCAAGAATGATTTTAATGTCCTCTTTCTTATCTTTTCAAATCTTGTAATTATTTTTTTTTTTTTCATGTAATATAGTATCTGAATTTAGTGTTGTTATTGACGCAAGCATCCCTTGTAGGGATATCGCGTCTGATTTGATAAATAAATAAATAAATCTAGCGAATAAAGTTGTAACTAAAATCAATTTCGAATTTTTCATTATTTGCCATAAATAATCCCATTGCATCCTGAACACAATGGTGTTTACCGCATTGCTCTAGCGCAAATATTCGCGGAGTTATTAATTTTTAAAGTTGTGCGGGACTTTTGGATCACCCTGTATGTATGTTATATTGAAATATTATTCTATTTAAAATTATATATTTCATAGATACAAATACTCTGCTAAATCGACCGCCAGAGGTCACGCTTCCACTATATAAACTCATTGTTGTTGTTCCCCGTTGGCCGGCTAAAACCTTTGTACATTATGTAAATAATCTTTTGTTTTTCTTATTCTACTCGCCTTAAGCCAGGCAGTGCTTTTACCAAATTATGTTTATTATATAATCCTAAAGCTCAATTAAAACAATCTCTTATCAAAACTATTTTTAGTATTATACTTTCAAGATCTTTGCCATGACTGCATCACCATAGCATAATCATCAAGATGATCCAAAATTCAAGCAGAAAATCTCATTCATCTTTGTTTTTATAACATATATATTTTTTATGCATATCACTGCATTCTTTATTTTTAATTCTTTCATAAATAGCCTATTTTACATATTTTAGACTATAGTATATATATAAGCCTATGTTCATGGTTTCCCTAAATACCCCTAAGCTGCCTTCCATAGAAAATGCATGGTATATCCCAAACCAATCCAATACAATAGTAGAGCGGTCTAGAGATTAATTTGGCGAAACCGCTGAGAGGTTTCACTACTGATGAACCAAAAACCTTTCATTCAATAACTTATATCATTGAGGTAAGGTCTGTAGAGATAATATTTGATTATATTATTTAAAGAAAACACATTGCCAGTAAATTTATATATTATGATGCACTAGCGTGTTATCTGTCATAAAAATATTGATAAATGTTAAACTATTATAGACGTATATGATTAAAAAATGCTCTTACTGCGATGGTAAAAATGATGGGAGGGCCTGGCTCATCATTGGTGAACCCTCCCAGCGGTTTCGCAATTTTAATCTAACATAGCGCTATTTAATCGCAATGTAACAGCGGTATGGTAAATTAAACTGGGGAAACTGCTGAGGGGGTACTTCACTGATGAGCCAGGCTCTCCCATTAATTTTTTCATTGCAGTAAGGGCAGTATAAATTGTTTAATATTAAAAAGAAAATAAACCTCTATAATAGTTTCGAATTTTTCTATTTATATATCTTTAAGTTAATATTTCATATCGTATACCATTTAGATATATGCAAATGATATATCTCATATATAAAATCGTCTTTTTTTAACGTTCATTAGAATTCCACTTGTAGAAGAACTGTGTTTGAAAGCTTATGTTTAATCGCTATACTAAAATAAACATATATTCTTTGCTCTTAAACTTTTCGGTATAAGACTAAATGTCATAATAATATCATTCCTCTGAAGAGAATGACAGAAAGTCACTGAAACGTCGGAAGTTAAATATATCATTGATTAATGTGGCTGTGTTTTTTTTTCTGAATCAATTACCAGCAAACAAATGATCTCTGGAACTGTCATAATAAAGGTATGAATTGATAGTGGTTAACTGGTAAAAGAGAGTAAGAAGAGGTGATGTTACATTAAGAGAAATGGCATGTTGATGAGTGGGTGTCCCATATTGAATTATCCAATCACGTAGAGGGATGGTAGAATCCACTAATTACATATTCCCTCAGCTAGGATTAATTAGTGAATATTAGGGTTAATAGGATTGGGGGACAACACCTTCACTTCTACCCAGAATCTTGTGTGTTCCATAGCTGTATAACTTCAACTCATCATTAATATTCTATTTTATAAGAAACCAACTCATTTTGTGAATACTGCTGTTTATTGTCATGTAGAAAATTAAGAAAGACAAATTTAAGAATGACACAGCCATTTATATGAACAACGAGCACAAACTAAAATGTAAAAAATATTAATGCAAGTTGAATAATTAAAGGGACGTATACAGAGTATCATGATGTATAAAAATTAATAATCTGTTTATAAAATATAAATATTTCGCTACAATATATAAGAATATAAACTATTTTTGACGCGTATGTATATTTTCCAACTAAAACAATTTTCTACTGTCCTTACTGCAATGATAAATTAATTGGAGGGTCTGGCTCATCAGTGGTAAACCCTCCCAAAGGTTTCACCAGTTCTGTCTACCATACCAATGTAATATTACATTTTCTTTTTATACTGATACTGAAGCCAACCTCTTGTAAATAGTATTTTAAATGAACTATGGCATAAGCTTTGACAGAGAGAGAGAGAAAGAGAAAAGTATTAATACATAAAATTATAAATATATAATTTTAAATATTCATTTATAAGAAATATAAAATATATTTGACACGCGTATGATTATTTCTGAACTAAAACACTTTTATACTGCCCTAACTGCAATAATAAAATAATTGGAGGGCCTTGCTAATCAGTGGTGTCCCTTCCCAGCGGTTTGGCCGGTTTAGTCTACTATACCGTTGTAAAATTGAATTTGGCCGTTTTCTTTTTATACCGATACTGAAGTTATACTCCCACATTCACCCCTGATGAGCCAGGCTTTCCCATTATTCTATATACAGTTACGAGCGTCATTCCTCATCTCCTAATCAATCAACTCTGTCACCGTTTGCTTTTTTTTTTTTGGGAATGGCGCCCTCCTATTGGTTGGCTACAATCACGCCACCTTTGCCCCCCACCCCCCCCCCCATCAAGTCTCCCCCACTCGCTTTTTCGTTTTTGTAACTATTGTGCTGGAGCGGGTCGCTCCTTAAATAAATGCATATATTAGTTAATAACTAAATGGAATCCTCTCTTTCTTTTTCCCAGTATGAGACGCCTACGGAAGCCAACAGTACATAGACAGATAAAGCACATAGTCTATAGTTATTAACTAATATATGCATTTATTTAAGGCGCCAATTCATAATTGTAACAAATAGTATTTGAATAAAAACATTCAATCGGGTAAAACACGGGCGTTGCCCGGGTCATTCGGCTAGTTTTATATAGCAAGGGGGGGGGGGGAGTATTAAAATAATTTTATTTCAAAAACAACCATACGCATCAAAAAATGTTTTCATTACTTATAACAGATGGCGCGCTCTCTATCTCTCTCTCTCTCTCTCTAATGCACCATATTGATATTTATATATGATTAGACGCAAATTTTACCCGGGAGGATATTGATCCATAAAATTCTATTAAATATTCTTCAAATAAAACACAAAATTAAAACCACAATATATCAATTAAGATAATTACAATAAAAGTTTATTTTATTGAGTAAAAATCGCAAGCTTTCATCATCAGGTCAATTGTTTCGAAAATACCTATAATATATACAAGGTGTGTTCCATAAGTTCCCGGACTGGGTCCATAAAAAAAAAAGATAACATATTTTTTAAAAAAATTATTAGAACTTTTTAAAGTAATCCCCCCTTGCTTCAACGCACCAGCGCCATCGTTTCCCCAAATTGTCGAAACAGTTTTTATAGAGCTCTTTTGGAATGCTCTTCAATGCCAACAGCGATTTTTCTATTATGTAATCCCTGGTGTCAAAATGTCTTCCTTTTAGAACTGCTTTAAGTTTGGGGAACAGGAAAAAGTCATTTGGTGCTATGTCTGGGGAATAGGTTGGTTGAGGTAGGATTTCTGTCCCGTTTTTAGCCAAAAAAAACTCGTCACCAAGTGCGCTGTGTGAGGGCGGGCATTGTTATGGTGTAAGATCCAGTCACCATTAGGCCATTTTTCTGGCATTTTTTTTTCGAATCGCTTCCCTTAGATGGCGAAGAATGTCCAAATACATTTCCTTAATAACCGTTTGGCCTGCAGGAAGATACTCGTGATGAACAATGCCCTTGTTATCCAAAAAAGCGACCAGCAACACCTTGTTTCTGGATTTCAATATCCTGGATTTTTTTGGGTCTAGGCTCACCCTGACCTCTCCACTCGGCATATTGACGCTTGGTTTCAGGGTCATAGTCATAGACCCATGTCTCGTCGCCTGTGATTATCTTGTCTTTCCATTCCGGATCCGTTCTTGTCATTTCCAACATGTTCTCACAGGTTGCAAGCCGACACAGTTTTTGCTCATTAATGAGGAATCTTGGGATGAATTTTGCAGGAGTCTTTTTGAGCTTCAAATCTTTGGTTACGATCCTTCCAATCGTTGTTTTAGAGATGCCTGTGTCTTGCTCTAGCTCCAGCAAAGTGGTTCGAGGATTTTCTTTTATCAAATCGGTGATTTTTTGCACATTTTGGGCGTTCTTGCCGAGGATCATCTTCAATAGAAATTCTGCCAGCTTTAAATCTAGAATGTCATTCAAAAACAGTTGTTCTTTTTGGGGGGTCATTGGGGAATGCTTTATTAGGCATTTTAAAAGTTTCGGTTGCTGATATTCGAAGTTTCACACAAATTTCTATGCAAATCCTCTGCTTCAATTTTTGTTCCATCGTAAAATCGCCGCAGCGCAAGGTGTAACCTTTAAATAAATTAGAATAACTTTGGCGCACGCGCACGTACCGTCTCGATATTGGTACCACCGTGTTGCCAGATATTTTTTCTATAATAAACTGTCAAATTTATTTACATTTTTCATTTATTTATTTTTTTATGGACCCAGTCCGGGAACTTATGGGACATACCTTGTATATTGAGGTTTCGAAAATAAAAAGCAATCCATATTTGAATATTCAAGTAATAAAAAGCCTTATATTGGATTGAATAAAATCCTAAATATATATTGTTTTTTTATTACCCAATTATAGAGGTAAAGAAGGAATTTACATATTTAAAAATAGTTAGCTAAAGTATAAAATACTTTAAATATTTACCCTAAAATTTGATTCACTCATAACGGAAAGAAATTTGAAAGATATTTCAAGTCGAATATTAATGAAACATAATTCTTAAATACTGAAAAATTTAAATTTTTGATCCAGGATTTATTGAATAAACAGATAACAGATAATAACTTCTTGGAGTAAATTACTATCGAGTTATCTGAGCGGTGTGTGTTTTATTTACCCCATCAAAACATACAATTTTCTTTCAATTCGGAATATAAATATTTTCAAATTTAACCTTAGATAATGTCAAAAATATCTAATGTGCTAAAATATGTATAAGGAGGGATATGTAAATATAGATATATGGTAATTATAACAAATATAATTATTAGATGCATTATTAATAATCGAAGTGATTTTTATGCTGTAGAAAGGCAGTCAAAGTTTCGATCATGTGAAATATCTCTAATGTGCTAATATACATATAAGGCCGGGATATGTAAATATACATATATGATAATCATAACAAATATTATTATTAAAGGCATTATTAATAATCGAAGTGAATTTTATGCTGTAGAAAGGGCAGTCAAAGTTTCGATCATGTGAAATAGGTCTAATGTGCTAATATAGGTATAAGGAGGGAGGATATGTAAATATACATATATGGTAATCATAACAAATATTATTGAGTGCATTATGCTGGAGTCAAAGTTGCAATCAAAGAGCTTCCATTAGGAGGTGAGCAATGCATCAAAACGCCTCCAGAATGGATTATACGCCAGATCACTTAGAGAGGAGACGCATTAGAAAATCATTCCATTAATGGCAGGTTGTTCCATTATGTAAAATCCCTATTTTTGTGATTGACTGATTTGTTGGGAATATTTGTAATCTATTCAACTGGTTCTTTCATTCATATCACAATACTAGATTGGTATTTTGAGGTGTTTTTAGTATTCTTTTTTATATAAATACGTATAATATTTTTAAGATAGTACGTAAACCAAAACACTAGTTTTGGAAATTTGGAGAAAAGGATCAACTTGTATACCATGGTTTCTGGTTCTGGCCTAATGTAGAGGTGCCCCATTCCGTACAAGATTGTCAATTTTCACAAAATACCGCACAGATATATCTCCTGATTGTGACTTATAAGGTGTTGATGGCTTGCGCCATCTGTTAGAATAAATATCAAATAATCGTGGAATTATTTTTATTATTCCAGAATTGGATAAATATCAATTGGCCCAATTGGCCTTTTTAAAATATCAAAAAGTTTACCTTTCTAGATTAGTCTTTTAAATTATATTCTTTCTGATTGAAGACTATCTGGTTCGTTACCCCAGTTGTTTTTTGACAATCTCATGACGTGTCATATATTTTTAAAAGGCCATAATACTTTAGTATATTTTATAATAAATAAAAACTCCAATTCAACATATAAATTCATTTTATAATTCAAAAACATTATAACACAAATTAAAAAAAAATTGTTAATACATATTTAACAAATTTAAAAAAGAATAAAGTACTATTTATTAATATAGCCTAATAAATTTTCAATTCTTTTGTATTATCAATATCATCTCAAAGGTTATATAATAAATACGTGACACAATTTCTATTTTTTGCATACTATTGATTATATGTAAATATAATAGGTAAACAATTCGTTCAATTTTCACCTAGAAGGGATAATTTAAATAAATAAATAAATAATAAAAAATGATATATATATATATGTTATGAATAATTTGTTTGTTGTTAGATAAAGGGTTGATAAGACAAAGGGGAGATAAGATAATGGGTTGAAGGTGCAGTCGTGATAAAAAAAAAAGATAATTATTTACCATCAAGTAGTTTTTATTTCCAATTACTTGAGGAAATATTACACATTATTTATTTTCACAATTATATAGAATTCAAAAATATAGATAAGTTTAACAATGCATATTTACAAAATAACTGAAAGTCATTCTAAAAACGATGATAAAGAAAAAGTATAAATATCAATGAATAAAAATAAAATATATTTTTAAATATAGAAATATTTGAGTTTTTAGATTATATAATATATATAAATATATATATAAGGGAAGGAGAAGTTTGAAAAGTATTCCAAAGAGGGGGGGGGAGGTCATTTAATTTTAAGAGGTTCCATTATGAAACAGTCCCCATTGAAGCCACAGAACTGTTTGGCCATATCGTCACCATTCCGTAGGAGAACTGACTCCTCCAAATAGGTGATAGGAGCAGCAATAAATAAAGTACATTATGCAAATTAAATCCAGGCTGTAATCTGGCTAAAAGGTTTACAAATGGAGGCGTTGATCAAGTTAAAGCGCTCTGAGAGGGCGTTGTAAGATGTCAGTGACTCATGGTCGTTTTGTCACACGTGTCCTACAGCAACGCTGTCTAACAGGATTATGGAGGACAATACAACACGAGTGTCCTCTCCTCTGTCAACCGGCTGCTTCTTTGTCACCTCGCAAAATTACTTTTTTATCGTTCCCAATATCTCTACTTGTATAATCCTTTTTCTTTTTATCCTTTATTCACGTAGTAAATGCCATGATAATCATGGTGGGTAGTTAAGTAGGGATGTCTGCTACGCTGATGAACGAAGTGGATGGGGTCCTTCAGAGATTGGCTTGTTTTTGTTTGATATTGATATAAAAGGCATTCAAAGAATAATAATAAAGACCTGAAATGTTTCCAATCATTTCTGATTTTACTGTAAGTGTTTCGGATACGATCACTGCCTCACTTACTAAGCTAGAAGGGCTTGCTGCATCCTGGATATGTCTGGTCTTATCTAAATATTTGTGTTGACTGTATCTTCTTGCTAGACTTCTTCTGGTCTCCAACCGAAGCCTATTTGCTCACTTAAAAGTGCCCACAACCCCAGAAACCCTGATGACACTAATGATTCACCAATACACGATTTATAACTGAAACACTTTTATTAAATTTACACATTCTTATATACAGAATATATTTACAAATATGTAAATCTTCTGAATGAATATTCAAAAAAAGGAGAAATTTACACAACCGGCGTCTTCAGTACGTATACCGCATATCTACACAGCAGTTTACTTTGCACTCACAAATATGATAGAACCTCGTCTTAATACTTGTACTCACTGGTAGGGTTTGACATTTGCAAGAATTGGGGGTCATTGAAGCAATTACATATTTAGAAAAAAGTGTCCAATGCGGGATTCGATCCTGGGTTTTGGCTGTCGAAAATCAACAGTTTGTACCACTCCTTCACCAACCTCCTGTATTATCGTGGTGAAAAAGAAAGTTGTAGATATTTGGAATATTCTTTGTTTATATTGAATTCATATTAAAATTATTGTTGACTTATAACCAATTACCGAATATTAACAATAAAATGAACCTAAAAATCGTTGATACTACAAGGTTTTCCCAAAGGTTTGTAAACACTTTCAAAAAATTGAAATACCAATATTATTCACCGTTATGTATAATGTATTTGTATTATTATAAAGTAATTGTATTATGTATTATTATGTATTCGCCGTAATAATATTATTCGCCAAGTAATAAGAAAAACAAGGTTTTAAGAAAAACATGAACTTTTGTGGGTCAATTTTATATTAAAAAAGGTTAAAATACTTAAAATTCGTTTATTTATTTAGATAAATATAAGAGAGTTTTCAAACCAAAAAGAATCTTCTTCAGGGCCCTACTATAATTAAAATCAAATATAAAGTATTTACTAGTACCAATTATCTATGTTACAATTTATATTTATAAAAATAAATAATATTAATAAATCCAAATAATAAGTATAATAAGAGTTAAATAGATTTGTACTGTAAAATTTCATGATATAAAACAATTAGAACAATCCAATAATATCTAATTATGAATATATTCAGTGTTTCAAGAAACCCATTTCCATGATAAATATGAAATTGAACACAGTCGTTCAACAATGGTGAGAATCGAGGGTGTACCCCATCCATCAAATTTCTATTGTTGTTGGTTTTACATTGTTGTAAACACATGTAACTGGTGTTTAGTTGGCCATTGATAATGTGTATTTGAAATATATGAGTTGAGGTTAAAAGTGTATAAAATATATTTACCCCTATATATGATATTTGAAGTAACTTAACAATTTCGGTGGCTTCTACTAAGCAATTAGATGAATGAATAAATTTATTTACCCCTAAGACTATATTATCGACTTTAGAGCTATATGCACATTAGACTTAGAAATGTATTAACAAGACGTTTCGTTGACGGGGAAGTTCACCATTTATTACTATTCTTAAAATCAAGTATCCAAATTTGGATTTGATTATAGAATTAATATTATAAATAAATAACGCGCCGTCTATATATATAAAAAAAGAACTAATGAGCCAAGCCCTTCCAATATTTTATTATTGCAGTAATGATAGTAGTTTGATTTTTTACGTGTAAAATAATCATTCATGCTTTAATTTTTCATTTATTGTATATTAGTAGTGGAATTTTTAAACCCGAATTTTATATTGAAGGTTGCAATTATTAATTATATTTATATTTTATAAAAGGCATCTAATATCGTGCAACTCAAAATTGTTGATGAATTTACGCCATCTATTGAAATAAATATGAACTAATCATTGAAAATGTGTTTAACCCCTGATCACAGCACAATTTATATTCATTTTTTATTTTACTATTACTATTTTATACTATTTATTTTAATAAGTGTCCAAAAATTACGTACAATTATAAGAGGCAGATGGGGTACAGTTTTTACTCCACCAGCGCCTAGAGTATTATATAATGGAAGGAACCGCCGTAGGTTGTCGAGACGCGCGGTAAACAACCCGCGACATCAGGCGGTGTTCGAAAAGTGCGCGCGCAGCCCCCGGTGGCGACGTCACGGTCGGCGCGCATGCGCGGCGGCGGCGGTCACGTGGGAAGCACGGGCGTGGGACGTCGCCCGCTGGCTGCCTCTTATCTCATGCCCCCCCTGGAGATTGGGACTTGGGACCGATCCAACGTAGTTGCTATAACGCGGGTTCGGTTCTCGGGTTCGAGGGGATAAGGTCTGCTGATGTTGAGCTGAGTTGGGTGGGGTGGTGTACGGTGGAGGCACGAAAGGTCGTAAGAATCTGCGATTACGGCGAAGAAGGCGTCCGGCGTCGGTCCGGATGAGGTAGCTGCGACCGCGTGGAAGTTGTTCGAGAACCTCAGCAAGGAGGGTCCAATGTTTTGTGCGGTGATCCTGGACAAGGACTATTGCTCCCACTTCCAAATGTGAGAGTGGCTTGGCGTTGCGATTGTATCGCTTCCGGAAGGAATGTTCTCTTACATTTTGCTGCAAGAGGTACTGGGCCGTCTGGATCTGCTGGGGCGTGCCAGAGATGGTGATGACCCGTTCGTTGCTACCAGGTTGAGACTCATCTATGGTGATCCCCGCACCAGACTCGCGCCGGATCTTCCTGATGCGTTGACCACCTTTCCCAATGATGGCACCGGCGAGATCATTTGGTATAGTGACTTGTGATGAGCCTTTTTTGGTTATGGCATTGACGATCATTGAATGGGGCCAGTTATCCGGCAGAAGTCCTAAGGCTTTGCATCCGCTCTTGCTCAAGAGAGGGGCGTTCAGGTGCTTGCAGACTCCAACGGTAGTACTGTATGTTTTCCTGTTGAGATGCAGTGCCGCGACGAACGATCCACAAGGACTTAAGCTGATGCCGTTGGCTCCTACGCAAGGGACGTTCTTCGGGTTGAGTGCTGATCGGGTCTGCTCATCCAGTAACAGGAATTCTGATTCTGGGATTAGATCCAGATCTGACCCCGGGTCCGCCAGCCAACGGATTTGGTGTAACTTATGGTTGATATCGGTCGGAATGGTTATGAGTTCGTTGCGTACTCCAGCTGCAACAACTGTGTTTGAGGGTCCTGGTTGGGACTGATTGTTTCTGGTTGCGGGTGGCGGGATATTAGGTTTGGTTGTGGGTTTCCGTTTCAGTTGTCGGCAAACCCTTCCGTAATGCCCGGTGATGCCGCATTTGTTACACTCTATGTCTTTTGCTGGGCACTGGTCACGGCGGTGTCTTGGGTTAGCCCCACAACCGGAGCAGGGGTCGTTAGGATCATAGGGTTTTTGAAAGAAACGGTTGGCCTTAGGTGAGGTTTCAGACGAGCTGGCTTGTTGATGCTTGTAGGTTGATGGTGCACGTCTGGTTGCAATGAAGGCTTCGGGGGAGGTGGTTGGGGAGGCTGAAAGAGTCGCGCCCACGGCGGTAGCACTCTCATGTGCGATGCAAATTGAGAGGACTCGGTCCAGGGAGAGGTCGGAATTGTACTGCTCCGCCAGTACTTTTCGTTGGAGGTCTTTATCAAACAAGCCACATATTAACCTGTCACGGATACGGAGTTGCTGTTGATAACCAGCAAGGGCAAACGTTTTCCCACAAGCTCTTTTTGTGCATATTGTAATACACGGGTCGCCACATGTGCTGCACTTAAAATCCAGCTCATGTGCACACGAGTCATCAAGAGCTTTAAGGGCTGCGAAGTAGCGATCCACCGATTCTCCGGTTTGTTGGTCCCTACGATGAAAATCTTGCCGATCAAGGAGGGGGTTTCGCTTCTTGCGTAGGTAGGCCTCGAGAGCATTCACGGCTTCATCGAGGGTGGTGGTGGTAGAAATATGAAGGCGGCCTGATTGCCAAAGGATGGTCCATTCGGAATGGAGGGCGGCACGCAAAGTCACTTGCTGTGTGGATAGCGGGAAGGTGGCTACTTGTTGGGCGTCCACGTAGTCGTTCCAACGTTGTTTCCAAACGCGGAAAGAAGACATCGTTAACTCCTCCGGGGAAGCCAGTTTAGGAAGCTGGATGATTTTTGTGGCGTGGTGAGGAGGAGCTCCTAATGGGACTGTCGGTGTCGGATTCCGAGTAGCCATCTGCTGCAACAGTGCGGCTATGGACCTGAGGATGTCGGTGCTGGTCGGCGAGGCAGGGTTCTCTGGAGGGGTTTGGGATGGTCGGCGATTCCTTCTTGAGGGCATCTTGATTACTAATTGTCACTGAGCTGTCACTTAAAAAACGGCTATAATTAACCGAATGTCGACTGCGCCATGTTCTACCGCGTTAGGGTAAAGGTTCGAGCTGCAGTGAGAACTATAAATTAATAATTTATATTTTAATAAGTGTCCAAAAATTACGTACAATTATAAGAGGCAGATGGGGTACAGTTTTTACTCCACCAGCGCCTAGAGTATTATATAATGGAAGGAACCGCCGTAGGTTGTCGAGACGCGCGGTAAACAACCCGCGACATCAGGCGGTGTTCGAAAAGTGCGCGCGCAGCCCCCGGTGGCGACGTCACGGTCGGCGCGCATGCGCGGCGGCGGTGGTCACGTGGGAAGCACGGGCGTGGGACGTCGCCCGCTGGCTGCCTCTTATCTCACAATTTATATTCATTTTTTATTTTACTATTACTATTTTATACTATTTATTTTCATATTTTAAGAGTTTTTTATTTGTAATATAGATAGTCGATGTTCTTTAATCTCTAATTTAATATATGTATAATGTTTAATAGTAGCAAAATAATTTGAATTTATATCCTAATTTGTCTATATATTCATAAACAATTTTAAAAAAGAATTATTTATTTTTTTCAACACTGTGGAAAGAGTAACATTCTATTCGTTTAGATTTCCAGGAATATTTGTAATTGTGTCGATAGAGAGAATGATTTCTTAGTAAATTCATGTATATGTGTCAGTTTAAAAAAAAAAAGAGGAAGAGTTTTCCATATGAACAATTATATATATATATATTATAAATATAAAGATTTTCTGTTGATTTTGGAATATTTTGAAATACACAGACTTATTAGCTGTTGCTTGATTTTGGTATTCATGATTATTTCACGATATTGTTCTGCAGTCGTGGTAATAATTAAATAATGTTAATAAAAATAGTTATCAAAAATAGCTTTAATTGAACTAAAGGAATATATATAAAAAAAACTTAATTTGATAAAAGTACTGTCTGACTTAAGGCGAGTAAAATAAGGAAAACAAGAGATTATTTACATAATTACAAAGGTTTAGCCGGCCATCGGGAAACAACAACAATGATTTTTTATATGGGAAGTATGAACTCTGGCGGTCGATTTAGTGAGTATTTGAATCTATGAAATATAATATTAAATAAAATAATATTTTAATATAACATGTATATATTTTTGAATATATATGTATGTATTTGAATAAAAAGGCATATATTGGATCAAATATCATTTATATTACCAATATTTCAGTTGGCTGAACGCCAACCTTTTTCAAGCTATTATAACATATTGATGTGTGTCAACATCAAACTCATGTTTTTGACACACATTGATATGTTATAACACCTTGATAAAGGTTGGCGTTCAGCCAACTGAAATATTGGTAAAATAAATGATACTTTGATCCAATATATGCCTTTTTAATTAAAGATTTATTTATGTATTGCTCTATTTCCAAAACAATATGTATGTATGTAGAGGTATATTTGAGAGGTACAGTAGATTACCTACATCACAATGGAGTAATTTCTCGATGGTAGCCCAGCTAATCATCCTGAGAACTAGGTCTTAGCTAATTAAGCTGTCAGGTTCCTGTGGCCATCATATCCCAACTCGATATATGCCCAATGTTCCATTTCTACAGTATATGCCTGCTATTATATTGAATATATTGCCAGCATATAACTTTATAATCTATTGCTACATATATGCCTGCTGTTATTTTGTTAGTATATAACTTCATAAACAACGTTCCATTCCTACATATAAATCTACTATTTCTTTGAAGATAACGCTAGGGTATATTTGCATAAACACTGTTCCATTACCACATATATGCCTTCTGTTCCATTGAATATATTGCCAGCATATAACTTCATAATCTATTGCTACATATATGCCTGCTGCTCCATTGAATATATTGTCAGCATCTAACTCATAATCTATTGCTACATATATGCCTGCTATTTCATTGAATATATTGTTAGTATATAACTTCTCATAAACAATATTCCATTCCTACATATATGTCTATTATTTCTTTGAATATATTGTTAGCATATATTTGCATAACCACTGTTCCATTGCTACATATATGCCTAACCATAGTTTCATTGCTACATATATGCCTTCTGTTTCATTGAATATATTGTTAGTATATAACTTCATAAACTATGTTCGATTTCTACATATATGTCTACTACTAGCGGATGTGTACCCGGCTTCGCCCGGGTTTTATCCGAATGAAAGTTTGCCTAACGAATATTATTGATAATAATATTCAGGAACATACAGAATATGATGATAATAATGATGATAATATTCGTTACATTATATATTTAAATAATATATAAAATACTAGCGGACGTACCCGGCTTCGCCCGGGTTTTACCCGAGTAAAGGTTTTTCTAACGAATCTCTCGATAAAGTGAACATTTTTTTCCCGGTCCCTTGAAAAATACTCGATAATTTGAATAAAATCAATATTAATTGGTTCCCTCGGTAATTGAAAGTTAAAGGAATATTATCTTGCCTTGGAATTGTATCATTATTCTTGTATGGATGTACCCGGCTTCGCCAGGGTTTTACCCGAGTAAAGGTTTGTTCAACGAATCTCTCGATAAAGTGAACATTTTTTCCCGGTCCCTTGAAAAATACTCGATAAGTTGAATAAAATCAATATTAATTGGTTCCCTCGGTAATTGGAAAGGAATAGTATCTTGCCTTTGAATTGTATCATTATTCTTGTCTCAAATAAATTGCCGTGTCATCCTGAATTTTGTCTTTCCTAATTTTCTACATTACAAAATCATCGTATCATAATGATAATATTTAGAGCAGATTGTTGAATTATAACAGATAAATTATAATATTTATCTTGATTATTTCTAGGCGAAAAGTTATTTCAAAAATTTTATTTGCTAGAAACCTTCCCAGTACTATACTAAATAACTCCCCAAAGTTTCATGGCGTTCCAATGAGTGGTTTGGTCAGGCATAAAGGACACACACACACACATACATTCATTTTTATATATATAGATATTTTTCGAGCAAAAATATTCTCTCTCTCACTGAATAGATTTTAAAAAAGATATATATAAATAAAAATATCTAGAGATATACTACATAATCTTAGCCAAAAGGCCGAGAAACGATATTTCATATATAGAGATGACCTGGCTTCGTTTGTCTTCTGCTCGAGTGAATGTTTCGCTGGTAGATTTTGTTCCTGCCTAATTAAAATTTATTATCTGGCTTCGCCATGGTCCGCTTTCGTGAATATTTCCCTAAAGAATTTTGTTTATGTCAATCAAGCATAATACAGCAATATTGTCATAATCATTTCTGACAAAAAATATTGTTGCTCAGTACTTGGTTAAATATAATTTTTCTTGGTTAAAGTGAAACAAAAAAACTCTTCAAGATTTAACTCTCTGTCCTGTTCAAATTTCAGCGAGATTAGTTACATATTGAGGGCGTGCATAGCCGACAAACATATATATATATATATAAATATTTAATACAGACTACTCGATGAGGGAAGAGTATCTTTTAATATATAATATCAGATCACAAGCTTTCGGGCATAACCGCCCATCCATAGGTGTAAAAACGAGACAAATTATTTGGCAATCAGCTATATATATATATATATAAAGTAAGAAAATGAGACAAATATGTGAAAATTGTGCCAGAGAATTAACATAATATTGAAGGATCATTCATAGAAGTTAAGCAAAGCAAGCAAATAAACATATAATACATATAATACAAGGTTATTACAGAAACTAAGTATGAACAACGACTATAAAACAAAATAAAAATAAACTAAAACTGCTATTGACGTGTAAAGGTATAAGTAGGTTATGAAAACTAAATCTTTCAGATAGGAGGTTCCAGTATTAAATTATCATATATCTCAGGAAGGTCTATTGCTCTATTGATGCTCTTAAATATTTTGGTGAGTATAGCCTCCAGGACCAATCGCTGGTGCTTGTTTTTAATCTCATGATAGTGAGCCGAGGGGTTATAGATGTTGAATGGGTGGCCTGTGTCCCGTATGTGTTGGTAAACTAGAGAGCGGGGATCTTTCCTTTTTACCGATCTATCATGCTCCACCATTCTGGTCTTCACCATTCTCCCAGTCTCTCCGACATACTTTGCATCACACTGCTCACATGATATGGAGTAAATGGCATTGTGGGTACTAAGGGAATCAATGGTTTCACTATTTTTAACTATTGTCTGTTTTAGTTTAGTTGCCAGACTGAGTGTGTTGGAGAAATATGAGTTTACACCATATCTATTCAGAACTCGTGCTATGGCCGCCGATTTGTGAGAGTATGGAATGAAACAGGTGGACAGGTAATGAGCAGTAATTCTTATTCCTGAGGAATCATAAAAATGTTTGCAAACAAAGGATGTCGGATAGCCTGCAGAGTTGAGATTCTTGATTATGTTCTGTTTCTCTATTGCCTGAAAAGATGGAAGGAAACAATGGGGGTGTACACGCTTAGATAAAGTTTTTATAATACTGATTTTTTGGGAAATGGGACAACAGGAAGTGTAATGCGTGTAGTTGGGAAGGAAATCTTTTTTTGTAATATACGGTAGTGTGGTAAGAATTTGGAATTTGAATTATTAGAACATCAAGGAATGGTATTACACCCCCAAGAGCTATTTCTATAGTAAACGACATATCTTCATTATAACTGTTAAGGGAAGCTAATATGGTTTCATATGAATTCTGATCACAGATACAAAAGATATCATCTACATATCTGCGCCATAACACGATATCTGTTCTATGTTTTTCATTGATTGATTTGTCAATCATGATCATTACCAACTCTGCTGCAGCGGTTGAAAACGAACTCCCCATTAGGGAACCCCGTATCTGTCTGTATGTTTGCGATTCAAATTTAAATACATTCATATTTAGACCCTCCCAACTACACGCATTACACTTCCTGTTGTCCCATTTCCCAAAAAATCAGTATTATAAAAACTTTATCTAAGCGTGTACACACCCATTGTTCCCTTCCATCTTTTCAGGCAATAGAGAAACAGAACATAATAAAGAATCTCAACTCTGCAGGCTATCCGACATCCTTTTTTTGCAAACATTTTATGATTGCTCAGGAATAAGAAATACTGCTCATTACCTGTCCACCTGTTTCATTCCATACTCTCACAAATCGGCGGCCATAGCACGAGTTCTAAATAGATATGGTGTAAACTCATATTTCTCCAACACACTTAGTCTGGCAACCAAACTAAAACAGACAATAGTTAAAAAATAGTGAAACCATTGATTCCCTTAATACCCACAATGCCATTTACTCCATATCAGGTGAGCAGTGTGATGCCAAGTATGTCGGAGAGACTGGGAGAATGGTGAAGACCAGAATGGTGGAGCATGATAAATCGGTAAAAAGGAAAGATCCCCGCTCTCTAGTTTACCAACACATACGGGACACAGGCCAAACATTCAACATCTATAACCCCTCGGCCCACTATCATAAGATTAAAAACAAGCACCAGCGATTGGTCCTGGAGGCTATACTCACCAAAAAATTTAAAAGCATCAATAGAGCAATAGACCTTCCTGAGATATATGATAATTTAATACTGGAACCACCTATCTGAAAGATTTAGTTTTCATAACCTACTTATACCTTTACACGTCAATAGCAGTTTTAGTTTATTTTTATTTTGTTTTATAGTCGTTGTTCATACTTAGTTTCTGTAATAGCCTTGTATTATATGTATTATATGTTTATTTGCTTGCTTTGCTTAACTTCTATGAATGATCCTTCAATATTATGTTAATTCTCTGGCACAATTTTTACATATTTGTCTCATTTTCTTACTTTATATATATATATATATAGCTGATTGCCAAATAATTTGTTTCGTTTTTACACCTGTGGATGGGCGGTTATGCCCGAAAGCTTGTTATCTGATATTATATATTAAAAGATACTCTTCCCTCATCGAGTAGTCCGTTATTAAAGTTTAGTGAAGGGATTATTGATTCAATATATATATATATATATAAATATATATATATATATATATATATATATATATATATATATATATATATATATATATATATATATATATATATATATATATATATATATATGTTCCCGGCTTCGCCCGATTTTTACCCGAGTAAAAGTTTGCTTAACAAACATTTGTTAACACGATTCTAGCAAACATCTAATCCCTATACTGAATATACACTTGTCTATACTCTCGAAAATTTTAACTTTTTTCATGTCCCTTTAAAAATACTCGATAAGTTGAATAAAATCAATATCAATTGGTCCAGTCGGTAATTTGAAGTTGAAGGAATAATATCTTGCCACAAATGAACATTTCTAAATAACTGTATTCAGCGAATGTACCCGGCTTCGCCCGGTTTTACCCGAGTAAAAGTTTGCCTAACGAACATTTGTTAAAACGATTCTAGAAAACACCCAATCCACCGATACATAGATTTATAAACGTATATAAATATTGTTATATGCGTTTGAATATATTTTTGAAACATAATTATATTTTAAATAAGCTATTGTCACGTTTGTTGATTTTATAATTAATTTTTTTTTCTCAATGAATTATATATATTGGGAGTACAAATAAGTTTTGAGGGATTTGCAAAAGAAGCCACAACAAATATTATATAAATGGCATCAGACCTTGTAAGATTTCATGTTAAGGCTTCATCATTTCCCCAAAAAAATCAGAAGAAGTCTTTTCACTCAAGTGTAAGGAACTTTTTTTTTGGTGCTCTAACCATGTCAACCTTTTTGCCAACAAAACACAATTTGCGGGAAGCGCTGCTTTTTTGTTTTAATTTGGAGAAAAGTGCAACTGATGGACATCGATTGCTGTGTGAGGCATATGGTAAACATGCTCTATCAATAAAATCATGTGAGTACTGGTTTCGGGGTTTCAAAAGTGGCGATTTTGACACCAGAGACAAAGAACGCGGAGGGAGGCCAATAAAGTTCGAAGACGCTGAGTTGGAGGCTTTATTGGACGAAGATTCAAGCCAAACTCAAGAGGAGCTCGCTGAAACCTTGGGAGTGACTCAACAAGCGATTTCGAACCGTCTCAACGTCATGGGTATGGTGCAAAAACAAGGAAATTGGTTTCCATATGAACTCAAGCCAGGAAACATCGAGCGCCGTATTTGCACGTGCGAACTACTGCTCAAAAGACAAAATCGGAAGAGTTTTTTGCATCGAATCGTGACGGGAGACGAAAAGTGGATTCACTACGACAATCCAAAGCGCAGAAAATCGTCGGTTAAGCCCGGTCATGCATCAACTTCAACGGCCAAACCGAATATTCATGGCAAGAAGCTAATGCTGTGCATCTGGTGGGATCAGCTCGGAGTGATCTACTATGAGCTACTTCAGCCTAACGAAACCATCACTGGAGAACGTTACCAACAACAATTGATGCGATTAAGCCGAGCATCGAATATTAAACGCCCACTATATGCCAAAAGACATGACAAGGTGATCTATCAGCACGACAACGCTCGGCCACATGTTGCAAAAGTTGTCAAGGAGACTTTGGAGGCGCTTCAATGGGATGTCCTACCCCACCCGCTGTATTCACCAGACATTGCTCCTTCAGACTACCACATGTTCCGTTTGATGACACATGGCCTGGCGAGCAGCACTTCACTTCTTACGAAGAGGCGAAAAATTGGGTCAATGTTTGGATCGCCTCAAAAGACGAGGAATTTTTTCGACACGGAATCCGTATGCTGCCTGAAAGATGGGAAAAAGTCGTAGCTAAAGATGGACAATACTTTGAATGAATTATATTGCCACGTGGAAAATTAGGGAAGACAAAAACTTCAGGAGGAAACAAAATTTTTTTCAGGGACGGACAAACTAAGAAAGGTAAACAAAAGATAAGCCACGAGGGAAATTTACAGAGTCGCAAGATAGAAAACTAAAAATGACCACTCTGTTAAATAAAAAATGATAAAATTAAGAAATACTATGTTACATAAATAAAATTAATAAATACTATGTTACAATATTGTACTGATTTCTCTGAATAAAGCTTCAAATTTATAAAAAAATCCCTCAAAACTTATTTGTACTCCTAATATTAATTTAAAAATTCATTTTTGTTATCATCATCACATACAATGTAAATTTTTATATAAACAAACGATGAAAAACAACAACAACAATTAAATTCGCATCTCCATTATTATAAAGCAACAGCAAATTAAAAATTAACAATTTAAAAATATATTTTAACATTACATCATTTTAACATTTAACACAAAAACGTTACAATATTGTCTTTAAATATATATTAATATTGAAATGCCAAGTTTTTCTACAACGTCTTTGGAATATTATATTACTATGTTTCTAATTAAATTAATTATACTTGGAACGCATTTTAGCATTTTTACAATTTATAAATATAATTTCACCAGAACCCGCGAGAGGCGCTGCTTGCGAGTGAAAGTAGAAAATTTGCAAATAAATTGCAAAGAATATTTATTTCAAATCGAATTCAAGCCAGATATCTTCCCAGTAGTATAGTAAATAACTTCCTGAAGTTTCCCGGCGATTGGATAATCTTACCTTTTAGAAACATTCATCGTGTGAATAAACTAACATTCATCGTGTAAACAAACCACGTGTTAATTATTAACTAATCAAATTCATTTATCGTCGCGACCAGTGCTGCACCCAAGCGGTAAAAGGCTGGAACTAACGCTTTTTGGTTTTATATTTTTTTAAAAAGCACATTATTATTTTTTTATTTTTTTGAATAGCATATATGTTCAACTAAATCTTCAGCTACCTACCTACAGGCGATATTTCATAATGATTGATTCTGTAGATTTTGCGCAACACGATAACAAACATCGATTTTGGATTTCATTTTTATAGATATAAGGATATCTTTGAAAATATCGCCAGGGTATATTTGCATAACCACTGTTTCATTTCTATATATATGCCTTCTGCTTCATTGAATATATTGTTAGCATATATTTACATAACCACTGTTCCATTGTTACATATATGCCTGCTCTTATATTGAATATATTTCCAAGATATATTTGCATGACTGTTCCATTCCTACTTATATGCCTGCTCTTCCATTGAATATATATTCATATCATAACCTCTGTTCCATTCTTACATAAACGCCTTATTGTACCATTGTATATATTCCCAACATAACCGCTTTTTCATTCCTACATATTTAACATGCTCTTCCATATTTCCTAAATATATGATGTTTTTATATATTTCCCCATCTACAAAGATAAAGACTTTTGATTTATCGGGATTGAACTAATTTCAATATTTATTTTATTTTATGATCAATATTTTATACTTCCATAACACGTAGAAGTGAGAATATTTGCACATCCAATCCATCAAACTAACAACGTAAATGGGCAAAATATCAAACTTCTAGGTTCCCGCGATGGCCTGGAATAATCTGAAGAATTTCGTATATAGGAGAAATAGGTGCAAACGTTTTTGGCGTAATGAACAGCTGGTCTTCCATAAAAATATATCTGTATATAATTATAATTGTTTTATTTGTATGCAAATATCAGACGCACCTAAATTGTAGGTATTATGTAAATTTATTTTATTTTTTGTTGTTTTGTGTGATGTATGAAATATTTATTAAATGTTAAAAGATATAACTTCCTTAAGTTTTTTTATGCATGAGTGTACATACATATATTTATTAAGAAAAATGCATCTCTTGATCAGGCAAATAGATATGTAAAATAGGTTAGGATAAAAGAATAAAATCGATTAATAAAGGATAAGTGTGGAGTTGAGGTTGTCTCGAGGTTCCGCTGGACCTCTTTTACAGCTTGATATACGTGGTCCCTCGATATCTGAATTTAAAAACAACTAGGGCTGTCAAACTTTAGCGCCTCAAAAAATCAGTTGTATGAACCAGAGTTATAAATAATTGTGAGAATATTGTCCGAAAAATATAATCATTTATGTGCAAAAATAGAAGGATTTCAGGTGTTGATATTGAAAACAAAATTGGTATATCCTTATCGCTCACATGAACATTTTATGGAACAGGATAAATCAACGTTTAGGTCATTTTGTTCCAATAGATGGCGCTCTGCAATCAAATGTACATTGTATCAAACTCATGGACAAAATTTCAGGAAGTGAGAAGTCTTTGATATCGCCGGTCCTATTTTTTTTTTTTAAGAAGACAGAGGAAACTTTGTTCACACCTGGTTCTAGATAACCAGGTGTGAACAAAGTTATCACTGTGATATTTATTGAAGATACACTAGATTGTATCTTCAATAAATATCACAGTGATAACTTTCAGAGTTATTATCTGAATCCCGATATACATGCTAAAAGGTACAATTTCATTAAGTTTTGTCCATTAGTGTATCTTTCAGAGTTATTGTCTGAAACCCGATATACATGCTAAAATATACAACTTCCTTAAGTTTTTGTTCGTGAGTGTATCTTTCAGAGTTATTGTCTGAATCCCGATATACATGTTAAAATGTAAAACTTCCTTATATTTTATCCATGAGTGTATCTTTCCGAGTTATTGTCTGAATCCCGATATACATGTTAAAATGTACAACTTCCTTATGCTTTATCCATGAATGTGTCTTTCAGAGTTATTGTCTGAATCCCGATATACATGCTAAAGGGTACAACTTCATTAAGCTTTTTCCATGTGTGTACATACACTTATTTATTAAGAAAAATGCATCTCCTGATCATGCAGCTAAAAATTGCTGATGGCTTACGCCATCTGTCGGAATAAATATTAACTATTCGTTGATTTCTAAATTTTCCAGAATTGGCCTAATACTTATTCTTGATTAATCAAGAGAGGCTATCTACAACATATATTTATCTAAGTGCTTTTTACCAGTATATAGAATAGTACGCTTTTTCTAAAATCTTTTGAAATATGTGCAATTGGTGTTCTACTAATAATCTTATTTGCTACTTCAATCAAATTTTACCCCCAATTAGTATTTACCTTCACTCGGAGGTAATTTGACTAATATCTCAATTGGGGATGATACCACATCCTTATCATTATAAATATAAGAAAGCTAATTGATTAATGAGTTTTTACATAAAGTAACCAACGTGAAATTAACCCAGGCTACACATAAGCACGTTTGTGCACTTTTCCAAGAAGTTATATAGATAATTAACTTTATTATTTTACTGTGTTATATGTCTACTGAATAAAATTATGGTCAAATGAATCTTTTATAAAATATACAGTTTTTATAACCTATTTGTTGTTGTTGTCGTGTCCAAAGAAGAGCCTCAGATGTCCCCATGCATCTCTATCACAGCAGCAGCAATGTCCTCTATCTTTATAACCTATTTGATTTCATAATATAATTATAGTGTGAAAACATATTTGAGAACTAAATTATGACTTGTTTTAAATATAAAGGTCTTGTTTCCGATTTATTTCAATATAAAAATTATAGTTATGTCTCACATGTGTGGTGTCATTGGGAAAATGGGAAAAAAATATATATAGCAAAATCATTCTCATATTTTAATACCTGAATCCTCATAAAATAACAAATATTATTTAGCATATTGTCACTTTGAAATATTAGGAATGACAATTGTAAATATGACAATATATGTTATTTTTAGAAGAACAATTAAAACTTATTTACACTCATGGACAAAACTTAAGGAAGCTATACCTTTTAGCATGTATATCGGGATTCAGACAATATATCTGGAAGATAATTTCATAAACAAAACCTAAGGAAGTTGTACTTTTTATCATGTATATCAGGATTCAGACAATAACTCTGAAAGAAGCACTCATGGACAAAACTTAAGGAAGTTGTACCTTTCAGCATGTATATCGGGATTCAGACAATAACTCTGAAAGTATTTACAGTGACCTTTATTGGAAAAACACATAGGATAACCAAGTTTGAACAAAATTGCCTCTATCTTCATCAAAAAAAGAAAATAATAAATAAATAGACAACCGTAGACGACCATCAAAATATTAAAATTCCTTAAGTTTTTGTCCACAGGTGTATATATATCTGTTAGGTCTTATATATATATATATATATATTAAAAAACGAAAGAAAAAAAAATAAAAGATAGAAAGATCAGGTGTTGAAATCAATATTAAAAATGGCATATCCTGACCAGGAGCACATCAACTAAACATTGATTTAGCCTGTTCCCTGATATTTGGCCAACCCAATTTCTTGATAAATCAAGAAAATGGGTTGGCCTAATATCAGGGAACAGGCTAAATCAATGTTTAGTTGATTTCTGTTCCACCAGATGGCGCTCTGCCTTCTGTAAAGCACATGTGCTCCTGGTCAGGATATGCCATTTTTAATATATATATATATATATATATAATTCAAAAATATTTCCTTATCTTTAATTTTAACTATTACCACTCTCTAACTAACAATAATATATAACATCAAGACATAATATAAGAATTTGAAGAGGTTAATCTTTTTATATATATAAGAAATGAAACCAACATCCCTCAGAGGGGTTATATCCTGGCCTTACTATTCCGCTCTACTAAATTTATAAAAGAGGGGAGATTAAAAACGATCAACTTACCAATGGGCTCATTAATAATTTATAGATTTAAGGAGGACTTTGTAAAAAACACAAAACACTCTGAGTAAATGTTTGCCATGTGTAATAATTAATAGTTTAGAAATATTTATATATGTGCAGCTAATTTGTTCTAATTTAACTATATTCTACATATATAGTTTCTTATATTATTTATAATGCCCATAAGAATTATTTTTCTTCTTTTTAATTATTTATGAATATAAAATGAGGTTAGGTTGTGTATTTTATTGTAAAGATATAAGCTGCCAGGCCGGCATTCATAGTTTTTCAAATTAAAGATACTTCGGCCAGTAAATCTTTTTATTAAAAAATTTACTGGCCGAAGTATCTTCAATTTGAAAAACTATGTATTTTATATTATCTATATTGGACTTTCAGAAATATATGATTCTAGCGGACTCAGGTCGGTGACAAAGCTACAACAACAGCTTTGGCAAACTGAGAAGCGTACACCTATAAACCGTGTTTTAGAGAAAATGGTCCAGGGAGTACTTTAATTCCATTAGATCCATGAGAGATCAAATGAGATGGTGGATTGGCTAGGTCAAATCTATGGACCAACATGGACATGGCCCGTTCAAGTTTGATTTTATTCTATGAGACATCCACAAGGGATATAATGGAATCTTACAATCTGTTAAATAGATAGCGTCTCGTTTTGGAATTTATTTTGACGGAAGATAAGACCTCTTTTTTATAAATAGTACAACAAATTTACAATATTTTACAACAGAATATCTTTTTTTATCTATATATAATATTATAGCCGAATAACCCTCTTCACCCGGCTTCTCACGAAATAAAAATTTGCCAAACGAATATTACTTTACAAATGTTATTTTTATTATATTTGTATCGTTATCTCTCTAAATGGTAGTCGTAGCATTTTGAAAATTAATAATTCATTATTTACATCATCTATTTGAAATGAAATGCATTTTAAATTCAATAGATTTGTAGATATATATTAAATTATATATCAACAAATATCTTTTAAGAGAAACTGATAATTTATATTTTGCTTATTGTACATATTGCCAGACACTTATTTTATTTTTGTAAGCAGTTATTTTTCTCATTGTTAACATCATATGACTATTCTATTCACGGCCTAAATGTATAGACAAATTTAAAGGCATACATGTATGACGGCGCGAGTGTCCCTAGGGGGACATAGCACTTCAAATTGAAATAAAAAAGATCATCTATTTCAAGTTATTTATTTATCTCTTTATTTAATATTTAACCTTATATATTCTTATATGGACATTATAATAAAGTAGTTTCAATCTCAATCTTTCTTTTTAGAAGAATCAATGATATTAATATAGGTATAATTCGAGAGGTATTATTACTCAAATGATCATAAAGTTTGAAAATATATTTATAACAATGGATAACTGTATATATTCGAAATGCAAGCTTTCAAACGAAAATGCTCGTTCAAAAACTCAAATAAAAATATCGGCTATTTTCTAACTAGGATGATTTTTATATGGACCTTGTTTGTAATGTTCGAAGTTTTTGGTCTAAGTCAAAAAAGAGCGATTCTCTCTTGAAGGTTTCATTTCAAATAGAAAAAGACATTTATCGTGTAAATTCATTAATAAAATAATATTTATTTGTTTATTTCAACACACAAAACGCGATATCTCGGATAGGGATAAATTCCTCGATTTACATTTTTAAAACAGAAATAGTTATAAACATTTTATACAAGAAAAAGTAATCGAAATAAAAAGAGAAACAATGATATATTGTCACTGAATAATTATTTTAAATATTCTGTGGTATATCATCATTAATATTTGCATAGTCACTCATTACGATTCTTATATATTTTACTTGTAAATACATTTTTAGAGATAGTTTTGCATTTTCTAAATAAACTATTTTTTACTTAAACTTTTGTAGTGCTCGTTATCTCTACCGTGACAACTGGTGGAGATGCTGGGTATATTCCCTCGACGCCCAAGCCATTAGAAGAAGCCGAAGACTACAAAGACTAGAACCTGAGGAAAACATCGCTATAGTCAATCAAGAGACACAGACAAAAATGAGTGAGTACCACTTTCAACCTTTTAGAAACCCTTCTATTTTTACTGGAGAACGCAACCAGAATCCAGAAAAATGGTTGAAGGAGTTCCATCGCGTCGCCCGCTATAATTGCTGGGATGATTCAATGTGCCTCGCAAATGTTTATTTTTTCCTCCAAGGAACAGCGCACAGATGGTACGAAAATGTTGAAGAGAAAATTAATTCATGGGATATTTTTGTGAAAATGTTTTCTCAGAATTTCGGACATCATGTCACCCAAAAAGATCAGCTCGCAGAGAACCTCAAAACTCGAGCTCAGGGGAAGGAGGAGACCAGTGACTCCTACATTCAAGATGTTCTCCATCTGTGCAGAGAAGTAGATCCGGCTATGATGGAAAATGAAATAATCGCACACTTGACGAAAGGAATATCGGAGGAGATATATCGGTCAATGATCATTTTAGACATCGCAACTATCGATGAGTTCATCAAATGGTGCCGAAAAATCGAGGCTTCAAATAAAAAACGTGTAAATAAACGTGTAGTATTCGACAGACTACCGAATGTTGCTGCCATCGGTTCAGCAGACTCTGAATCAATGGAAGACTTGGTCCGACGCATCGTGCGTGAAGAGGTTCATCGCGCACTAAATCCGGAGTCAACTACCTCGGAACCATCTTCTCTGAAAGAGATTATCCGAGAAGAGATTGAAAAAAACGTAGCTGCAATTTCGAAGCCTATTCAAAGGCCTCCACCACGACAGTCGTACCCCAGCCAAACACGTACATTCAACCAGGTTCCACGACGTCAGTACCCTACCCAAACACCCATATATAACCAGACGCCACCACAACGAAGAACGGATGAATGGAGGACGCATGACAACATCCCAATATGTTTTAATTGCGGCCGCCCAGGCCATGTTAAGCGATATTGTAGAGAACGCCGACAATGGACGCAGAGACCCGAAGGACATGCACCAAGCACCCAAGAATCTCAAATGGGTGACCACCAAGCCATAAGAAGCCAAACCTACCGCAGACAATCGCCGTATCCAAACAGAGGAAGATCCCCATGACGCCAGTCCGTTTCCCCAGGCCGCCATACAAGCCAATCCCCACGCCGCTACAATCTAGAAAAAAACTAAGCGTCGCGTCTTCTTTCGAGGGGGAAGCCGCGGGTGTGAAAAACCCTCCATCGTCGACAGCCGCTAAATTACAACAAAATTATGTCGAAATCATCATTGATGACATTGCGTTTTCTGCTCTAGTCGATTCAGGTTCCTCTTTTTCGGTTATCTCTGATGGGTTAAGACGACAATTAAAAAAGACCATGTTCAAGGATAGCGGAATGACTCTGAAAGTTGCTGATGGCAAGAATGTTACATCGATCGGCCGATGCACAATCAGCTTGAGCATCAATGGATTGGAACAGCCGCTTGAGTTTATCGTCCTCCCTAATAGTAACCCAAGTATTATCCTCGGATGGGATTTCCTAGAGGCATCAAATGCCGTGATTGATTGTGGACGCGCCGAAATCAGATTGGAAGAGGCCAAAGATGTACTAAATTCACCAGCTTCCATGAGAAAGGTTGTGGCTAGCAGAAGCGTCGTAATCCCAGCCGAATCTGCCAAACTAATAAATGTTATGAGTGAAGAGCTTAATGGGCAAAATCAGATACTTTTTGAACCTTCGAAAAAGGTATCAATAGGAAAAGGGTTAACACTTCCCTGTGCATTATTCAGGCTTTCGCATAATAAAGGAAATCTTTGGATCGTAAATTCTGGCACCACAGCTCAAATAGTCCCTAAGGGAATGTGCCTGGGAAAAATTCAAAGGGTTGAAGAAAATAACTTGACGGCTATTTCGGAATGTTCTGAATTTAATAAGGAGGTGAAAGATAGGAATCATGCCAGTCATGCTGATAAAGGTGACTTTAAATTTTTACAAAATCTAATTAGTGATGATTTATCAGAGGAGCAGCAGTCTCAAATCTTATCAATTTTAAAGCGACATGATAAAATATTTGATAAAAATAATGAACCAGTAAAGCAAACTTCAGTAACCAAGCATAAAATTGAAACTGGAAACCATCAGCCTATTAAGCATAGACCATATCGAGTCTCCCCTACAGAACGCCAAGCAATCCAAACGGAAGTGGACAAAATGCTAGACGCCGGGATTATACGTCATTCAGAAAGTCCATGGTCATCGCCGGTTATTTTAGTGAAGAAGAAGGATGGCAACTGGCGTTTCTGTGTGGATTACAGACGACTAAACAAGGTTACTAAAAAAGACGTTTATCCACTGCCTCGAATCGATGATACACTTGACTCCCTGAAAGGAGCCAAATTTTATTCATCAATGGACCTTCGTTCAGGATATTGGCAAATAGAAGTCGACGAAGCAGATAGAGAAAAAACTGCCTTTATTACCCCTGACGGACTCTATGAATTCCTGGTCATGCCCTTTGGCCTATGTAATGCCCCTGCAACATTCGAGCGCATGATGGACAAGATATTGAAAGGCCTGAAATGGACGATGGCCCTCTGTTATTTAGACGACATCGTTGTGTATTCCAAATCGTTCAACGAACATTTACACCGGCTTGAAATCATACTACAATGTCTCGACAAAGCCGAGCTACGCCTCAACCCCAAAAAGTGCCTTTTCGGAACCAAACGAATAAGAGTGTTTGGACACCTCGTCGATAGTAAAGGTATTTATCCCGATCCAGAATAGATTGAAGCTATCGCCAGGTTTCCGACCCCAAGATCTATAACAGATGTGAGAAGCTTCATTGGCCTATGTTCCTATTATCGTAGATTTATCGAAATTTTGCTGAGAAAGCTGCTCCTTTACACGAAGTCCTCAAAAAAGATAATAAATTCATCTGGAACTCTGACCAACAGGATGCTTTTGATTCCTTGAAAAAAGCATTGATGTCTGAACCTGTTCTTGCCTATTTCGAAGAACAACTGCCAACCGAGCTTCATACTGACGCCAGAGGTTATGGAATTGGAGCTGTCCTCGTACAGATCAACGATGGGAAAGTGCGGCCAGTTGGTTATGCTTCAAGAACTTTATCTAAGGCGGAGAAGAATTACTCAACAACGGAAAGAGAATGCTTGGCCGCAATATGGGCCATCAACAAATTTCGACCGTACCTTTTTGGTCGTGAGTTTGTCATCGTCACTGACCACCACGCTCTTTGCTGGTTATCTAATCTGAAGGACCCGACAGGAAGACTAGCAAGATGGGCTTTAAAACTCCAAGAATACAATGTAACGGTTGTTTATAAAAGTGGACGCAAACACCAAGATGCCGACTGTATTTCTCGAAATCCTCTCCAATTTGAATCGGAAGAAGCATACAATGAGGAGGATGATGATATACCCTCAATAACTGCTCTGACGTGCTTCGAGGCTGAACAAAGAAAAGACCCTAAAATTTGTAAATTGATAGAGGAAACAGAAAGATTTGGTGCCGAATCGAAAGGATATGAAATGTTAAAAGGAACCTTATACAAAAAGAATTTCGACCCCCTGGGAAACCAACACCTTTTAGTTGTTCCCAAGCATTTACGCTTAGAACTACTGAAAAGTTTACACGACGCTCCCACAGCAGGTCATCTTGGATTTTCGAAGACATATGAGAGAGTTAAAAATGAATATTTCTGGCCAGGACTTCTCCGGGACATACGGAAGTATGTCGCTCATTGTAAAGAGTGCCAAAGAAAGAAACAATCAACTCGAAAGCCACCCGGACTACTTAAGGCCATACCTCCTGCAACCTCCCCTTTTCAGAGAGTTGGAATGGACCTCCTTGGAAGATTTCCCAAGTCTGATAATGGTAATAAATGGATCATAGTCTGTACCGACTATCTTACTCGATTTGCCGTTACTAAAGCCTTACCCACAGGGGAAGCAAAAGAAGCAGCCAAGTTCTTAATGGAAGATGTTGTTCTCAAGCACGGAGCCCCCAGAGAAATCATCACGGACCGAGGACGAGTATTTCAATCCAAGTTGATTGCGGAACTCACCAATCAATGCTCGTCGATACATCGGTTCACGACAGCGTATCACCCCCAGACGAATGGACTTACGGAGAGATTAAACAAAACCTTAGCCAACATGATCGCTATGTATGTAAGTGTTGAACAGAAGGACTGGGACGTAATCCTGCCCTACGTTACGTTAGCCTACAACACGGCAAAACAAGATACGACAGGTTTTACCCCTTTTGAACTGATTCATGGACGCGAAGCCGAGACAACTGTAGACACTCTTTTCCCAAATCCGCATGAAGATCTCCAAGAGGATTACAGTCAGAGGATTGCCTCGCGAGTCGAAGAGACTAGGCAGCTAGCAAGATTAGAAACCTTGAAAGCCCAAGAAAAGGACAAGGCCAGATATGACTCAAAGCACGAAGCAATGGATTACAACGTTGGTGACCTGGTATGGATTTTCATCCCGATAAGAAAGGTGGGACTCTCAGAAAAACTGATGAAAAGGTACTTCGGGCCATACAGGGTTACTCGGAAACTCTCTGACGTGACCTTCGAAGTTGAACCTGTGGACCAACCAACCAGGAGACGCCAAACAAGAGACCTGGTCCATGTACTGAGAATGAAACCCTACCATGACCCTGAGGACCAAGCCGATCTGTTCAAGTGATAATTACAGCGGGACGCTGTTCATCTAGGAAGGGGGCAATGTCACTGAATAATTATTTTAAATATTCTGTGGTATATCATCATTAATATTTGCATAGTCACTCATTACGATTCTTATATATTTTACTTGTGAATACATTTTTAGAGATAGTTTTGCATTTTCTAAATAAACTATTTTTTACTCAAACTTTTGTAGTGCTCGTTATCTATACCGTGACAATATATTAGGAACCTGAACCTTTCAGGTTTGAAAGATAAACATAAATATTGCCACGTGGAAAATTAGGGAAGACAAAAACTTCAGGAGGAAACAAAATTTATTTCAGGGAAGGACAAACTATCAAAGGTAAACAAAATATAAGCCACGAGGGAAATTTACAGAGTCGCAAGATATAAAACATAAAATTGACCACTTTGTTAAATAAAAAAAAAAAAATTAATAAATACTATGTTACAATATATTTACAAAAATAGTTAAACCTATGATAATTCTCTCTGCTATTTACAAATTGATTTAGATCTACAACATTATTTATTGTCTGTTGTCTAGCGGTGAAGAAGAGTGGACATTCCAGCAGTAGATGTCTCGAGTCTTGGAATTCGTTGCCACATAATGATATATAAAAAGTCAACATATAAATTTACTTGCAAAATGTGTTTATTTTATCAATAATATCATCAAATATTATTAAAAAGAAATACCTTTCCTGTAAATTTATTTGTTACAAATTTCATCGATAGTTGGCAATTGAATTTATAAATTAAATATATAATAAGTAACACACATTTGTTAGAGAAATATTGGTTTGGGAAACATTCACTCATGGAGTAGTCGGGCGAAGCCGTCATTCAAGCAACTTTTAAATAAACATATGGCGTAACTGGAGAAACGTATAAAATTGATTAGCAGAATTCAGGTTCGAATCCTGAAAGGATGCTTAATTTTTTAATTGTTGCGATTCTATCCCACGCCACATATTTCCACGACATACTTTCATAGACAAAACTTAAGGAAGCTGAAGGTCTTTCATGTCGCCTTAGGTCTGTTTTTTAAAGGAGATAGAGGCAATTTTGTTCACACTTGGTTATCTAGTGTGTCTTCAATAAAGGTCACTGTAATATCTTTCAGAGGTATTGTCTGAATCCCGATATACATGTTAAAAGGAACAACTTCCTTAAGTTTTGTTCATGAGTGTATATTTCAGAGTTATTGTCTCAATCCCGATATACATGTTAAAAGGAACAACTTCCTTAAGTTTTGTCCATGAGTGTATATTTCATAGTTATTGTCTCAATTCCGATATACATGCTAAAAGGTACAACTTCCTTAAGTTTTGTCCATGAATATATTTAATGTGAAACAATATAACATAGTATATTCAATAACTACTTTCTATTTAAAGAACATACAATATATAAATGCCAGGAACAAAAATGCAATAAAAAGCGTGTTACCCTCTATCCTGTTAAAATAAATCTTCCAAGTCACTATATAATTAAATACTTAGTTAATTAAAACATTAAATCAACGTTCAATACGGTATTTCAAATACAATTGGAAACCCTCTAATTGCACTCAAAATAAATAACAAAATCCCTACAAAGGGAGTGTTTCATAAAATGTTATAGAGAAACAATACATTGTATGTTATTTCCAAATAGAAATCTTGTTGTTGAAGAATTATGTTTCCCAAATGAATAGATTCGTTCCATTTAATATATAACAAGTTTTGCTACTTGTTTCAAGTAACAAACGCTATTTGATTATAATATTTGTAGATAGTTAATGGTAATTAACGATTCTAGAATGGACGATACTATGACCGTTAAAATGCAATTCTAATGTTGGATGAGCGCCATCTATCGGAATAAACATCGAATAAACGTTTATTTAAAATATCATTAGGAACTCAGTGCCCTCTATCGCTGAAAATTATAAGCATATTTTTAATGTGTTACTTTTATTATAAAATATACCCTCACGGATAAAACTTGAATTTGTGATAAGTCTTTGAAGTTGCCGGTCGTTTGTTTTTCGAAGGAAACAGTGTCAATTTTGTTCAATAATAATATATTTTTAAGAATAATGTTGTAGTTTTGAGGCGTAAAATGTTTACAAATTGCGAACACGTGCTCCTTTATTTTCGGTCCACGGTCAGAATATTTAAAAATTAAATCATTCCGTAAATTCAATGGAAAAAAAAACAACCAATATCACCTCTCTTATTTTATAAATAATCAAATATTAGGTATGAGAATTCGAAACTATTATAGACGCGTTGATTCTTTTTGAAATTAAACAATTTCTACTGCCCTTACTGCAATGGAAAAATTAATGGGAGGGTTCACCACTGATGAGCCAGGCCCTCCCATTATATTTTCTTTGCAGTAAGGGCAGTAGAGAGAGAAAATTGTTTAATAAAAAAAATAATTATACACATCTATAATAGTTCCGAATTTTCTTAACAGATGGCCCGGATATTTAAATATTAGGTATCATAATATTAATATTTTATATTAATTTTATTTTGGTAATAATTTTTGTAACTTGTCGTATTTTATTTTTGAATACTCTGTGTGAAAGCTAGATTTGAAATAGAAACTAACCTATAAGTTTTATTTGGGCGCATTCCGTGTTTGTTTGTTTTGTTTTCTTGTCTTGCTAAATGCAATAAATAATTCTTTTGTTGCTTTAAAGAGAGTTGTAATTATTTAAAATACTACAATTTATGGTAGCAGACCGCGGTTCAATTTAAAACTTGAGAAAAAGCGAAAATATTTTATCAGAAATTGATACGTTTATTCTAATCGGTAAACAAAGATCTCTTCTGCATCAAGGTATGTAAATTTTGAAATATGTTTCGATAGAATTTGAATTATATTGATAAAAGAAAGTTTTGAATATAAGGATTGAAAAAAAAAACATTTTTTGAATTATAAACTACCTTTAAACTATATTGTTTAATTTTAAAAAGTTGAAAACAAGGCTAAAATGGATTGCAATTTTTCGCCAACGACAAAAATTGAACCTTTAACAGGAACAAATTATCCTATTTGGGCTTTAAAAGTCGGAGCACTTTTACGTGGAAAGAAATTATTTAAATGCGTAATTTCGGATCCCGAGCCTGATATAAAAGATGAAGTCGCTTGGCAAATATGGAGTGAAAAGAATGACGAAGCCTTTGGAATTATAGTTACAACTCTATCAGATGAACAAGCAGGAATGTTTCTAGATGAAACTAAAGCAAAGAAAGTATGGGATGAATTAAAGAAAATCTACACGGGCAACCTAGAAGATAAGATCATTGATATTGGACTTGAACTTAAGAATATCAAGATGAAAAATAATGAATCCATAAATGAATATATGGCTAGAGCCAAAAATATTGCCTCACAAAGTTCTTCACTCGGACACCAAATATCCCAAAGAGAACTAGCGTTTCATGTTGTGCGAGGTATCCATCCAAGATTGGAAAAGATCGCTGTTGTACTGAGAACTAGAAGAGACTTAACTCTTGATGAAATTCGGCAGTCACTTAGAGAGGAAGATAATCGAATGAATTCTAAGATGAATGGGAGTCATTCTGATGAAAATGAACAGGCTTACAGAAGTAAAGACAGAAGAAATCACTATCAACAGAATCGACAAAAGAAGTGTTTTGTTTGCCATGAAAAAGGACATTTAGCTAAAGATTGCTGGTTCAAAAATAAGCGAACTCAAGAACAACATGGGAAAAGAAATGCAAATTCAAATACGAACTATAACAAACAAAATTTCAGAAATAATGCGAATACCGTCTCAAGCAAGCCTGCGGAACAAACTTTCAATACCAGCACAGATCGAGTTTTTGAAAACTCCTCAAATAATTATAGTTAGATACAAACCTGGTGTCTTGACTCAGGGTGTACTACGCACTTATCTCCACACTTGGACTGGATGGAAAATGTAATGCCTTATGAAAGTGAGATAAATTTGGCAGAAGAAGGTAAAGTTACACATGCTACAGCTAAAGGTGATATCAAGGTTTCTACTTGTACCGAAAACGGAATTGAGAATGTTCAAATTAAAGGAGTTCTGCATGTACCTAACTTAAGGTCTAATCTTTTATCAATATACGAATTAACTAACAAAGGAAATACTGTAATTTTCAATAGAGATGGAGCAAAGATTTACAATGAACAGGATGATTTAATTGCAGAGGCTCAAATCCAGGATAGGATGTATGTAATGGAAACAAGGTCCAGAGATGAATACTCGGAAAAGACGGAGAATGTCATGACCACAAAAGATGATTTCTCAAATGACAATATCAGCTTGTGGCATAGAAGACTGAATCATTTGAACGAAGCGTACATGAAAGAGATAATTCAACAGAATATGGTATTGGGGTTTAATGTTAAATTTAAGAACTTGCCAGAATGTGAAGCTTGTATAATGGGGAAATTGACTCGACAACCTACCATCCCGTTACCACCAACTGTACAACCAAACCCCTTGAATTGGTGCATATGGATTTGTGTGGTCCAATGCCATACCAATCTCTAGGTGGATCAAAATACTTTTTTGTTCTGGTTGATGACTTCAGCCGAAGAACCTTTATCTACTTTCTGAAAAACAAAGATGAAACTTTAGGGAAGTTTGAAGAATTTAAGGCAAGAGTGGAAAATGAGCTAAACCTGAAAATAAAGGATGTGCGAACTGATAATGGCACAGAGTTCACTAATCACGGATTCAAGAATTTCTTAATTAAAAATGGAATACACCACCAACTCTCCACCACCTACTCGCCACAAAGTAACGGAGTTGCGGAGAGAGTAAACCGAAACCTAATTGAAACAGCAAGGACATTATTGTTTGATTCAGGATTACCCTTGGCTTTCTGGGCGGAGGCAGTCGCTACTGCATCATATGTCAAAAACTGTACTCCACATAGGTCAATCAAGCTTGATACACCAATGGAGAAATGGAAAGGAAGAAAACCCTCCATTCGACATTTCAGAATATTCGGTTGTTTGGCGTTTTGGCCCATTACATAACAACATAGAAGTAAATTTATGCCTAAAAGTCGAAAAGGTATTTTTGTAGGCTATTCTCTGAAAAGAAAGGCTTATCGAGTGTATGACATAATCACTAAGAAAATAGAAGAAGTAAGATCAGTAAAATTTGTCGAAAATGAGAAAGGAATTGATTATGTAAAAAATCTTCAAGAAGACACAAATTACGACCATTTTTCATATAAAAAGGAAGAGGAAGATGATATTAAAATCGACCACCGGACGCGTCCAGAAACCTCAGAACTGAATGAAGAAACGATTCCCACGCTAGACGAACCTAACGAGGAAAGAATTGTAAGGTCAGGTCGAAAAAAGGGAGATACTCAAAAAGTTTTAGAGGAAAAACACAGAGCAAAACTGAGAGAAGAAGAAATGAAATTGCTTGAACAAGGCGTTCGACGTTCGCAAAGAATAAAAGAAAGAAATAATGTGAATTTTATTTTAGAACCAGAAGAAAGTATTCCCGAAAATTATGAGGAGGCGATTAACTGCGAGAATAAATATGAATGGCTCGAAGCAATGAAAGAAGAACTTTACTCTATTGACAAGCATAAGGTATGGACTCTCGTTCAAAGAGAAAAGAATATGAAGATCATAAACCGAAAATTGTATTTTATAAAAGATGCTGTGGAAGAAGGAACAATCGACCTTGAATTTGTTAGGAGTGACGAAATGGAAGCGGACCTATTAACAAAGAGTCTTCCCAAGGAGAAACTTAAAAACTGTATAAACTCTCTCGGACTTGTTTGATAGAAGCTTCCACACAGGGGAGGGATTGTCGTATTTTATTTTTGAATACTCTGTGTGGAAGCTAGTTTTGAAATAGGAACTAACCTATAAGTTTTGTTTTGGCTTCCCGTGTTTGTTTTGTTTTCTTGTCTTGCTAAATGCAATAAATAATTCCTTTGTTGCTTTAAAGAGAGTTGTAATTATTTAAAATACTACATAACTTTAGGAAGAAGGGACTTAATAAAACAGGGGTTTTCATCACATATCTTTATCTAATATAGTTCAACACAAAATATTAAAACAATAATGTTTAACATCCTTCATAAGTCTACCAATTTAAATCCCTCTCGTAAATGGACATATCCCTTAATTCTAGGAAGAATAAAGCTTTTATCAGAGAAACTTGGAAAAATTAAAAGTTGAAGTCTGTTGACATTTTTTGGATTACAATTAGGAATATTTTGTTGCGTTCTATTCCAATACATTCCATTTTTTTATCTATTTTTTATTATTATAAACCTTTGGGGTAGGCTTTATATATTAAGAAAAAGGCAAACGAATAGTTGATATTTATTCCGATAGATGGCGCAATCTATCAGAAACTTTCATTTTCACGATAAGGAGATGCCATTTTAAAAATGTATCCACCTTATCACAGTACAATATCACATTTGTATTATTTTTTCACATAGCTTTATATATATATTTTTTTTAAATGGAGCAATCCATATTTAAATCTTTATATGATACAAAAAGATATAATTGGATTGAAAAGGTATTCACACTCATAGACAAAATTTAAATAAATTTTGCCTTTTACCATGTATATCAGGATTCAGACAATATCTCTGAAATATTTTACAGTGACCTTTATTGAAGACACACGATATAACTAAGTGTGAACAGAATTGCTTCAGTTTCCTTAAAAAAAAAAAAAAACGACGGATGACATCAAAGACTTTAAATTTCTTCAATTCTGTCCATAAAGGTATATAGAAAATCTACAGATAAAGATATCAACAATACAATATAAATTCAATCATATTCGTAAATAAATATTATAGGAGAACATTATATAATTATAAATAATTCATAAGAGAGAAGCTATATGAATGTAACTTATATGAGGTTACAAGGAATGAATGTTCAACCAAACCCTATATCCAATCCAGCCATTCTATGAACCCCCATCTGGATAATATCTTACAATTTTTCTCTTCTTGGGGAAATAAGATTTGACATTCTGCCGCTTGTAATTATTAAGATAAAAGATGTTATCTGATGGAAAACAACTGCATAAAATATTGTACAGTAATAAATTTAAAAAAATATTTATAAAAATTCCATATGTTTATTGTCTATCAATTGCTTAAAGATTAAAAATATCTCTCTGATTTTTACTTTTAAAAATGTGCAGTATTGTAAATAAATGTAAAAATCAAGTGTATTATATTTATTTAGAAAGTATTCAATTTTGTGTGTTATTTTAAGACATAATTTAATTTACATATTTATAAATATAACAAAAGTGGGACCTCTCCCTTTAATTTTGAATCAGAACGATGGCAATGTACATTACCCTAGTAGCACAATATTACTGGTTAAATATAAAGAATGAGCCCCACACTACACCAGTTTTGGTAAATTCATAAAAAAACAACCTGTATACTATGATTTCGGACAATGACCCTCATCAGTACAGGGACGGATTAAATTTCAAAAATTTATTTGAGATTTTATATATTCGCCTATTTTCGATATAAAAGACGAATAGTGCTTGGTCCTCATTTATATTTACATCACTAAACTGACATTTCATAGCAAGAAGTAAATCTTTCAGATGAACGCGTTGTAGTACAAATGTGCAGTATCCACGTTTTAAAATTCTGGAACGTCTTTTTTTTATTGTTTAAATATCAATTTCTTTCCGTAAGGAATTTTTGTTACCTAAAGACATACTTTTATACAGAATGGTCATCGTAGGGTAATGCATAGTGCCAAAACACACAAACATATATGCATATTTAGCATAAATGTACCCATCTAGAGAGTGCATCGTTCTAATGCACAGTTAAAGGGAGAGGTCCCTCTTTAGGTACATGAATACCATCCTCCCGAAACTTTATCTTGTAATCTGGCCTGAAAATAGGCCCTTGCCACTTCACCAGCTTAAACATCTGTTTGGTAAATTCGACCGGTTTCTTAACTCTTCTCGTAGGATGTTATGAATGGTATACAGGTTGTTGGCTTTTTGTCTGAATTTGTCTAAACTGGGGTTATGGCGCATTCTTTATAATGACCAACAAAGTGTTTTCACTAGGGTTGATGAGCAGTTGCTTTGTTCTGATGTATAATTAAAGGGAGAGGTGCCTATTTTGGTTCATGAATATTATCTTCCAGCAACTTATATATGTTTATGTGTGTGAAAAATAGTGCAAAGTGAAATTTAACTGCGATCAAGTTAATAACCTAATAGAAAAGCATTTCCTGATCATGCGACTAAAGGTTTCTGAGTACATGCGTCATTTCTCGGAATGTATATCAATATATCTTAGATATTTCTATATAATATACAAATCATATATGTATGTACCAAATGAAACAATTCCTTTTTCAAAAATGCAGTAAAACGATGCATTTTTAATTATCACCCCATTGCATAACGTTATAATGGCGATAAAGAATGAGGCATAACGAAAGTTTTGGAAAATTTAAGATTCAATTCAGACAAAACCCAACAAAGCTTGAGCTAACAAACTACACTGCTTTTATTCATTATAGTTCTTTGTTTGAAAAATTATTTTTCAAATAATAAAAAAAAACACTAGCTGGGATTGAACCGAGGTCACCCACGTGGTAAGTACGAATTCTAACCATCACACCAAAAAAAGACCCGCCCAAAGTACCTTAGAGAATTTACGAGGGCCATCCAATAAATAAGTTTCCCTATTTTTTTTCTGCGAACGAAACGTTGTAAAAATTAGTTAGTAGTGTAAGAAATGGTCACTAGGATGAGTTGAAAGCGTGTGATCTTCAAAATCACGCTACTCGTACGCGCAAGTCCGTAGCGCTTCAGTTTCCATGGAGCTACCACTGGTGAACGTGTCAACTTGCGAACTCCGTTCTGTAATTTGTTTTTTTTTTCACGGCGAAAAAGGAAACTGCGATCAATATTCATCGCAATTTAGTGTCAGTGTATGGTGAAGGATGTATGAGCATCCAAATGGTTCGCCGATGGCGTTCATGGTTCTTGGAAGGACGGCAAAACGTGCATGATGACGAGCGAAGCGGCAGGTTCATTACTGCTACGGACAATGCAGCCGTTGCTGCTGTTCGGAATGTGGTGGAAGCAGATCGACGCGTCACCATTGAGGGAAATAATGTTTCGACTGCCTCCTGGAATCGAAATTGGACGCTCTTCGATTGGAACAATCATGTCAGATGTTTTGAATTTGCGTAAAGTCTGCGCAAGATGGGTCCCGCGTTTGCTCTCGGAAAATCACAAGCAACAACGGATGGAGGCAGCCCGACCTTTCCTGGAAATGCATCGAAGAGATGGAGATCAACTGTTTTCCCGTATTGTCACTGGAGATGAAAGCTGGGTGCATCATTCTACTCCAGAAACAAAACGACAAAGCATGGTGTGGAAGAAGCCTGAGGAAAGTTCACCAAAAAAAGGCGAAGGTCACAATCTCTGCAGGCAAAGTTATCGCTATCGTCTTTTGGGACTGTAAGGATATTTTATTGTTTGACTACCTGCCCCTAAACACTACGGTTAACGCTGCGAGGTACTGCGAAGTCCTCACTAAACTCAGAGCTGCAATAAAACGGAAACGTCCTGGACTTTTGTCTCGGAAAGTGTTGCTCGTCCATGACAATGATCGCCCTCACGCAGCTCGAACGACCCAAACGTTGCTGGAAAACTTCAAATGGGAAATTTTCACACATCCACCTTATTCTCCGGATCTTGCCCAAGAGACTTCCATCTTTTTCCAGCACTCAAGTTGCACCTTGGAGGCAAGCACTTTGCGAATGATGACGAAGTGCAGGCGGAGGCGAACCACTGACTACGAAGACAGGACACGGCTTGGTACAACAGTGGTATCAAAATATTGCTACAACGGTACCAAAAATGTTTGGACAGAAATGGTGATTATGTAGAGAAGTAGTCTATGAATTGTATAATGAAAATAAAAAAACTGCATAATTGTAAATAATGTTGTTTATTTGTTAAAAAATAGGGAAACTTATTTATTGGATGGCCCTCTTATATCTAAATACAGGGTGATCCAAAAGTCCCGCACTATTTTAAAAATTAATAACTCCGCGAATATTTGCGCTAGAGCAATGCGGTAAACACCATTGTATTCAGGATGCAATGGGATTTTTTATGGCAAATAATGAAAAATTCGATTTTGATTTTAGTTACAATTTTATTCGCCAGATGGCGCTCTACCAGAATCAGAGATTCAGCGGCCAAATTGTTTGATAAATTGAAAAATATAACTGATCGACACGTATTTTTCCTTTTTGAATACCAGGAAAGAACCCTAATAATATCAAATAACAAATTAATAAAACACCACTTCGCCAAAAGTATGAAGAATTGGTTAACGATTTTCAAATACAATCAGAGATATGTAAAATAGGTAAATGCAAATTAAAACATGTAGCAAAAATATTTATATTTTATATGGAGTTTTGTGAAATAGATTGAATGTTTGAAAAACACTGCTGATATCAATACACGAATTTTTAAAATGTTAATATTGTACCAAAAATTATGATGGCACTACTAATAGGATTTCTTGCTATAAGAAATGTGTAGTTTCTTGACTGATTGGCGACACTTGACTATTTAACTGGATATTTGTCATGATCCAACAAATGAAATATAGAGGGGAGTGACAAAATATATTTGTCGTACTTTATTCCAAATATCCTATGGGCTTGTCAAATGTTATCATTGTTTATTATACTGTACACAATTTTAAAAAATGTGTCCCCTCAAATAAAAATAATTTTTAAATCGACCTTTTGCGTTGAAAAAGGTGGTAGTAAAATCATTTTGTATTATTTTTTTCCACAAATTTCTAAAGTTATTGGTGTACAGAAAATATTCCTTATGCTATTTCTTCTAATGAGCGAAAAGCGAAAACTAAACATAAGGGGAAAAATTGTGTGTACCAGTGTTATTCGAGAAGTTATAACACTCTGGTTTGCACGACATAATATTTGAGCAAATGACAAACAAAATATTACTGTTCACAAAAAAAAAAAAGAGTCAAGATGTGAGGGCAGCATTTATTATCCACATATCCCAACACAAAGAGCTGCAAAATATTGGTAGATAATATAATACATGGCGGCTTATATAACACATGAGGTAACTGCCTTCTCTCTTGTATTAGGTCACAATCCTTGCTCAATGTGGCACCCTTCATTCTCAATCACCGCCTGCAGACGATAAATGACAGAATGGACAGCATTAAATAACATATCTGTTGAAATTGATAAAACGTGCCATCTGATAGAAGCCTTCAACATGGCCAATGTGGTAGGCCAGCATCGATAAACACACGATTTAATGTACTCCCATAGACAAAAATCGCAAGGCGTCAAGTCTGGTGATCTTGGAGGCCACTGGTATATAAAGTGGCGACTTATCACACGATTTTCACCGAACGTATCTTTCAGCAATTGTTTGGCACCTCGGGAGATATGAGGTCTTCCATCTTTCATGAATGTTATTTCGCTCAGTGCTTTTGCCCTGCAATATGGGAAATACCTTTTCTCTCAAAAGTTGAACATAACGTTTACCAGTTACAAAAACGGCTTTAAAAGTTGTTCCATTGATTTTTCAAAGAAAAATGGCCCAATAATAAAAGAATGAACCCACACAAAACTGTAACTCTAGGCTATTTCTGTATAAACCCTAGGGTTTTCTGTTGCCCAAATGCGGCTGTTTTGAATGTTAAATTCTCCGTTTAGAGAAAAGTGAGCATCATCTGTCCACAGAACATTCGACAGCCAGTTTTCATCAATATCAATTTGCCGGAAAACCCATGCAGCGAATTCTTGACGCATCTCAAAATCGCCAACTTTCAGCTCGTGAATTCTTTGGATTTTGTATGGGTACACACAATAGAGACATTAAGTGAAGCGTCTTCGGATATCACAATCATACTCGGCGAATTTAACGCCAAAAGTTCAATTTGGAATCAACTGTCCAGGATAACAAAAGTCAGCAGGTTGAGGACATGATAACCGACCTTACACCGTTAAATAACGGAGAGAACACCTACCTATCTAAGTCCACAGGCACAGAATCCGCAATAGACATCACAGCGATAAATTACAACATCGCACCCACAACACAATGGAAAATCCTGAGAGTGCAATCAGTGACCACAGAAATTGAGGATGTCCATTAGAATAAAAGAACATGGAACTTAAGGAAAGCCGACTTGAAAAAAATTCACAGAAAAGTTTGAAGAACTGTGCAACGAAACATTGAATTACAGAACGCTTGACAAAAACTTGGAAAAATTCTCTTCGAACATTTCAAAAGCTGCAAAAGCATCGATACCTAGAGGTAGACGTAAAGACCTGTGGATACCTTACTGGAAGGACCACAACATCGAGGCAATGATTTCAGAGAGAGAGAGACAATATCAATGAACCTCTTAAAAAAATAAAACAGAAGAAAACAGAAAGGAACTCATTGAAATTAGTCACAAAATAGAACAAGAAATTTGGATATGCAAACAAGAAAAATGGCAGAATTCTGCGAAAAGATGGATCCAAGAAAGGACAGCCAACACTGGAATATGATTAGAGTGTTAGAGAACAATCAAAACCAACACCAATCCTCCAATACTCTAACCGATATGAATAGAACAGCGAGAACGAGAACAAACAGATGGCTGACATAATTGCTGAATATATTTCAAGCACTTCCATACTCAACTATACGAATGAAGACAGGACTCTAAAAATAATATAAACCAGTTAGTTAAACAAGCAAGAAACTTCCATCAACAAGATATTTTCTCGAGAGACTTCACACTGAATGAGGTAAACTTATCAATAAAAAATTCCAAGAGGTCACCAAGAGATAATCTAATCTTCGGTCAAATGATTAAACACTTTGAAGACAAAGCTAATGATCAACTCCTACGAATACTGAACATTTCATGGCAAACTGGTAAACTACCAAAGAATTGGAAGATATCAATTATAGTGCCAATACTGAAGCCAAACAAAGATGCCAAGGAATATAAGAACTATCGGCCAATTGCTCTCACCAGCAAACTTTGTAAAATACCAGAACGAATTATCTACTCTAGGCTCATAGTCTGGCTCACTAACAATAATAAAATAAACCTCTACCAAACTGCCTATAGATCCCAGCACTGTACGACTGATCAACTGTTCTACTTCTGTCAATCAATAATATATTCTTTCCAGGAAAAACCGCCAAAGAAGACCACGGCTATATTCCTTGATATGACCTCAGCTTTTGATCGAGTGTGGAAGGAGAAATCACGTGAAAAGCTGCACAACATCGGAGTAAGAGAAAAACCTTAATCTGGATTGCAGACTTCTTAAGGGGAAGAAGGTTAAAGGTTCGGGTCAATGGAGAATTTTACAAGGAAGGAAGAACATGGGCTGGTTTAACTCAGGGATCTGTGCTCAGTCCTCTACTCTATCTGCTATATATTAACGACATCCATCCTTACCTCACTGAAGACACAAAGGTTGCCTGTTATGCAGAAGATATAGTCATATGGCACACAAGTAGCAGCATAGAAAAATCGTAAAAAATACTGAACATATCAATGAGAGGACTGGAGAAGTGGGCAATGGAACTCCAAATGACCATAAACTCAATAAAACCAAACCTATGCGTCTTCTCCACTCACAGGGAAAAAGGCATAAATATAACCACAAAATAAGCATAAACAAACAAATAATTGATAGAATTAGAAATCCATAATACCTAGGTGTGATACTGCAGTCCTGGATCTTTCAAGTTGGTCTCGAGGACCACGCCATCACCATCTCCTAAGCGGCGAAGTACGCTATCTACGTATTCATCGTAGATCGCAAAATGCGTGGTGACGCTGGAGACACACTGGCGATTCTCCACCAAATTCTTCAGCGCTGGCAGAGGCGCCATATTCATTGTACATAGTGTATATAATGCATATTATATTTTTTTCAATAGTGCAGACTGTGCATGTATTGACAAGATGTCAACAAAATTATTTTAATTATTATTGATGAGGAATTGGAATTTTCAGAACACATAATTAGCACCTCAAATAGAGATATCAGAAAACTAAACATTCTGAGAAGGCTATGTGAAACAAATTGGGGAGCAAAACCCAGAATTCTCAGAACAACATATACCACCTTAATAAGGCCGATAATGGAATATGCAACACCGATCTGGGCTCCCTCAAGCTCATCACTAAAAGTAAGACTAGACAGTGTTCAAGCAAAAGCGGCCAAAATAATCACTGGTGCTGTTTCATCCACCAACAATGAGAAAATTCAGAGAGAATGTGTTCTAGACCTACTCGCTCGAAAGCACAAGACAAAATAAAAACAACTTGGATCGGCACTTCGAAAACGAGGAACCAGAGGACGAGATCTCTCTGACCACTTGTGGTTTGGTTGATCCGCCCTTTTCTGAGAATGAGGTGAAACTGACGGCTTTCAAGTTCGGGAAAAGGAAATCTCCTGGTCCCGAAGGGATCGATAACACGGTCGTGAAAGCCCTGGTAAGGATGCACCCATCGCTTCTTTCCAGGTTATTCAATAGGTGCCTGGACACTGGTACATTTCCTGAGGCATGGAAGGTTGCCCGAGTAGTGCTTCTCGAAAGTTCTGGTAGAAAGGGTAATTCTCCTAATGATTATCGTCCGCTTTCTTTACTAGTGTGTCTAGGTATGGTCCTGGATAGCCTACTAGCTCAGCGACTGAAGCATTGGCTAGGGAAGGGAAGTCCACAACCACAGCTCTGAACGAGGTGTTAGAGGGGGTTGAGATGGACTTAAATAAGGGTGCTTGGGTTCTTTTCGTGGCCCTGGACATTGATGGCGCGTTCAACTCCATGAACTGGAACAAGCTGATGAGAAATTTGATGGACATGGGTTGTCCTGATAATTTGTGCAGCTTGGTTCGTGACTTCCTGAGGGATAGACGGATTAGCCTCAGTTTTGGTGGGCGGAAGTTGGAAAGAATCTGTGCTAGGGGTTGCCCCCAGGGCTCTTGCTGCGGACCTATTCTGTGGAATATCATGGTAAACACCGTTTTCCAGGAGGAGCTCCCTGAGGGAGCCAGGCTGGTTCTCTATGCTGACGACCAGTTCCTCATCATTGAGGCTGCTTCGAGAGCGAAGGCTGAGAAGTGTGTTGAAACTTCTCTCCAAATTCTCTCGATCTGGGCCCATGACTCTGGCCTTAAGTTCAATGTCTCCAAAACTAAAGCCCTCAGCTTTAAGCCTAGGGACATAAGACCTAAAAGGAAAGGGATCAAATGGGAACACAAGCCGGCTATCCGGATGGAAGGACGGAGGGTAGCGTTGGTCAATAGGATGACCATCCTGGGGGTGATCATTGATGACAAGATGGGTTGGCAATACTAGGCGGAGGAGATGGTGGCGAGAGGCAGGGAGGCGTTGTGCAGGCCTGTCCTGGTTGGCTCTCAACAGGGGGGGGGGAGAAGGAGGGTACTATTTTTAGGAACCTCTGCCTCTCCTGTGTCGAGCCAATCTTGCTATATGCTTCCGGGGTTTGGTGGCGCCGAAACAGGGATCAGAAGGTGGCAACAACTCTAGAGAGAGTGCAGAGGACAGCGGCACTCAGAATCACAGGGGGATATCGCACTACCAGCAGTGAGGCCTTTTTGGTCCTCGCTGGGCTTATTCCCCTGGGATTGAAACTAGAGGAGGAGACCATCAGACAGAAGATCTGGAAAAACAGGGAAGATGCCCTGGGACTTGAAGTGGGGGCCCTGGAATCGAAGAGGGATCCAAGGAAGCCTCTGCAGTGGTTGCCAAAGTGGAATTGGAGTCCTGGAGGGCCGACAGGGATTGGCACGGAGGTTTTCACTGATTGTAGTAAGTCTGGAACCAATACTGGAGCTGGGGTAGTGATATTCACTAATGGAGAGCTGATCTTCCAAGAAAGTTTAACACTCAGAGTGGACGAATTGGTCTTTTCAGCCGAGCTGGTTGCGATCAGGGTAGCCCTCAGAGTGTGTGCCGAGAAGAACTTCAGCCCGGACCGCCTCTATTCAGATTGTATGTCGGCCCTCGTCGCCATCAATCTGGAGAAAGGGCAACTCGCGCATCAAATAATCCAGGAGCTGGAGATGATGACGCGGGCTCCGGAGCTCCCTTGGTTTAGGAGACACAGCCTCATCGAAGGTAATGAGTTCGCAGACAGGATCGCTAAGGCAGGATGCTTTAGAGGTAGATCACTGAGGACCCCAATGACCAAAAAAGAAGTTTATAGGAGGATCAGGGGGCACGTCCAGGACTTATGGTTGGACAGATGGAGGAACAGTGTGAAGGGAAGAGAGGTATTCAATGGGGTAAACAACACCCAAGTACCTCTGTAAGGTAATGTCCCACAAACTCATTAGGGTAGTTCGAGACATGGGCTCTTCCCCAAGTCTCCACAGATTTGAAATTAAGAGAAACCCTGATTGCGTCTATGGAGAAAAGGATGTGAATGCACGCCACTACGTCTTGGATTGTCCAAGGGTAGTGGGTGTGCAGGAAGAGAGAAGGAGGGCGAGGGGCGTGATCGAGAGTAAGCTGCTGAGTAATCACAGCAAACTTCTTGAGAAAGCCCACGACGTGGAGGCTGAGCTTTTCCTCAGCTGTGAGTGAACAGAGTCCACCGGTGGGCGCCTCCCCGCGGTCCATGCTGGACACAGTAGATAGTTTCCTATTTTGCTATGATTAAAGGCCACCGGTATAGAAATCCTTCCAGACACGTTGTCTGGGAGGTGGTGTTTCCAGGTACAATGTCCAAGCACTTGGATGCCGTTACTTGGCTTATGAGTTGAACAGAATAGCAGCGAAGGGCATGCTTCGCATGCCGGCTTGTGGACCGAAAGGTCTGGGTGGCCATCTGCTTCTAGGGTACACCAACTGTGCTTAGGTGGGATCCTCCAGTTCTTGTTTATTTTGGCTACTGTTTCTATTTCTTTAAAAGTAAGTTTATTTTTCTGTAGCAAGGGTTCTTTTGTGCCTTTTTTTCGCTAGCGCATCAGCAGCTTCATTACCTTCAATGCTAACATGTAAGGGTATCCATTGAAGGTGAATTTTTGAGGTATTGAGAGTTTTTGGAGATAACCAATTATGTTCCTGCTTACTTTGTCTCTAAGTTCCCCTGTGTGACTCAGTGTTGTATGGCACTTCTACTATCAGTAAGAATCCATATATCGTGATGTTTAATGTTTCTGATGGATTTTAAGACTTCATAGATGGCTATAAGTTCTGATCTGAAGACTGGGCAAGATTCTGGGTTTCTTCTGTTTATTTTCTCATTGCCATTTGTGGTTTTAATGAGAGAGCCACTGCTAGTGTGTCCCAACTCGTCTCTGCTACCATCGGTATAGATAGTTATTGCATTTTTAGGAATTTTATTAATTATTTCTAATGATAATTGTTTTAAGTATTCTGGATTTTGGTATTGTCTGTTGATGGGTTCATTTAAAGTGGCATTAAAAATAACATTTTGTTAGTGGTTCGCATGGAGATATTTTTTAAGCTAAATAATATTTTTCCACTTTATATTTTGAAAATCCATTTCTTTTGGCCAGGTGGAGAGGGCCTTCTTTTTTGAGTCTTATATTGGGTTCCCAATTAAGTATGTAATTGAAAGTTCTGTGTTTGTTTTCATAACTCTTGATTTTGTTTTTATATTTTGGCAGATTGTAGCTTATTCTATCCTTTAAGGGCATAATGTCTGCCTCGTAAAGTACAATATTATTAGGGCAGGTTTTTCGAAGACCTGCAATAATTCTAGCTGCATTTAGTTGTATCCTTTCCAGTGTTTTTAGATTTGTTTCAGATGCTGTACCATAGATTTGATATCCATATTCCAAGATAGGTCTCATTAGAGATGTGTAATTTAATTTTAGTATTGTTGCTTCAGCTCCCCACTCTTCCTGAAATATATTTCAAGATTTTTAGTCGGTCTCTTCCTTTTCTAACAACTCCTTCGATATGCTTACTGGAGTTAATTTCTGGATCCAGGGTGTAGCCGAGATATTTAGGATGTTTATTATATTGCAATTGTTGTTCTTTCAGAATAATATTTGGTCTTATTTTGTATAGTTTCTTATCGGTAGTAAAAGACAGATTTCAGATTTTTGGGGGTTAAATTCTAATTTATGTTTATTAGCAAATTTTTCTAGGTGGAGAAGAGTCTTGTTCAAATATCTTTCAGCTTTTTTTCCAGTTAGTGTTGCTGCTTCATAGAATAATGTCATCAGCGAAAAGTCCAATATTGGTTTTATGTGAAAAATTTCTTCTATGCCTACAATAAATAGGGTGAAGAGAGTTGGGCTAAGGATTGATCCTTGTGGTAATCCTTGGTACAATTTGAAGGTTTTAGATAGAGTGCCATTATATTTGACCCTGATGTATCTATTTTTAAGGAAATCATTTATCCAAGTGATAGCTTTTCCATCAATTTTGAAATGTTTGTATAATTTTGTAATTAACTTGTTTTTCCATACCCCCCTTATCAAAATCTTGTGTAAGGTCTAAAAAGCAGCTATGGTGTGGTTAGTAGGTTTTTTGTTTTGTGCATCTTTTACCTTTTGTGTGAAAAATAAGAGTTTGTCTATTGTCCCATGTCCTTTCCTAAATCCATATTGTTCTTCTGGTAAGAGATTTCTTGTGTCGGGGTGGTAGGTGAGTCGTCTGAGTATATTTTTTTCCGTTAATTTGCAGCAAATATTTGTTAGGGAGATAGGTCGGTATTTTTTTGGGTCATCAGCAGATTTGTCAAGTTTTTTAATGGGAATTATTGTTGCATTTTTACAGTCTTGAGGCAATTTTCCAGTTTTCCAGGAGTTATTGAAAATATTAAGAAGTCTTTCTTTGCCAATTTTGCCCAAGTTTGATATCATTCGGCCATGGATTCCATCTGGCCCAGGAGTCTTGTTTAGGTCAGTGTTTTCTAATGCATAAGCTAGCTCTTTCATATTGATTTTTTTCATGGAAAATATTATGAGTGCTGGTGTCATTTTTACAGTCATGAATAATCTTTCAGGCCTTTTTTCAACCTTGATTTTACTACTTATTTGATATGAATTACCTAAAAGATTGGCAGCAATTTTGTGATTAGTTGCTGGTGTACCATCTGTATTCTTAATCATATTTGTGTTTTCAGTTTGTGGCTGGACTCTGTTAATTTGTTTTGCCAAATGCCAAAATTTTGTATTTGGGTTTCTTGGGTTCAGGTTTTCACAAGTTTGTTTCCATTTTTCCCTTTTAACATTTACGTATAATCTTTTTATTTTTGCATTCACAATGTTCAGTTCAGTTCTACAATTTGTTTGGTTTTGGGTGCTCTTTTTTGTAGTTCATTTATTTTAGTTATAAGTGTTTGAATATTTTTTGCCTGGTGTGTATAATTTGGAATCCATTTCTTAATATTACCTCTTGGTATTGAAACTGTGGATGCTTTAATAATGGTGTTTTCGAAAGATATCCAATTAGCCTTTTTGAAGTTCCAGAATTATTCTTAATTGAGCTGGTTTTGGTCTTTGTGCTAATTTCTATCAAATTAGGCAAATGATCACTTCCAATACTTTTTAATATTTGCTATTTGCATTTGTGGAAAATGTCAGGATAGTAAAAACTTATATCAAGGGCTTGTGCAGTATTATAGCTGTATGAATGATGGGTAGGATTCCCATCATTTAAGCACATGATGGCATTGTCGTCAAATATGTTTGAAAGTATTTTCCCTCTTGGGTTTGGCGTGGAATATCCCCATAGTTGATGTTTGGCATTAAGGTCACCTACAATAAGAGTTGTCTGTAAGAAATTGAGCCATTGTTCCATCGTCAATAAGTGTATTGTTTGGAGGGTGATACATATTGTATATGTTGATGGCTTTGTTTTGATTGAGGTAGACTTTGATATCTTGGGCTTCGAGGTCTAATGTGTTTGAAATATTAACGGCTATGTCCTCATAGTACAAATTCTTGATTAAAAATGCTAGGCCACCCCCCTTTAACAGCATATACAGATGGATCTTCAGACCTTACCCTGAGTTAACATAATACTGCAAGATAGAACACAGATCAAAATCAAAGAAGAAGCAGGACAGATTTCGTCAAACTTCACTTGTGAACTGACAGCTATCTGGAAAGTCCTTGATTTATGCCTTAACCAACCATCCCTGCATCAAGCAGAAGGAAATTTAATATACAGCGACTCCATATCCGCTCTAGAAGCAATTCAGAAGGGCAATACTAAATTCACACAGAAAATACACTCGTTACTTACCCAACTGGAACCATTGGAGAATAACTGCATTCTACAATGGATCCCTGCCCATGCTGGGATCGGGGGTAATGAAATGGCATTTGAATTGGCAAAGGAAGCCAGAAAGTTGAGCCAAAGGAAAGAACAAATGTCATTATTTGACGCTGATTCTTTGTCAAAATACAAGATAATTAAACAATAAATAAGAAAAGATCAAAATGCGAAATAAACTCTGAGAGAAAAATGACAAAAGCCATAACAAGACTTAGAACAAAACACTATAAAGGAATGACAATACATCCAGATGGCACAATAACCTATAGGGCATGCAACAATTGTCCTGGTGTGGAACTTACACCTACCCACATATTCTCATAGCCAGCAATGGCCGCAGCCTTGCAGAAATTTGACATAGACCCAGAGCAGCAGCTTTACACACCCAAGATAGTGGACATTGCTGCTGCTGTGATGGAGATGCATGGATTCATCTGAGGCTCTTTATTGGACACGACAACAACAACGGCATTCCAGAGTAAAATAAATTATCAGAGATAGATACATATTTTTTAAATGAATTAAAATATAATCGATACTGAGAGAGAGTTGATTAAAAATATTAGGAATTTATTATCTTCGGAAACACAAACCGTATCTAAAATATCATTTTTTTTTGGTACATGTTTTAATTTGCATTTACCTATTTTACATATCTCTGATTGCATTTAAAAATTGTTAACCAATTCTTCATACTTTTGGCGAAGTGGTGTTTTATTAATTTGTTATTTGATGTTATTAGGGTTCTTTCCTGGTATTCAAAAAGGAAAAATACGTGTCGATCAGTTATATTTTTCAATTTATCAAACAATTTGGCCGCTGAATCTCTGATTCTGGTAGTGCGCCATCTGGCGAATAAAATTGTAACTAAAATCAATTTCGAATTTTTCATTATTTGCCATAAAAAATCCCATTGCATCCTGAACACAATGGTGTTTACCGCATTGCTCTAGCGCAAATATTCGCGGAGTTATTAATTTTTAAAATAGTGCGGGACTTTTGGATCACCCTGTATATTACTTGGGAGAAAATTTCTATCCAGGGACGGGTTTCAAGAAAAATTTAAAATCCCTTCTTAAGAAAGTAAAAAAAAAATTATCACTGTTAAGTAATTATTATATAAGGTCATTATGACATATACAAGGGTCTATTATTTTTTAAATTAATTTTAGAAAGTTGAACTAATAAAGCGTATTAACATTCACAATTAGGTAAATTAATGAAACAAGGAATATATTTTAAAAAGTACAAAAGGATAGTTTTTAACTAGCTTGCGACATCTATCGGAATAAATATAAATTAATCGTTTTTAAAAATTATTACAGAATATATTTTGGTCAACTTTTCTTAATTAATTGTAAAAATCAACGATTAGTTGATTTGATTTATTCCGACAGATGCCCCGAGCCAACAGTAACTTTTATTTTCACAATCAGGAGATACTTTTTTCTTTTTAAAAAATATTAATAAACTTATATAATTTCCTGGAATTAGACTTATTCACGTAAATTTCCAAAATAATTTTATAAGGACCTTATAGATAATATATTTATCAACACGTAGAAAAATATTGATCACACAGACATACGCGCTCATGTTTTTTCGAATTTAAAATCTCGATTACAAGGTGTGTCCAATAAATAATTAGACTGGTCAAAAATAAAGAAAAAATAGAATGATTAAAATATTCTTTATTAGTATTTTTCAAAATAGTCCCCTCCCGCATCTATACATAATTTTTATCTCTTCTCCCATGATTTAAAATATTTAGAAAAGGCATCTTACGGGATGTTCTTCAAGACCTTTTTCGAATCCGCTATGATGGACTCTCTAGTGTCAAATCTCCTTCCTTTTAGAGCCATTTTGAGTTTTGGAAAGAGAGAAAAATCATTTGGAGCTAGTTCTGGGGAATAGGCAGGTTTTTGAAGTATTTGGATGCCGTGTTTAGCCAAATAAGTCAGTACAGATGTAGCGGTGTGTGGTGGTGCATTATCATGATGGATAATCAAATTTTTGGAACTCCACATTCCACTTCTTTTCAGACGAATTGATTCACGTACACGTCTCATAATGTTCAAATAAGACCCCCTATTGATTGTTTGACCTTCCTCTAGATATTCATAATGCACAATTCCCTTTATGTTAAAGAACGTGACCAATAAGACTTTGTTTTTTGACTTGCAAAGTCGGGATTTATTCGTTCTTGGTTCATCTTTTCCTTTCCACTCCATGGATTGGCGTTTTGTTTCCGGCTAATACCCGTGTTTACTTGTATATCAGAACATTTTCTAACTTCAGTATGAACTGTATTTAAAAACAGCGAGTCTGCATAGAGTTTTGCTTTAAATTAGGGAAAACAGCCTTCGAATCATTTCAAATGTTGAAGCAGGCTTTTAAAGAAGGTTCCCTATCACAATCGAGGACATCTGAATGGTTTGCACGATTTAAAGCTGGTCGAACAAGCGCCATGGATGATCTATACACTGGAAGACCTTTATCGATAAGAACCCCGAAATTCAGAGAGCCATCAGAAGACTTGGATATCTCTTTTGGAACCTGCCAAACCATCATAAAGAATGATCTGCATCTTAAACGATCCCCGGCTAAATTTGTCTCACATCTTTTAACGAATGAGCAGAAAGAACATCGCAAAGAAACATGCAAAAGCATGGTCTAAATATTTAATTCTGATCCCCATTGGCTCAACATTGTTATCACGGGAGACGAACCATGGGTGTACGTATATGATTCTGAGACTAAAAGACAATCAGGCTAGTGGCTAAAGCCTGGAGAACCTAGATTCAAGAAAGCAAGGATGATCAAATCGAGGTTAAGTGTCTTCTTATCACTTTCTTTGATGTAAAGGGATTCGTACACTATGAACTCGTGCCCGAGGGTCAGACCATTAATCAACATTACTATATTGATGTATTGTGACGTTTAAGGGAGGCTGTGCGTCAGAAACGACCCGAAAAATGGCATCAGAAAAATTGGCTCTTGCATCATGACAACGCACGGCCACATACGGCCGTCACTGTACAACTCTATTTGGCTAAACACTGAATTGCTTTACTACCCCAGCCACCCTATTCTCCTGAACTTGCTCCCAACGACTTTTTCATTTACTCTAATGAATAATAGTGAATATTTTACGGCAATGTTTTTTTTTCTCTTTCCCCTTGTTAATATCATATGACTATTCTTTACGGCCTATCAATTTTGCATATATACAGTATATATACATACAGTGGAACTTGGATGATTCGAACGTCTTCAAAATTTGAATATTTATATTGGTTCCTAGAATTTCCTATAAATAGAATTTCCCGTTTTTAATTCGAATTTTTGGAGAATTTGAAATTTCTTTTGGTCGATCGGGCTTCGAATTATCCAAGTGTATGTATGTCAGCGTAAGGGTCCCTTAAGGGGCCGTCGCGCTTTAAATTGAATTAAATAAAAGGGCAATAGAAATTATTTTATATCAAAAACAAACATAGGATTCAAATTATAGTTCAAAATTTGTTAAATTCCGTATTTTGTTACATGAAAATGTGATTATTCGGGATAATAACGAGTGAGTTTCACATAAACGTATGTGGGCTATCACTTCCATAGTTTGGTATAATAATAGCGCGGATAAAAAAGAATAAAATATGTGACACGTGTGTATGTCCCCATTACCGTCCAAATTTGGCTGCCGACCCCAAAATCACATTATCCTATCTGCTATAATGGGACACAAGACCCGGTCCATAATTTCTCTAGGGATTTCTTGTTTATTTCTTAGATGTACGCATGACCTTAATTCTTTTTTATGTCATGTCACAATGGCTACTTACAGGTCCCTAGGATTATTCATGCAATGGCTATAATTATAGGAGTACCCATAATACTTATTTGAAGTATTATTCAAATTGTACTATTGTCTTTTTGTACGAATTAATAGATTATTTTATCAACATCGTTTTTTTTCAATCGTATGTTCTTCATCAATTGATATCAAATCTCCTGGATATTAAATGCTACAGGTTTCTGGAGATGAGTTTCTTTATCTTTATTAAATGTAATATCGAGCTTTCGGGCATTTCTGCTCTTTTACAGGAGTACAAGAAACATATAAAAATGACGTTAAGATTCAATCTACTGAAAGTTAACATCTTAACCGCGTTTATATGTTTCTATGTACTCCTGTAGAAGAACAGAGATGCCCGAAAGCTCGAGATTACGTTTAATAAAGATAGAAGAAACTCATCTCCAGAAACTCGTTCTGATGTAATCATTGGATTAATTTACTTAGTCTACACGTTGTTCTAACTGTTGTAAATGACAATTTTGTGTACACATTTATACGGTGTACATATTTCAAGCTATTATTTCTAATTACTATATGCAATATTTGACATCGAATGTGTAATTTTCGTGCTTCCCAATGTTTAACTATGTTAATATTACGATGATTTGTATATCATTTCAGATTTACACGCAATAATCCTAATTGTGGATATGGCGTGTCTTTGTGCAACTGTTAAATAAATAAATAAAATCTCCAGAAACCTGTAGCGTTTATTTAATTATATGTTCTTGAAATTTCGAATTTGACGGTATATCATGCACAGAGATGAGTTCTTTGAATGATACTCTTTACTATCTGGTCTCTTAAGGTTCAGAAATTAGACATTTTTCTTCCATAGGATTTAATGGCTAACTATAGAAAAATATATTTTTTTTAAACCAAATTTATGGGCTAACCTCTCGAAGAGTACAATAACGTGTTTATTTTCCAAGGATATTTATTTCCAGTAAAAAAATGTATATTAAATTTAATACCTTTTGTAGATATATTTTGAATTATAAAGCAATAAATATTTTAAGAAATTGATAATTTATATTATGGTGATTTAGATATTGCCAGACATTTCTTTATTTTGTACACAGTTCTCTGTTCTCGTTTTTTTTTTCTCTCCTTCTCCCTGTTAATATCATATGACTATTCTTTACGGCCTAAAATTATTGTAAATATATATGTATAGACAAATGTTAAAGCAAACATATATGACAGCGCAAGTGTCCCTAGAGGGACATAGCACTTTAAATTGAAATAAATAAATAACGAATTTATTTTGTATAATGAAATTTGTAACAATTATATTTAATAGAAATGCGTTTCTCATCAAATATTATCTCTATACACCTTAATGCTATGATAAAAGGTTTTGAATGAGAGGGCTTGGCTCATTCCATAACTTTTATCATTGAGGTAAGGTGTGTTGAGATATTATATGAATATATTTCCTCGCGTGGAAAATTAGGGAAGACTAACTTCGGGAAGAGACAGCAATTTATTTCAGGCAAGAACAAACTATGAATGGTAAAGAAGAGATAAGCAATGAGGGAAGTTTACAGAGTAGCAAAATATAAACATCAAAAATTATAATCTGTTAATAAAATAGCGAATACTTTTCTGCATAGCTTTTTTCCCTACGGGAGCTGTAACCCACAGCTTGCAATTATTGTAGTTAGTGACATGGATCTGACGTGCTTCTGCCAAGGATTCCATCGAAGACTTGGAATTTGTCCCTAGTACCTTTGCGTCCTTTTTTTTTTTTTTGCGGCGTGAAGAGCGGCTTTGTCGTCTTATTGTCTATAGGGACATCGTCATCTTGGAGGGAAGTCTTGGCTTTGACACTGGCTTTGAAGCCAGTCTCCGAAAATGTAGATTACAGCACCCATGGCTTCAAAGACTTCTCTGCGATCTTCAGTTTGTCTTTCCCAGAAGTAGTACTTCAGGATCTCCGTTTTGAAGGTCATTTCAACCTGAAAGCTCGATAAATAAAATAAATAAGAAAAGAAACTAAACCCTTGAATGCTCGATGATTATATCAAAATATATCTTAATTATAAATTGTATTGATATATATGCAATGCTTTCGATATCAAATCCTTCATCAATCTAAATATATAAATAAATTACTATTATAATTTAAGTTTATTATATATATATTATGAAAAATAGTGTTTTCTGTTGATTTTTGATTAACTTGAGAATTATGCTATGTTAATGCAGTCGTGGTTAAAATCTTGAAAATAAAAATAGTTAAAATAATGAAGATTAGAAATAGCTTTAATTGAGCTTATGGGATATATAAAAGAATAATTTGATAAAAGTACTGCCTGGCTTGAGGCGTGAGAATAAAAATATAAAAAACGTATTTACATAATGTACGAAAGATTTGAGCCGGCCATCGGGAAACAACAACAATGAGTCTTTATAGGGGAAGCGTGACCTCTGGCGGTCGATTTAAACAGAGTATTTGAATCTATTATAAATATAATTTCAATATAACATATATATAAATATATACAATATTACCTTTCTGGAGCTAATTCATTAAACTGAAAGCTTTTTTTCATAACTTTTTTTCAGAAAAAGTTTGAAACTTTTCTATCAAGCTCTTTCTCCACACAAATGGCATTTACTATAAATCTAACTATTCCAATTATAACTTATATAATAAGAAAGTAAATTTAATTAAGAAGAACCTCTCACCAATTTCTGCTGACTATTTTAAAATCTCCCCTCGGTAGGAGTGTAATTTTTTTAAATTCTCATTTTTTTCTTTCCCCGGGAGCAGTCTAATTAAGCTTGACTTAAATATAATAGTTTTCCATGAAGAGGAAAGAAAATAAAAAGGATATTTTATTATTTTTAGATTTCATTTTAGCTATAGAATTGGTAGATATAATGCTATGTTTATATATCTCTAAAATTTAATGTAAAGTTTTATAGATTGGTTTCAGAATGCGAAGGTATTTTTAAATTTAGTTTGGTGTAAAACATAAAAACGTTATATTAATCTTTTGCTTTTATAATTTGTTGAGATGTGTTAATTATATTTAATCTTTTGATATTTTTTTATTGGTGGCGTTAAGAACTTATTATGTTCTTTAAGGAATTTTATATGGTATTTTTTATTTATTATCTTTTGTATAGAGAGGTTTTTATGTTGTTTTTCTCTCAATATTTGTTTTTAATTGTTATTCTAAACGCGTTTTTGTTGATATTGTTTTGAAAATTTTAGAATCTCAGCAATTTCTCTCAACCAAATCACAGATCTTTAACAGCCATCACTCACAGTCTTTTTTTTTTATTATTATCCCTAGTATACGTAATAGGGACCATGATAATCATGATGGGTAGAAGTTGGCGACTGATTTTACTGTAAATGTACCACATGTCTACACATGTGAAAATTTTCAGAACAATATTTTTGATCTCGGCAATACCTCCTAACCCATATCACAGATATCTACCCCAGCCCTTACCCACAGTTATCTACTGAAATGTACTGGAAAGATAAAGTTACATAAACATTATTTATGTGTCCACCAATTCTCTAGAGAGAGAAAGAGAGAAATGTGTATTAATGTATAGAATTTAATTTTTCGACCCAAATTTAAAAAATAAAGGATGATAAGTGTATCTCTTTTTTTTATGAAAAGGATTTGGTAAATATTATATAATATATACATTCACATGTGAACAGTCATAGATTTTCTACACAGTAAAATACAGTATCTGATGGGATAAATTGAGGGATATGCCAGGAGGGTTATCTAGTGATGAGCCAAGCCGTTACAATTTACATATCTGTATTTTTATTCGCAGTGAGGACAGTAAAAAGTTTGTTTAATTTGGAAAAGAAGTAATCGTGCAAGTCTTTGATGTCGCCGGTCATTTATTTTAAAGACAGAGGCAATTTTGTTCATACTGGGTTATCTTATGTGTTTCAATAAATGTCACGGTAATATCTTTTTATAGTCTGAATCCCTATATACATGCTAAAAGGTACAACTTCCTTACGTTTTGTCCATGAGTGTAGAAGATTTTAAATTATCATACTCCAGGTTTATTCTAAGATCCACTGAAATAAATATGGTATCTCATGAGCAACCGTTTGATGAGCGACAACCTCCTTGAGCGACCAAAATTGTAAAATCAGAAATTATTTATCCTAACTTATCCAACCTCTGATAAACGACCACCTCCAGTAGAGACCAGGATTAGGTTGTCTAAGCAGGTTCTTCATTTTGTATAGATTTAGTTGTATTAAAAGTTTATTTTTTCACCACGCTGACAAGGGACAACAATCCGGAACGCGTACGTGGTTGGCTTTTCTTGATTAATCAAGAATGGGTATTTGAACAATTCTAGAAAAATTAAAAAAAAGCAAAGATTAATCGATATCCATTCCAATAGATGACGCTAGTCATCAGAAACTCCCACTTACGCAATAAGGAGATGCCTTTTTCTTCATTTCTCCACCTTATCCCAGTACAATTTCACATTTGTAGTATTTTTTCACATTGAATTTAATACCTTTTTGCTGTTCATAAGCAAAACCCAACCTCGGGTGACTATTTTACATATTGGATGTAGTAACAAATATTTTTCTCTAACCATAAATTGTGAAATAGAGTAATAGGTGTATACATCAATGCAACCTAAAATTACCTATCTTTTCATTAACCATATTTATGAACGTCCTCGTTTGTAAAATCAATAACCTAGTTAAAGCAAACTTCCATTGAGAAACACTTCAAGGCGAGACGAGGAAGCTATTAAGATTCAAGCCTTTTCTCATGATTGATTCTCTCCTATATCAAATATATATGAGGAATATATATCAAATATATTTTAAACATACCATTATATATTATTCCCATATATAGTCTATTCTATACGTGGAAGCTAACAAAAATATCATAACACAATTACAGAAACGGGGGGACACACAAAGGGAAATATTAAATATTTATCAAAGAAATCAACGAGAAGGACGAGCAGAAAGAGAAGGGGAAAAAAATGGCCACTCTGCTGTACGTGGTGAGCATAATGAGCAGTCCTAGATTACGGAATTTGCATAACCGACCGCTGTTTTGTTCGCCCCCGGAATTATTATTTGTAGATATTATGTTAGGGATTGAATTGTTAATGATACTTTCTTCTCACACATTTAGGGTGTAAGTAGTTGGGATTCTGGTTTTATAAGGAGTGGAATGCCAATATGTAAATATATATAATTATATTAGATGCAATACGTCTCTACTTAATTCATGATTGAGTTTGTAAGTAGATAGGATTATAGTTTATTAGCAAGTGTGGAATGCTAAGTCAATATGCAAATATATATATTTCTATAAAATACAATACAACTTTACTTAACTCACACAAAGAGGTATTATAATGAGTTAAAATGCCAATATGTAAATATAAATATTGATCCGATATACAATACAACTTAACCCATAGATTGAAATAGTGAGTAGTTGAGATTATAGTTATTATTGAGTGGAATACCAATATGTAAATATATATATTTCTTTAAAATACAATACGTCTTTACTTACCTCACACATAGAGGTTGTAAGTAGCTCGGATTCAGGTATTATAGTGAGTGAAAATGCCAATATGTAAATATATATATTTTTCTAAAATTCAATACAAAATTTCTCACGTCACACATTGAGGTAGTAGTTATAAGTATACTTGTAAACCCACTGTATAAGTTGTTCCTTTTATATATCACAATATCCAAGTTATCATATCAACTGGAGATTGAATAAATGAATGAGTGACGAAATAGCCTTCTTTAAATATATATAGAAAAATGTCATAACCTATTCACTGACATATATGAATATCAAAAATAAAAATGGTATATCCTGACCAGGAGCACATGTGCTTTACAGAAGGCAGAGCGCCATCTGGTGGAACAGAAATCAACTAAACATTGATTTAGCCTGTTCCCTGATATTTGGCCAACCCAATTTCTTGATAAATCAAGAAAAGCCATCCACGAACGCGTTTCGCGCTTTTGGCGCTCGTCAGCGTGGAATAGGCTGTACCACTACGACCAAAAATATATTTTGGTCCCAGAGGCTTCTTGAAAAACCAAGAAATGGGTATTTAACGTCAAACTTGCGTAAATACGCTTAACACATGAAAAAATTAAAGAAACATTTTTTTTCTTTTTTTTTTCATATATGAATATATTTCAAACCATATGAAGCGAATTTATGGAATATATCTGAAAGAAATATTATTAGCTTCTCTTTTTTATCTTTCACGTTTTATAAAATTATATAAAATAACAATATATGACTAGAATGGTTTGATTATATAATATTTGAACGTCTTATAAAATAGAAAAAATATATATATTTAAAGAGAGCACAGAGTTTACAATATCGTTTAAAAAATGGATAAGAAGATGACTAGAAGAAATTAAGATCAGGTTATGTCTCACCAATAGAAAACTGTGCATATCTGATAAACTATTTCACTATTGATATTAGAGATCTAAGAAGCGGTCTGGTGGGTTAAATGGACGAAACCGCTGGAAGGATTCACAACTAATGAGCCAAGCCTTCTCAATATTTGTTCATCGCAGTAAGAACAGGAGAATATTGTTATATGTGTAAAAGAAACATCGTGCATTAATATTGGCACAGTTTTAAGTTAGTTTTATTAACCAATTGATACACTTTGTACGTGATGTTTTCCCTCACAACAAAACTAGAAAAATTGAAAAATCTGTTACAGAATTTACATATCTTCCTTATATAACATTAAACATAAAATACTAATAGAGACATTTGCTTTACATTTTCTATAAACAAAATTCATGACAATATTTTCTATATATATATATGACGCATTGTTGCCTTTTATAAATGACACTATTATGTAAGAATGTTTTCTTTTCGCAAATATACAAATTTTCTACTGTATCTTTACTACGATGAGGCAAGTATTGAAAGGGCTGGCTCTTCAGTGGTAAACCCTCCCAGCGGTATTTACCGTTTAATCTAACCTACCGCCTTCTTTGAACTCTATTACATTTTTTAAAACTTGTTCTTAATTGACTCTTGGTTAAGACAGCCAATCTTCATGAACGGTTTTAGATGTTATTATATATTTTAAGAGTGAAAATTCTAAATGTTTTAAACTAATATATTTTGCTTTCTATAATATAAATACATATATTGGCTCGATTAAAAAAATATATTTATTTGCCAATATTTCGATTAGAGATGGATGCCAATCTTTGTCAAGGTATGTATTATTATGTTGCTATGCAATCTTTAAATTTAGGGGTGCAGACAACTAAAATATTGGCAAATGAATATTTTTAAAAATCCAATATACGTCAGTGCGAGCTTCAATCTTCCTTCTGTCTATTTATATCCGCCACACAATATGACGACAATAAATAGAGAGAATAAATTAGTTTTGATATATAAACAATAAAGGAAATATGAACAAATATAAATAAATAAATTGTGTGTGACTTATCGGTAACAACGATTTAAAAAAAAATTATTATCCTTTGTACACGTGGTACAGGCCATGATAATCATGGTGAGTAGAAGTTGGCGACTGCTTTTATTGTAAGTGCAACACATGTCTACACATATGAAAAGCAGTTCGAATTTTGCAATCACAGGTAACAGCGTTCAGTACCTTTGTCTGATGATGGTCACAAAGTTGTTACCTGTAAGTGCAAAAGTCGAACAGATTTTCACATGTGAAAATATGTGGTGCACTTACTGTAAAAGCAATCGCCAACTTCTACCCACCATGTTTATCATGGCCGGAACCACGTGTACTAAGGATATAATTAAAAAGAGGCTTTTACCGAAACGTTACACACTATTTATTTAGTCTTATTACGTAGTTTTCTAATCTATACTTCAAATTTTACCTAATTATAGTTATGATATGCGAGCAATAGTTACCCAGAAATTATTTGAAAGAATATTAATATTAAGAGATTGTACATAGATTATTAGCCCGTTGAAGAACAGTATATTTGCTCGAAAACTTGCAAATTCAAAATTAAAAGAAACTTCTTACCTGATTTTTATTTTTCCTCTTTCAAATAGAAATGATATATGAAAATACGTAATTTAATTATATATAGTTAGCAAATAAACGCATGGAAAAAGGAAATTGCAGAAGGTCTCTAATATAGTTTTACCTAAATAATTAGGAAAGATAAAATTTTATAATGACGCACTGTATTGTATTTGAGGGGAAATATATTAAGGTAAAATATCAGAAAGGCATCAGTAATTTTTGCAGTAGAACATAAATATCAAAATTAATTATTTGTTCATTAAATAACGAATATTTGCTGCCATTTATGAATTTTTAATTATGAATATACCATTTATGAATATTTTGTTTCGTTGTTTAAAAAGATAGAATTGGAGGTGCAGTCGTGAAAATAGGAAATAAATTATTTACCTATCAAGTAGTTTTTATTTTGAATTACTTGAAGCAAATTATACAAAAAATGATTTATCACAGTAATATATGATTTATAGAATGAATTCTATATTCGTGATTTAAAAAAAATAGTTAGGTTTACTATACATATTTACAACTATTATCAAAGTATTATAAATCTATGTTCAAAAATAAAAGAATAGTCAATGACGGAAATAAAATACATGTTTTTTTTTAAATAAAATATTTGCATTTTAGATTATATATAATATATATATGTGAAGCAGGAAAGGAGGCAGTCTATCTTAGAGCGCTGTTGGATGAGATGGGATTTGGTGAATTGCTGAATGGACCAACTGTTCTGAAGACGGATAACCAGGGTGCTCAACAGCTGGCGAGAAATCCGGTTTATCATGCCAGAACTAAACACATTGACATCAAATGGCATTACATCAGAAGCATTTGCAGCGATGGACTTGTCGAGGTCGTCCACACACCAACCCAAGAAAATGTTGCCGACATCCTTACTAAAGGCCTACCAAGGTTTTTGTATGAAAAACACGTCGCTGGATTTGGAATGTAGAAATCTGATGAATTGAGGGGAAGTGTTAAAATGGCAATTCTCTCGGATTTCATATATCATTTCTATTTGAAAGAGGAAAAATAAAAATCAGGTAAGAAGTTTCTTTTAATTTTGAATTTGCAAGTTTTCGAGCAAATATACTGTTCTTCAACGGGCTAATAATCTATGTACAATCTCTTAATATTAATATTCTTTCAATCGCCAACTTCTACCCACCATGTTTATCATGGCCGGAACCACGTGTACTAAGGATATAATTAAAAAGAGGCTTTTACCGAAACGTTACACACTATTTATTTATTTAGTCTTATTACGTAGTTTTCTAATCTATACTTCAAATTTTACCTAATTATAGTTATGATATGCGAGCAATAGTTACCCAGGAATTCGGGAAGCCATTGGGACCAAAAAATATTTTTGGTCGCAGTGGTTACAGTCTACTCCACGCTGACGAGCGCCAACAGCGCGAAACGCGTTCGTGGATGACTTTTCTTGATTTATCAAGAAATTGGGTTAGCCAAATATCACGGAGCAAGCTAAATAAACGTTTAGTTTATTCTTGCTCCACTAGATGGCGCTCTACCATCTAAAAAGCACATGTGCTCGTGGTCAGGAGATGCCTTCTTTATTTTTAATATATATATTTGTGTTGAAAAAGGAGGAAGATAGGAGAGGGCACTGATCACCGGAGGATTTTATTGAATGGTCACGGTAAGATAGCACAACTAAAAACTAACAAAGACATCCATTTATATATACATTGCAACACACCACAGAGTAACAGGTCACTGGTCAAAATAATTATATCATGAAATCCGAGAGAATTGCCATTTTAACACTTCCCCTCAATTCATCAGATTTCTACATTCCAAATCCAGCGACGTGTTTTTCATACAAAAACCTTGGTAGGCCTTTAGTAAGGATGTCGGCAACATTTTCTTGGGTTGGTGTGTGGACGACCTCGACAAGTCCATCGCTGCAAATGCTTCTGATGTAATGCCATTTGATGCCAATGTGTTTAGTTCTGGCATGATAAACCGGATTTCTCGCCAGCTGTTGAGCACCCTGGTTATCCGTCTTCAGAACAGTTGGTCCATTCAGCAATTCACCAAATCCCATCTCATCCAACAGCGCTCTAAGATAGACTGCCTCCTTTCCTGCTTCACAAAGTGCGATGTACTCAGATTCTGTGCTCGAAAGAGTGACAGTCTGCTGCTTCTTCGATTCCCAGGCTATTGGACCTCTTGCCAAGAAGTAAACAATTCCCGTATGAGATTTTCTATCCACGAGGTTTCCACCCCAATCAGCGTCGACATAACCATGAAGAGCCTCATTAGATTTCCTGTAGGTAATCCTCAAACATGAGGTGCCTTTCAAATAGCGGAGGACACGCTTGGCAGCATTCCAGTGCTGTCTCCTAGGATCATTACTGAACTGTCCCAAAGCACTAACTGCATAGGCTATATCGGGCCTTGTCGACACTGAGAGATATATCAATGATCCAATCAGTGATTGGTATTCTACCTTTTTCACTGGCTCATTCTCACCCTCTATAGATGAAATTTTTGTTAACCTGGAGTTCGAGTCCATGGGTGTAGAAATAGGCTTTGCCTCTTTCATCCTATATTTCGCCAGAAGTTCTTCAATATATCTCTCTTGATCTATGGATATTGAACCATCCTCTTTCATTTGTATCCTTATACCCAGGCAACAATTTATCCCTCCAAGATCCTTTATTTTGAATATCCTTTTCATACTTTCTTTAAAGGATTTCAACGTGTCTTCTCTTTCAGCCGCAATTATCAGATCATCAACATAGATTGCTACCAGGAGAATACCTTCATCATGCTTGATATAGACACAATTGTCAGATTGAAGTTGCTTCAGTCCCAAATTCTTCAATTCATTGTCGAACCTTTCATGCCAAACGATTCCAGCTCGTTTCAGCCCATAAATTGCCTTTTTGAGTCGACATACTCTCTCTGGATATTTTCTTGAGACGAAGTTTTCCGGCTGTGTCATATAAATTTCTTCTTTAATTTCTCCATTCAAATAAGCAGATTGAACGTCCATCTGATGGAGTATCAAGTTGTATTCAACATCCAAGGCTAAAAGAATTCTAATAGTACTCTGGCGCACTACTGGGGCAAAATTTTCCTCGTAGTCTATTCCGTACTGCTGTGAATAGCCTTTTGCTACCAGGCGAGCCTTATGGCGCTCAACAGAACCATCACTATTGCATTTCGTTTTGAATACCGATTTGATTCCTATGATGTTTCGATTCTTAGGGGGATCAACCAATTCCCAAGTTTTGTTCTCAATCAAGGAATCAAACTCTTTCTCCATTGCTTTCTTCCAAAAATAAGAATCCCTTCCTGACAGCGCTTCCTCTGCGTCTTTTGGATCTGGCAAGTATTTCGCCTCTAGAAGTTCTTGCGTTGACAAATTGGCTGTAGGGTACTCCTTTCTTGGTCGGCCAGGTTTTCCTGTTCTAATATATCTTGGTCGTCCTCTTCCTCTTCTTGAAATGACCACTTCACTTTCTGACGGCTCGTCCACTAAATCAGACATCTCTAGATCCGATTCACTTTCAATTTCAGTTCGTGATTTAACTTCGGACGTGCTTCCCTTTTCTTCAACTAGAGGAATTTCCTTTACAAAAGGATCTTTTTGTGGACTAACATCAATTTCAATGACTTCATTCCGAATTCTTGATAATTCTGGTTCAATAAAACGTACATCTCTACTTTTTATAATTGTACGTGTACCAGGCTTCCAAAGTCTGTATGCCTTAGATTCTGTGAAATAGCCTATTAACTTGTATTCCTCACTGCGAGGTGCGAATTTAGATCTATTCGGCCTATTATTCACGGCAAAGGACTTACTTCCTATAATTCTTAAATGAGAAACTACAGTTTTTCTTTTGGAAAACAATTCATGTGGAGTTTTACATTCGTTAAGCTTCGGGCATCTATTTCTGATATAAGTTGATTTGTGTATCAATTCAGCCCATAAAGTTTCAGGTAAATCACCTTCGATCATGAAGCACTAGTCATATCTAGTAGAGTTCTATTCGCTCTTTCAGCTACACCGTTCTGTTGAGGTGTATATTCGACAGAGAGTTGATGTCCAATACCCTCTTCTTCTAGATAATTCTTAAATTCTTTGCTAAGGTATTCAGGTGCATTATCACTTCTAATACATTTCAACCTTTTTTCGGTTTGCTTCTCAGCGTATCTTTTATATATTCTGAACCCTTTAAATACTTCACTTCTTGATTTCATTATAAATGTGAAGATACATCCTGAGAAGTCATCAATAAATGTTGAAAAATAAAGGGCGCCACCCTATGATTTTGTTCTCATGGGACCACAAATGTCAGTATGAACCAGCTCCAGTGGTTCCCTTGATCTCGTAAAAGACTCTTTCTGAAAAGGTAGCCTTGTTTGTTTACCTTTCAAACAAACTTCACAGGTAAAATTTTTAACATCAAAATTTGGCAGGCCATAAACAATATTTTGCATTTTTAGCTTTTTGAGATCTTGCAAATTTAAATGGCCAAATCTACTATGCCATTTTTCGTAATTTTTCTCTCCAGCTATGCAAATTTCTCTTGTCGCTAATGCCTTAGGACAATTGATTTGACTTAAGATGTAAAGTCCATTCCTTTCATAGGCCTGTATGCAAATTTTTGTATGCAAATTCACTATTTCAGCCTTTCTGTACTTGAAATTTACAATATTATATTTGCCCGTACACCTACTGATGGAAAACAAATTGCCGTTTAATTCAGGAACAAATAATACGTCTTCCAAGGATAAGGTTACTGGTCCGTTTTTACCCGAACATTCCAATTTTACCTTCCCCTTTCCCAGAACTTCGATGAATTTACCATTGGCTAGTGTAATTTTCACTGGTGCAGTCTCTTCAAAATGAACGAATGAGTCTCTTGAGCTGCACATGTGGGCAGTTGCGCCACTATCCAGACACCATTCATTTGCGCCAAGTTTGTTCAAATATTTTGTCCCAAAGGATGCAACCATTTCGTTTTTAGGATTCCTGGACTTTCTTTTTCTGCAGTCGGCAGCTTTATGTCCCTTTTTTTCCACAGAAGTGGCAGCTAAATGGGAATCCCTTTGGGTTTGGTTTTGATGTGCTGGGCAAATTCTTTCTTTCTGAATTTCCAAGGAAAGCTTGTTCGGTATTAGTTGTGCCGTTCAATTGAGTTTGTCTAATTTCCTCCTCCAGCATCTTCACTTTTAAAGTTTCAAAGCTAGGCAGTTCGTCCCTAGTTTCTATCGCTGTTCTAAATCCTTCATAACTCTCTGGAAGGCTAAATAATAAAAGGATAGAAAGGAAGTCCTCTGGGACTTGAGCATCCATTTCACTCAGCCTGTCAGCTAAACTGCTAAACTTGTTAAGGTAATCCTGCAGCCTTTCATTAGGATTCATCTTCAAGAGGATCAACTGTTTCGTAAGGAAAACCTTAGTTGCAGGCCCTTTTGGCTGATGCACTTTATTTAAATTTTTCCATGCTTCTGCAGAAGTTGTGCATTTTTTAACATGTATTATTTCTGGAGGGCTCAAACTTAGGACTATAGTAGCCAGCGCCTACTGGTCGTTCTTCTCCCATTCGTTGGATTCTACCTCGGTTTCAGGCTTGATTCTTATACTATTTGCATATTCCCAAAGGTCGGAATGGATAAGAATCATTTTCATTTGCATCTTCCATGTTTCAAAATTTTCAGAATTAAATTTTTCTATTTGGTAAAGGCTTGACATTTTGATAATTTCTTGATGCTACAATTTCTTTAAAGTAATACTGGGCCCATAACCTGTTGAAAAAGGAGGAAGATAGGAGAGGGCACTGATCACCGGAGGATTTTATTGAATGGTCACGGTAAGATAGCACAACTAAACACTAACAAAGACATCCATTTCTATATACATTGCAACACACCACAGAGTAAAAGGTCACTGGTCAAAATAATTATATCATGAAATCCGAGAGAATTGCCATTTTAACAATTTGAATATAAGCAAAAAAATAAATTTTAAACTTAATTCTATTGACGTTATGTAGCGCTGAGTTTGTTGTTGACAAACCTTAAAATGCTATAACACCTTGATAAAGGTTGGCGTTTAGCCAACTGAAATATTGGTTAAATAAATGATATTTTCATCCAATATATGTCTCTCTTTTTTTAAATGTATATATAAATAAGCTCAGCAAAATTATTTATTCATTTACTCATAATTTCGCAAAACTTCAAGTAAAATGTAATATTGTGTGTTCCTAGTTCAATAAGCCAATTCCTTGTATCAATATTAATGTTAAATATATTGGGTCTCTGGGGATAAATTCCTTTTAAAACATTTTAATTCACAAATACAGTATATAACTTCCGGGGCTACGAAATGGCTTCTTAAAATACCATAAATAAGATTATATCCCTTATTGTCGCATATACAGTATAAGCAAGATTTTACAATACAGTACTAGAACTCTAAGAAGCGGTCTGATAGATTATATTGGCGAAACTATTGTGAAGGTTAACCACTGATGAGCCAGGCCTTTACAATATTTTTTAATCTCAATAAGAACATTAGAAATTTGATTTATGTAAAAGTAAGATTCGTGCTAAATAGTTTCATTTATTGTTCATAAATGGCGCGTGTTATTGCCTTATAATTTACTATTTATTCTTCACTATTTTGACACCAAGCATTATTTATTTCTCTAAATATATAGAATACTTAACAGAACCTATATTTTAAAGACATATCTTACATTGGGTCATAAAATTGATTTATTTTCTAATAGTTTGATAGTCTATTCATTACATATTTCACAAAGTTTTGCCTCTCCAAGAACTGTTAACTGCCTCAAAGTGGCAGGGAGGTGACCCTGAACAGGACAGGTGAAATATTTCTGGAGATGTGAACTCCTGGTACCTAAGGCTGTCCCACTATGTCCAGCTAACATTCCTACCTACATCAGATGTCCCATCAACAGACATCTAAATACTCCAATGAATTCTGCTCCTCTCTCTAATGCTGCACCATACGTCGTGCAGAATAAAAAGGGATGCATTCAGGATTTTAGCATAGCGTCATGTTCGAAATGTAAGATAAGAGGACACAAAGTTTTGTTTCGAAATTGCAATAAAACGATATCTGTACATGAACAACAATCATGTAACAAATTATAAATAATATTATTCAGCGTTTTCATACTCTATAGACATCTTACCGTTGGTAATTAACAATATAAAAAGGAATAATTTACAATCATGTAAACAATCTAACGAAGTGAAAAAGTCCTTGATATCGCCGTTCGTATATATATATATTTTTTTTTTGTGAAGAGAAAGAGTAAATTTTGTTCTAACTTGGTTATCTCGTTATTCTTCAATAAAGGTCACTGTAATATTTTTAAGAGTTATTGTCTGAATCCCGATATACATGTTAAAAGGTACAACTTCCTTAAGTTTTGTCCATTAGTGTAGCAAATATACTGTATAGAATTTTTTTATTATTGTATAAAAAAATTATTAATTTGAAAAATATATTACAAATGTGACTTTGTACTGGTATAAGGTTCATAAATTAAGAAAAAGGCATCTCCTTATCGTGCAACTGAAACGCCCAACAGCCCGAAACGCGTACGTGGTCAGCTTTTCTTTATTAAACAAGAATGGGTATTTGGCCAATTCTGGAATAATTAAAAATCAATGAATAGTTTATCTTTATTCCGATAGATGTCGTAGGCCATCAGCAATTTTCAGTTGCACGATAAGTAGATGCCTTTTTCTTAAATTTTTAATTATAGATTTTTTTATATTTTGAAACATCTTAACACTTTCCTCATTACGTATCTATAATTTTATAAGTTTGGCTTTTAATCATTGAAATAAATTGACATTTCATTCGGTAAATAGATTTTCTTAAATTTTCTCACGACGATAAAAAATAAAATTAATGAATGACAATAAATAATTGAAACATACCTACCCCAAAATACCATATAGTAACTTTCTATTTCACTCCTACCGATAAACAAAAGAGGAAAGATGTATATTTCGAAAGGCAAAGTGTTATTTTACTGCATTCTTTGATATATTTATGGGCGCTACCCATAAGAGTTCGCATAGATTGGGATTTGATGGAGATCGGTCCATATAATACCATGGCCCTAGTATAAAATTTGGAAGGTAATTTTAGATGGGGACTTTTACGACCGCGCTGAGTCTATAGCATTATTGCTCGGATGCCTCTCTTTTTCTCATAGCTTACCAGCTGTGTTGTGATTAGCTGTAATTTTGATAGCATGTAATAGAAATTGTTATCCCATTATATTATAATAGGTATTGTTGTATTATCTTTAGTCCTCCTATAGTTTTTGGTTCTAAATTTGTGTGTTTTTATATGCAATTTGTTTATCGTTTTATAATTTGACTATGACATTTTGACATAGAATTTGAAAATATTCTTATAAAAGGTGTGTTTGAAATATACATATAAAGTATTTACATAGTGTTTTATAATTAGATAATTAGAAGATAATTAGTGATGTATTTTTATTCAGAGATTTATTTTTTTCTTATATATATATATGTTGTGATATTGTAGTATTTCCAAAATATTTTGAAATTTTCTTATAAAGTTCACGCTTTTTGAAAAAAAAAAAAGATAGAGAGTAAAAAAAAAAAGAATATGATTTTTTATAAAGTATTTTATCTTCGAATAATTTTGTTAAGATATCCAATATCAAATTTAGTATTATTTTTGTCAAAACAGTCCTATATATATATATTATTGTTAATGATAATGATATAATGATAAATATAAATTAATGATAAATGATATTTGGATTCCACAGGATTATATCCCGGAAAAAGGCCACACAGTGTTCTCCCCATCCCTTGTGAACTGGCACATCTTGTATAGGGCTAGAGGCCCTAAATAAAGGCTTTGTTGTTGTTGTTTGTTGTTGTTGAATAATTATTTACATTCAATGATTACGATACTTATATATAATTAGCGTATAAACATATATGATTAATAATGAATAATATATATATATGATAATATATATATTGAAAATTAAAATATTGGGATGGTCTGGCTCATCAGTGCTGAAACTTTCTAATATTTCTCTCAAAGAAGTACAACTAATAGGAAATTGTTTAGAAAAATAAAACGTGGCTTTAAATAATATCAATTTTTGACCATAGAGGCCGCGCTATTATCTTCTATATAATATGTTATAGGGCATGTAGTTATTACACTTTAAATTTTTGTTTTTAAATCTTCAAATTTTGATATAAAATAAAATACAATCATTAAGTCTTAAAACGGGGCTCTGGCACACTTGTAAGTGCAAAGTCGAACTGCTTTTCATATGTATAGACATGTGATGCACTTACACTAGAAGCAGTCGCCAACTTCTACCCACTATGATTATCATGGCCAAGTGTACTAGGGATAATATATATATTTTTTTTTTCAAGTTGAAACTTCCATAAAGAACAAAATTAAATAAAATATCGAAATTATTGAAATTTCTAATAGAGAATAACTAATTGAATAAAAATGTCCTTAATATGCTGTATATAATAAATTATTTTAGATAAATAGGGAATTGTATTAGATTAGAAAGCTAAATCTAAATTAGACATAGAAGATAAGAGTTAATATTTTTTTTGTGTTTGGATAAATAATTAAACAGTTGTTTATATGTATTATATTCAAATCGTATTAAGGAGAGAAGAAGGTAATAAAAGTAATTATATTGGTTAGAATTAGGTTTATATTGATGCTTTTTTTAATAGAAAAAAATATATAAATAAGAAAAAGAAAATTAAACAAAAAAAATGAAAAAAAAATCATAACAACGTAACGTCTTTTATATTCGGCTGTTACCCGTCATTACATTAGCGCGCCCTCTGTTATAAGAAATTCGAACTATTTTTTAAATATTTTATCATTTCAGTATAAGAGCAGTAGAAAATTGATTTATTTTTTTTAAGAAGAAAATTAATCATACGCATTAAAAGAATTTCAAATTTGTTACAAAAGATATATATGTATCAATTTCCAAGTATTCAATAAGTTATTGTTATTTATTTAAATATTAAAGCAAAATTTATATTCAAGACATATATGTTATTCAAACTATAAGTCTTTTGTGATATTTTAGTATTCACATTTTAACCCTAAAAACAATACCAAACGAAAACCCCATTTGTATTTATATTAAGGCAAACGATGAAAACCATTTTAGTTTAAATATCAATTTTAATAAAAAATAAATAAAATTTTAAAATAATTTCAATTCTTAGAGAAGAGATAAATCTGGTGAATCCAATATCGCGAAAATCCACAAAAAAATTTAAACTTGCATATTGATCAATTGATTCATTTCCTTTTTTTCTTTCTATTTATTTGAATTGAATTTTGAGTATAGAATTTCCATCTTGTGTGAAATTTCTCTTTATATATAATTTTTTCTTTCTCATATTTTGAATAAATGTATATTAAAATTACTTTGAATATATATATAAAAGAATTGTGTAAATAAATATATATATATATTATTTAATTTATATATTCACAATTTAATTAAGTTGTTTATGAATATTAGAAACTATTTTAGAGGTGTAAGATTCTTTTTGAATTTAAACAATTTATACTGCATTTACTGCAATGGAAAAATTAATGGAAGGGCTTGGCTCATCAGTGGTGAACCTTCCGAGCGTTTAAACTGGCCAAACCTGTGGGAGGGTTCACCACTGATGAGCCAAGCCCTCCCATTAATTTTTCCATTGCAGTAATGGCAGTAGAAATTGTTTAATTCCAAAAAGAATCATACGCATCTATAATAGTTTCTAATATTCATAACAGATGGCGCGCTAATGTATCGCAATATAAGTTATTTATATAAAGAGATGTGAAATATTAAATTTTGTGAAAATTTCGAAATATTTTAATGGTTGAAATCTATTGATGTCTAAATTTGAAATATTTGAAAATCTTATTGCAATATATTATATATAAAAAATATTCATATTATATGATATTTATTAAGATATTGGATTTATAAATATAAGTTTTCTTACCAAAGTAGAGTTTTTTTGTATAAAAATGTTGCAATGTAATCATCTATTATCGAGTAGTTTATTTTTAACTTTTGATTGAAATATATAAAAAAGAAATATTTAATTTAATATAGAATATGTGTTAAGTCAAAACTATATTATTTTGAATGATAAAAATAAGGGAAATATATATTGTAGCGAAGTATTTATTATTTTACACTAGAATTTACAGAGTATCATTTTTTATGTTTATATTTTACTACTCTCTGTAAACTTCCCTCATTCCTTATCTTTTGTTTATCCTTCATAGTTTGTTCTTCCCTTAAATAAATTGCTGTCTCATCCTGAAGTTTGTCTTCCCTAATTTTCCACGTGGCAATATTATTTACATATAATGTTTTTTTAAAATATACATATCCTGATAACTCAAATGAGGTTTTTAGATGGCAGAGCGCCATCTATTGGAACAAAAATCAACTAAACGTTGAATTAACCTGTTAGCTGATATTTGGCCTAGCCATTTTATAGATAAATCAAGAAAACCCAACCACGTACGCGTTTCGGGCTGTTGGCTCTCGTCAGCGTGGTGCATACTTTTTTTTACATATATAGCCAGTGTTATAGTGTTTTAGAGTATGAATATAAATCAATCAATAATCCCTAATTGTATTTGAATAGGAAATACTTTCTTTTATTTAGTCATTTTCAATAAAAGCTTTCGTGAATGTATCTCCTTCATCAGGTATATAGAATTGAAAGAAATCAACCTATTCTGTAGGTCCCATAATGCTATTCTATATACCTGTTAAAGGAGGAACATTTTCGAAAGCTTTTAATTAATGAAAGAAGCGTATTCCCTCAGTCTGCTGGCTTCGTCCATAGATTTGTAAAACTATTAGAGAAAATTATATCAATACTGTTGACTGCTTAATATTAAAAAAAAATACTGATTCCAAGAAGATTAATTAAACATTATAGATTTACAAGAGAGAGAACAAAATAAAACTTGTAACATAGCAAACAAAGATAAACTTATCTTCTTATCGTTAGCTCCTATTTACCTGTGATCTTACACATATACTCTGTTGAAACTATTGATTATTTAAACTTTAAAAAATATATCCAATGAATATACATATTTTTTCAAGTGGATCTCGACTTATTAAACAAAAGGTGTATATATAATGTATATATTTAGGTGTATGTATTTAATAAAAAAAGTCGATATCCTTTTGAAAATATTTATATTGATATAATATTTCTTTAATATTTACATACATACCATATATATATTATAAAATAAAATACCAATTATAACCCTATATATTATATCCCACACATTTCTATACTTACAAAATAACACTTAATGAATGCACGTATAAATATAAAAAAAAATCAATTTATTACATTATATCTGTATATTATTTTAATGTATTTTGACCTTTGACAACATTTTGATCCTACCGTACACGTGTATATCAACAAAATTATATCAAATATAAAAAATCCATTAATATAAAAATAATATATAAAAATTATATACATATACACTGATGTCCAAAAAATAAGAAACTTTTGTTTTTTAATGATATTTTTTAAAATATACAACGCTAAAAGCTAAAAAGTAATTTAATTAGGTATTTTAAGTCGTAGAATTTATTTATCGCAACCATTCGATTCAGTAAAATTGAAAATATGCAAATTTTTGCTTGTCTTTATATGTGTGCTATTTGGCGTGTCGTTTACCCCATCTAAGAATTGTCCAATTATAATTTTATTTAATCCTTAGTTAATTATGAGTTTACGAAAAATTTTAGCAGATAATTTAAAATGTAGAGCTGTTGGAAGAATGGAGGCAGGGCAATCACAAGTTGAAGTAGCAAAATGGCTAAATGTTAATAAATCTGTGGTCAGCAAAATATGGAAACAGTTCATTGAGACAGGAACCATCAAAAGAAAAGAAGGTTCTGGTAGAAAAAGAAAAATAGCTACCTCTGAAGACCGTTATCTGGTCGTAACTGCCAAGCGCCATAGGGAGATGACAGCTATTCAACTCTCTAATGAACTCTCAAGTGCTACTGGAACGAGAATTTCAAGAAAAACTGTTTACCGAAGGCTTCACGAAGGTGCTCTTTATGCAAGACGACCAATGGTCTGTATCCCTTTAACCTCTGCTCACAGGAGAGCCCGCTTGAATTGGTGCTTGGAACATCACGCCTGGACTCATGATCAGTGGGCCAATGTTCTCTTCAGTGATGAGTCAAGATTTAGTTTAAACACAGATTCTCGACGAGTTTTCATCTGGAGGGAGCCTGGAACCCGCTATCATCCCAGTAACATCAGGGAAATAGACAGTTTTAAAGGGGGCAGTCTCTTAGTCTGGGCTGGCATCAGTTCTAGCAGACGCACACCCCTCCACATTTTTTCTGGGGGCACTTTAACTGCCCAAAGGTACAGGGACGAGATTCTTGAGCCCTATCTAAGACTTTATAGAGATCAAATTGGTCACAATTTAATTTTTATGGACGATAATGCTCGTCCGCATAGGGCTAGGCTAGTCAATGAATATCTCCAGAGTGAGAATATTCGAAGGATGGATTGGCCATCCAGATCTCCGGACCTGAATCCAATAGAGCATGTGTGGGATGATCTAGGGAGGCGTATTGGAGCTCGTCACCCCTCTCCCAGAACCCTCGTTGAGCTAAGAACTGCTCTATTGGAGGAGTCGGGTTTACTACCCCTGGACCTCCTCCAAAGCCTGGTAAACAGTATGAGGGCTCGCTGTGAGACCTTGATAGCTGTTAGAGGTGATCATACTCCCTATTGATATCTTTTTTCTTTAAGATCTGGAACCTTAGCTTTGGGTATGTTGGTAATAATTCGCATATTTCATAATTTTAAATATATTTTTTAAATTTCATATAGCTAGTCAAATTCTCCATAGTTTAAACTATTTGTATACTAAATTTTATATTTGTTAATAAATTAGCTTTTGATAAATCTCAATATTGGTTAAGATTCTTATTTTTTGGACCCCAGTGTATTATTATATTTATATAAACACAAAAGCATGTCAATAATCAATAAAATCAATAATATTTATGACCATCAACAGATTGTAAACATAAGAAATTAAGACATATAAATGAATATTCTTATATGCATATTTAATATATAAATATATATAGTGGAGAGAGAGAGAGTAATATTAAAATCTAATCAAACATGACCATAATGGTAAGGCTTAATAAATGCGAATAAAGCAATATCTAATAATAAAGGGCAGTTATTTATTACCAATCTTATATATGGGATGTGGGGAAGATAGTTTTCTTCCCATTATTGTCTATAACATAATTTAATTTTCTCGTCTGAAGGAGATTTGTGCTCTTATCGAATTATTCGTTTGGCGAATTATCTACCACCACATATATATATCTATCTAACCCTTCTTATAATTTATTCTTATTGACACATATACATTTATTTATTGAATCCATTTATTATTAGTTTTTATTTCGTTGATGATTTTTTTTATTCATTGAAATATTTATTATATATTTATATATATTTTTATGATTAATTATTAAAATTATAATCTTCTGTATCAATTAGATTAATCAAATATAAATCTCCAAGGATAGGTTTCTGTATATCGATATTTCATTAATCTACTAATTATATTAATTATTAATCTAATTTTGTGGAATTATGGTGATAGATATTTCATATTGACTGGTCAATTTTATATAATTAAAAATAATGACCGGTCAATATAATTATTCTTTTTTATCATCAATTTTTCTGCATCTTCGTTTTCTGGCTTCTGTAAATAACGACCGTCGTTAGTTAGACTTAATATCTAAATTACTCTATTATAAATATATTGTATAATCCAATTGTCTAAATAAATACTTATAGAAAAGGATTAGTACGAGTTAAAATAATTTGTTTACAACTACGCGGTAACTCTAAATACACAACATAAGGATTGTAAATTATATTCATCGACTTTTTATCATCATGAATAGTATCGTTTGGTAATTAAAAACTTTGAAATTTGAATTATTAAAGATTAGATATTTTGAGAGAGAGCATTTTACAATTTAATAAAAACATTGATAACTTTAATGTAATAATTTTACACAATTTATTATTATTTTGACATATAAATATATGTATTCATATATAGCGAATACTTTAATATTGATTTTTATTTCGTTGATGAATTTCTTTTTCATTATAGAGATTTATATATTATATAATTATATATATTTTTGAAAATTATATTAATTAATAATATAAAATTAGATATCGTGTGGAGTTAGGGATTTTAAATTTTATTCCATGATTTTTTATCATCATTAATAGAATCGTTTGGTGATTAAACACATTTGAAATTTGAATTATTTGACGTTTAGAGAGTGCATTTCTCACTTTTTTATGAAAACATCAACTTTAATGACAATGTTTTAGACTTGTTTTGCATATTTTATTCTTATTGACACATAAATGTATTTATATATCAGATCTATTAATATTAGCTTTTATTTCGTTGATGTTTTTTATTATATAAATATACATTATATATATTTATTTATATTTTTAATAATTATATTAATTATTAATATAATTTTGTGGAATTAAGGATTTTAAATTATATTCATCGACTTTTTATCATCATAAATAGTATCGTTTGGTAATTAAAAACTTTGAAATTTGAAATATTAAATATTTGACATTTTGAGACAGCATTTTACACTTTAATAAAAACATTATTTATTTTAATTACATTGTTTTACAGTTAATATATATAGATAACCTATTCAAAGCAAATTTTTGATTTATGTATTATGAATATATATATTTGAATAGTTAATAGGCTTATTAATTAATTAATTCATTTTAATAGAAATTTGTTCAGTATTAGATGTGTAGAAATACTCTAATATGATTGAGTGAAGAATGAAGACGTGTAGCAATACATTACGATTATAGGCACGTTTTAAAAATGTAGAGTTGAAAAATGGGTACTTATATTATTACTGTTTTTTTTTTTTGCTTGTCCCTAATACACGTGATACAGGCCATGATAATCATGGTGTGCAGAAGTAGGCGACTGCTTTTTACTATAAGTGCACCACATGTGAAAAGCAGTTCGACTTTGCACTTACAAATGTCCAGAGCCCCGTTTGGTTACGTACACTCGCTGTTGGGGTTGGACTTTTACAAGAATCGGGGGCCATTGGAGCATTTTCTTTTAATCAGAAAAAAGTGCCCAATGCGTGAATCGAAACTGGATCGTAGCGGTCCAAAACCAACGGTTTAGACCATCCTTTCATCGACCCCCATATTATTACTGAAATATAAATTCGTCGAAATATTCATACATATGACAAATAACATCGCAGTTAGAGAGAAATTCAATTTTTACTACGGATAAATATAAATAAATTTTAATAGAATGAAATATCGATTTTTGACTATTTACACAATTATCTTCGGGTCAATTGATTTCCTTTATGAATTATAATTCCCAGAAGAATAATTAAAATTCATTTCTGCTTCAATATTGTCCCTATTTAATGTACATTAAATATAATTTCAAATATAGATTTATATATTTTTAATAAAAAAAAGGCATATATTGGATCAAAATATCATTTATTTTACCTTATCTTTAATTGAAAAGGCATATATTGGATCAAAATATGATTTATATATATATGAAATATTGGCATTTTGTATTAAATAAAATGATTTGTTTTATCCTAGATCTGAAATATGCCTACTAATTAATATATACATCAAATATATAAACACACATATAAATAATAAGGAAAAAGGCTTTTCCTTATCTTACAACTAGAAGATACTGATGGCTTGCGCCATCTATCGGAATATATATCAAATAATCGTTGATGTTTTTAAAATATTATTTCAGAATTGGCCAAATACCGTTCTTGATTAATCAAGAAAAGCTAAACACGTACGCGTTTGGGGCTGTAGGCCCTCATCACCGTGATGCAAGATGTCTTCAACGACAAAAAACAAAATAAGCGAAATAAATTAGATAAAGTTCTATTTTAAAAATAAAATGGGAGATTTTAAAGGATATAAATGATGCTTTTATAAAAATAAATGCTTCTATTAAATAACTGTTTTTAACAGATGAAAACATGTATTTTCTGGATCTCTCAAAATAATTTAAAACCGCTCATTGAATTGAATTATTTGGAACAAAACTTGTATATAAAGAGTATATGCATTAATATTTTTATATTCTCGAATATCTCTCTTTGAAATGATATAAATGGTTTAAATTTGAAAATGATATATATTCATAGTAGTAAGCTATTTTTTAGTCTTTATTTCTAGATTTTATTTGATATTTTAACAATTTATTTATATATATAAATGGAGGAAAAGGTATCTGTCGTTCGTGAAATTAAAAGTTGCTGATGGCTTGCGCCATCTATCGAAAAAAATCAACAAATTGTTCTTTTTTTATTATTTAAGAATTGACCAATCGAAATTTCTTGTTGTTTTCCTTTAAAATTTGACATAGGTTACTAAAACTTAGTAATACGTAATTAAAGAGGTTGTAGTATTTTATTTTTTTATTTTATCGTATAGTTTATTTTGTTGTTGTTGTGGTGTCCAATGAAGAGCCTCAGATGTCTCCATATATATATCTATCACAGCAATGTTCTCTATCTTGGGTGTGTATACTGTATTGTTGTTGTTGTCGTTTACAATGAAGAGCTTCAGATGTCTCCGTACATCTTTATCACAATAGTCGCAATGTCCTCTATATCTTTGGTGTGTAAAGTTTCTGCTCTGGGTCCATGTCAATTTTCTGTAGTTGTCGTGTCCAATGAAGAAACTCAAATGTCTCCATACATCTCTATCACCAAGGTCGCAATTTCCTCTATCTTGGGTGCGTAAAGCTGTTGCTCCAGGTCCATGTCAATTTTCTGCGGCCATTGCTGGGCATGAGAATATGTGGGTCGGTGTTAGTTCCACACCAGGACAGTTGTTACATGTCCTGTAGGTTCTTGTGCCATTTGGATGTATTGTCATTCCTTTATAGTGTTTCGTTCTGAGTGTTGTTATTGTTTATAGAGGTTATTCTAATTAAAATGCAATATATTTCAAAATTCGAATGGCAATATAAATTAATAATCCTTAATAAATCTATATCGAAATAAATCACGAAAAAGGTTCAAATAAGGAGTTTAAAATTGTTTATAATCAATTAATTCTTTATTTGAATATCCTAAAATAATATTGAATTAATGTTATACATTAGCCTATAACGCGCGCTCCTGCAATGTGGAAACTCAAGGATATTTAGACTGCGATGCTGATGTTATCTATATATATATATATATATAATTGAATGTCTATCTGTATGTTTGTACTCTATATATTCAAAAACCATACATCCAATCGCCGTGAAGGTATATCCCCGGGAAGGTTTTTGAAAAATAATTTCTTGAATATCTTGAATATCCTTAGAGTTATTTGCAGATTTGTAGATTTAACTCGCAAGTAGCGCCCCCATTGCGACGATGATAACAAGTTTTTTTATCTATACGTTTTATTATCACTAAGTTTATTATCTTAAAGATTATTTATCAAAAGTAAGAATTTCTTCCTATTAATTGCGCACATGTCAAAGTTAGTTTTATCATTTATCTACAACATATATATTGGGAGAATAGATAAAATGATGATTTTGTAATGTAGAAAATTAGGAACGACAAAATCAGGATGACACGGCAATTTATTTGAGACAAGAATAATGATACAATTCCAAGGCAAGATACTATTCCTTTAACTTCCAATTATCAGGGGAACCAAATAATAATTATGTTTTCATTCAACTTATCGAGTATTTTTCAAGGGACCGGGAAAAAATGTTCACTTTATCGAGAGATTCAAATTTACAAGTTTCAAATTATCAAAATATAATTATTATTTTTTAAATAAGTTTATTATCTTAAAGATTATTTATCAAAAGTAAGATTTTCTACCTATTAATTGCGCACAAGTTAAAGTTAGTTTTATCATTTATCTTAAACATATATATTGGGAGAATAGATAAAATGATGATTTTGTAATGTAGAAAATTAGGAACGACAAAATTCAGGATGACACGGCAATTTATTTGAGACAAGAATAATGATAATTAATATTGATTTTATTTAACTTATCGAGTATTTTTCAAGGAACCGGGGGAAAATGTTCACTTAATCGAGAGATTCAAATTTACGAGTTTCAAATTATCAAAATATATCTATTATTTTTTACATATGTTATATTCAAATGACATTTATGTATGGATAATTTTATTGTTAATTTTCATTTTGATGTATTGTATACATTTGATCATTAATAAATTATTATTTAGGTATTAAAACTGCCTTTTTGTTCAAAGACAGCAACGTTTGAACGGGTACAGCTAGGTGGAGCAGATAATCAAACATAAAGTTGTCTTGCCAAGTATAGATTAAGTAGGGATTGGGTGTTTTCTAGAATTGTTTTAACAAATGTTCGTTAGGTAAACTTCCCTTAGGGTAAAACCCGGGCGAAGCCGGATACATCCGCTAGTTAATATATATAATAATCTATTTAGAGAAACATTTTTAAAGATAAAAGTTGCCTGGCCTGTATTCATTAAAGACAGCGTGAGAAATTCTTAATACCTTAAACATATTTATCGCCTTTCTATAAAGTTTATTTTCTAATAAATTCCTGACGAGGACAAAATATTTTGTCAAACCGTCTAGAAAATACACTTTTTACTAGCCGAAGTATCTCTAACTTCAAGAACTATTTATAAACAGCCAGAAAGAGGGCTGAATTAGAGCTGTGAAGTGCAGCTTATAGTAGAAATATATGGAACAAGAGAACAAACTCTTATAAAACCATGAATATCTTCACTTCTGAGAATTTAAAATATATCATTTACTAGCCGAATGACCCGGGCAACGCCCGGGTTTTACCCGATTAAATGTTTTTATTCAAATACTATTCGTTACAATTATAAATTGGCGCCGTGGATGTCACGCTTGTGAAACGTCCCGCTCCAAACTTTGTGTCTGAGAAGCGATATTTTTATAGAAAGATGATCTGGCTTTTGTTTTCTGCTCGAATGAATGTTTTTCTGTTAGAATTTTGTTCCTGCGTACAAAATAATGAACTGGTTTCACCCGTGGTCTCTGCTTTTTGGAATTTTTCCCGATATGATTTTGTATCTGATAATCAAATATGATACAGCAATATCGTCATCATCATTTTCTGACTAAAAATATATAGCTTTAATAATTGATTTATATATATATATTTTTAAAATAGCCTATTGTCTTCCCCGTATTTTTTTACCTATGTATGAATATTTTGGTTTGAATTAGTGAACTACTGCGAATTTGTATACCGGACATACAAACAAACATACAAACATTCATTTTTATATATATAGAAGATATTATAATATCAACTATATTAATTAAATCAAATACCTAAACACTAATATAATAAAATTTTTGCCATCACACACACTTTTTTCCTGTAGTTTATGTGTTACTTCTGTATTGCTATTCTATGGCACTTCTAATATTTATTATTGATGTACTTTCAGTATGAAGGAAATTGCAATCGGGGGAATTCTCGGGCGAAGCCGGGTCATACGTCTAGTATATAATATAAATGAGTTTTAAAAATTAAAAAAAAAAAATGCATCGGCCGGGTTTCGAACCCAGGCCGCCCGCGTGGCAGGCGAGCATTCTACCACTGAACGACCGATGCGTATAAAAAATGGCCATATTTGGGTATTCATTCCATTCCGGATTACTCCGCGTAAAAAAAAAGTTCTTCAAATGAAAAAAAGAAATAGTCAAAAATACTAATCAAAATGTAGCCGAAAATTTTCCTCAGGTTTATAAAAAGCGACATGCAAAATTTGGTACCAATTGGTTCAGTAGTTTTTCAGTTTATCGCGAAACAGACAGACAGACAGAAATTGACTTTTATATATATCATTTATATACACTCATAGACAAAACCTAAGGAAGTTGTACCTTTTAGCATGTATATCGGAATTCAGACAATAACTCTGAAAGATAGACTCATGGACAAAACCTAAGGAAGTTGTACCTTTTAGCATGTATATCGGGATTCAGACAATAACTCTGAAAGAAACACTCATGGACAAAACCTAAGGAAGTTGTACCTTTTAGCGTGTATATCGGGATTCGGATAATAACTCTGAAAGATACACTCATGGACAAAACTTAAGGAAGTCATACCTTTCAGTATGTATATCGGTATTTATACAATAACTCTGGAAGATATTACAGTGACATTTATTGAAGACACACGAGATAACTAAGTATGAACAAAATTGTCTCTGTCTTCTTAAAAAAAAAAAAAAAAAAAAAAACAGACGATCGGCGAAATCAAAAACTTTCCACTCCCTTTTATTTTGTCCATGAGTGTATTAGTGTTTAGACGACAAAAAACATGGTGAAGGAAGACGAGTATCTTTTATTGGTGCATTAGGGCAAGCTTTCGGGCAAAAGCCCTTCGACAGGCAAGATATAACGACACTATGAACGATATCGATGGCTGTAGTGAATATATACATACACATATTAATTTACATAAATATAGAAAAAAGCATGCAAATAAACAATTTAACTATTTGTAAAAAATGAAAGGTAAAAAAATAAAAATAAAAAAATCCTAGAGGGTAATTCAAGAGATGCAAAACATTAGCTGAAGGAAAGAAATATTAATGAGGCATAATATATGACTGCAATGGAATATTGAGTATATAAAAGAGAAATTTATACATAAAGGCCAGGAGAGCTTGATATGCGTCAGGGAGGTCAATTTTTACATTTAAAAACAAGAGGGAAGTTTAAATAAAGGACAGGAGAGGATAATAAGCTTCTGGAAGTTCTATTTTTCTATTGATGCTGTTCAATTTGTGGGATACTATTGGATTCTAGAATGAGTCTTTGGTGTAAGATATGTATGTGACTGTAATGTATGGTGGGGTTGTTGATGTTGAAAGTGTGGCCTGTGGTCTGCATATGTTGATAAATGAGGGACCTGGTATCTTGCCTGGTAATATTACGGGAACGTTCAGTCATCCTGATGGACACAGATCTACCCGTCTCACCAACGTAAGTAGCAGGGCACTGTTCACATGAGACGGAGTAGACTGCGCCCACAGAACGAAGGGGGGCAGGAGGAGCTGAGGACTTAGTATGAGGATGACGGAGGGATGAAAGAAGGTTCGGGGAGTTTTTATATATGGTACGGATGCCATAGGATTTGTGTTTTCTGGCTATATCAACAGAGGAGGGGGAGTAAGGGAGAAAACACAATTATCTGTATGTCATGGAAGGATTAGAAGTTGCAGGTGTATAAGTATATTTGTTAATGAACGAGAGCGGAAAAGAATCCGCAGAGAGCTGGGTTATAATGCGATTTCTTTCTATTATTTTAAAGATGTCTATGGAACAATGGGTGGATATTCTTTTTGTAAGAGTTCTAACAATTATGATTTTATGGGAGGCAGGGCAGTGAGAATTGTAGTGAATGTAGCAGGGGGGGGGGTTTGTTTTTTATGATAAACTGTAGTGTGAAATGAGGATGGGGTGCGAATAATTAAGATATGGAATTAAGATAGTGGTTAATAAACAATGCCCTCTTATATGTGTAACTTTATATATACTAAAGGTATTTGCATATATGTCAATTTATTCAATTAATATACATAGAAAATGTTAACATGATATATTATAGTGCCATCTGTTAAAAGAAATTTAAAATATATATTGACGTCTATGATTCTTTTTTAAATAAACAATGCAAAATTTACTGGCGAAATCGTTTGGAGGGTTCACCACTGATGAGCCAGGCCTTTTCTTTGATTTATCATTTCAGTAAAGGTATTAGAGAATTGTTTTATTTTGTAAAGAATCGTACGCGTCAAAAATAGGACAAATTTCTTATACTTAAAATGTATCCGTGCAAATAAAATAGAGTATTTAAAACCTATATAATAATAAAATTTATATCTTTTAGAGACTTTAGTAATTGAAATAAAAAATATTGTAACGTATAAAGTTAGGAAACACAAATTTCATAATAACACGGCAATTTATTTAAGGTAGAGACAAAATCAACATTTATAAGATTCAAGATAAGCAATGACTGATGTTTTCAGAGTAGCAAAATAAAAATAATATAAATATCAAAAAATTATATGTATATAAAATATATTAAATACGTTGCCACAATATTATCATCTTAAATATTTAAATAGATTGAAATGTATTCTTTAAAATATAAACAGTAAATACTTATAAATTCAGACGAGAAAAATACTGATGAAAAATTCCGAATGAAGGATATACATTACAAATCGTTTCCTTACACACAACACACATTTATCATAAATATATAAAATAAATATTCCAAAACACAAAACAGTATTTATATACAAGATTTAAAAAATAATAAATAGAATTGCTCTCAGTTACACTTTCTCAAATTTCAGACGAAGAATTTAGCAAAAAAGAGAGCAAACTAAACTTCATTGATTATCCATTTAGCATCCATTTTAATGCTTTCTCAAAAGGTTTCTTCAACAGACAAGCTACCCCATTGAGCAGATAAAATCTTGGACACTATTGTTTCTGGTGAAATAATTGTTTGGCTACCGATATATGCTTTGTCGTCTTCATGCCTTTTTTTAAAGAGAATAAAAAATCTTTTATCTAATGTTTCTTCAAAATGGAAATCCACATTCGGACTTTTTTTGTATATTATGAAAAAATAATTCTTTTCAATATCATTAATATAATAAAATAAAATAAATATTATTTTCTGTATATAAAAAGACATAGTATTATTTTTTTATCGCAACAATTCTTTTTATTGTTTGCTAAGTAAACTTGGATTTATTATTATTTAATAGTTTAAAGTCGCTTTCTCTATGTATATTTAGTGATAAAGTTTTTTTAAAGAAAGAAATCAATGTTACTTCATATTATCTTTACTTTATTACGTTTTAATATCTATTATTATATTATTTTTCTGAAAGTTGAATAGATTTTATGAATAATAAACATAGCATAAATATATGATAGATTTTTCGATATACTCAACTATTTTGAAAATAGAGAAATTCATAAATAAATCTTTAATTAAGAAGGCAATTTTATTAAATCAAAATATCATTTATTTTATCAAAATATTGGTAAAATAAATAATATTTTGATCCAATATACGCCTTTTTAATTAAATACTTAACTATAAATTTCAAACATTTATTTTTGTTCGTGTTCCGCTTTTATGTCGCGTAACTGACGAAGCTTCAGCGTCAAATTATTATAGCTCTAATTTGTTTATATAAATACAAATTAAAAGCTTTTAAAGCATTAATATATATTCCATTCTATACATTACTCTTCAACTTTCTTTGCGTTTAATATATCTTTTTTTTTTCTCTCTCTCTCTATAAATAAATAATTTTATACAGATGCCTAAAGGTATACCTTTTAACATGTATATCGGGATTCATACAATAACTGGGAAATATACACTCATGGACAAAACTTAAGGAAGTTGTATCTTTCAGCATGTATATCGGGATTCAGACAATAACTCTGGAAGATTCACTCATGGACAAAACTTAAGGAAGTTGTACCTTTTACTATGTATATCGCGATTCAGACAATAACTCTGAAAGATACACTCATGGACAAAACTTAAGGAAGTTGTACCTTTTACCATGTATATCGGAATTCAGATAATAACTCTGAAAGATATTACATTGCCCTTTATTGAAGATACATGAGATAACCAAGTGTGAACAACCTCTGTCTCCTTAATAAAAATAGACAACCGGCGACATCAAAGAATTTCAACTTCCTTAAGTTTTGTTCAAGAGCATATAATATTTCATTAATATAATTGTTCAGTTATAGCTATACAGAAATTTTAATTATGTTTCAATATTAATTCATTATAAGATTAATCAATTAATAAGTAAACACTAACAATTATTTGGCAGATATCTTATATACAAGTATCAGAGTCATCAATTTTGTCATCGTTTGCTTTTGTGAATGGAATAAATGCCCAAATATTGTCATTTCTTATAAGCATCGGTGGTTCAGTGGTAGAATGCTCGTCTGCCACGCGGGCGGCCCGGGTTCGATTCCCGGCCGATGCATTTATCCTTTTTACAATTTTTAAAACTAATTCATATTATTATCTTATATATAAAAGTCAATGTCTGTTGTCTGTTTCGCGATAAACTCAAAAACTACTGAACCAATTGGTACCAAATTTTGCATGTTGCTTTTTATAAACCCGTATTGCTATTCTATGCAACTTCTACCATTTATTATTGATGTTATTTCAGTATGAAGGAAATTGCTTTCGAGGGAATTCTAGGGCGAAGCCGGGTCATTCGTCTAGTTTATATATAATTACGAAACTGTATTTGGTTGATGTTTTTGTATTCAAGTGAAATATATAAATAACATTGTAAGTTAGCGTTGATAGATATATAGGCACCTTTTGCCTTATTTCTTAATTATTCAATCATTAATATGATCATCATCAAAAGTGTGAAATTTTTCTTTTCATAGAATTCTTCTTAAGAATTTAGGAATCGTTTGTGTGTGAGGGTTTAGTTCCCTCTATCTCAGAGAATTATTTATAACGCTACTTTTCTTTATATATATAACACATATATACACTCATGGAGACAGAACTTATGAAAGAGTAAAGTCTTTGGTATATATATATATATATATATATATATATATATCAAATATAAGTCATTGATATATATATAACACATATACACATGGTCACGAAAAGATCAAATTAAAGAAAATAGTTCTATATAGTCAACAAAAGTAGACTTGATGGACATTAAAAAAGATACAAAACGTAGAGTCTGTGATAAAAAATGAACCACAACACCAGTTTTGGCATATTCAGACGAAGGTAAACCTGTATTATGGTATATGTCTATGACCCTCTTCAATACCACTTTACCTTTTATACTGGGTCCATAAAATGCATTGTTTTATTGTATCTCTAAAGGGAGAGGTATCTCTTCTGGTACATAAATATTATCTTACGCAACCTATGTTGTAATCTTTTCTGAAATTCGTCCCTTGTGAATTTCACTAGTTTAAACACCTGTTTGTTAAGTTCGACCGATTTCATAACTCCTTTCGTAGGAGGTTAGAAAATTGAAGCCGCCCCTGTACTGATGAGGGCCATATCCCTAAACATGATATACAGTTTGTTGACCTTTTGTCTGAATTTGCTAAAACTGGTGTTATGGCTAATTATTTATCATCATTAGTAAATATCTTTAGTAGGGCAATGCATAGTGTCATCGTTGTAATTTGCTAAAACTGGTGTTATGGCTAATTATTTATCATTAGTAAATATCTTTAGTAGGGCAATGCATAGTGTCATCGTTGTGATGCACATTTAAAGGAAGAGGTGTCTCTTTTGGTCTATCAAGAAAAGCCAACCAATAACTTCTTGATTAAAAAGAAAATGGGTTGACCAAATATCAAAGAACATGTTAAATTAATGTTTAGTTGAGTTCTATTCAACTAGATGGCGCTCTGTCATCTAAATAAAGCTCATGTTAGTGGTCAGCATATTGCTAATTAGTTTTTAACATCAACACCTGACCTTTTTCGTTGTTTTTTTTGTAAATTATATTTTCATATATATATAGACATAAGAGTTAAAGAACATAGCCGTAATATCAGAAACCAAGATAACAAATCCTTAATATTCCAGCACGAAAATTCTACAGGTCATCAATTCAACCTACAAGATGTCACATGTCACTTCCATAGCATATTCTCCAAATACAATAGACTCATTCTAGAATCTTTAATCTCCAAAGACAATAATAGCATAAACAGAAGAATTGATCTGCCCCAACAGTTCCAGCATATTCAACGCAGATGACGCCAACCCCCAACGAAACAGTACCCTCTACAACTGCCACTATTTTTATTTTTGAATTTTTAAAATGTATTTCTCTGAATCTCTATTGTATCTGTTGCACGCATTTGCGGAGCCAGTGGCCTGATGAAGCGCGACCGCGCGAAAGCTTGCCTCCCATACCTTATTAAAGAAACACTGCAAATATTTTAAATTTATTTAACTCAATCATATATATATGGAAATTTTGCCGGGAGGATATTGATTTAAAGAGACAAAGGTCGCCTCTCCCGTCAAAATAGACGTCAAAACTAGACGCCATCTATTGACCGTCACCGCAAACTAGCGGTCTCGGGTCGGTGACAAAGCCACAACACCAGCTTTGGCAAACTGAAAAGCGTCCACCTAGAGACCATGGTTTCGGGCTTGTAGGATTGTTGCGTGATGTGTTGGTGTGGCTTGTGGAAAGGCTGCTGATAAAATTATAATTAAAATTAATTTATTTAAAGTCAGAAATATATAAAGAGAAAAGAAACAACGGTTGGAGTAACGGCCGTTGGAGCAAGCCTAGATGTTTACCGCTGAGTGGCCAGAGTCTCTGATGACGTCCAGCTCGCATGCGTAGTCAGGTTGACGCTCGCGGTTGCCGATGCCGTCCACTGCCCCCTGTGTGTAGTGGAGATTTGTCAAAGTGTAGTCGCCACACTACTCCCCCTCCAGTAGGATCTTTCCAGCGATCCTATGCAATCTTATTGGCTTGCCAAGTTCGGGTCTTGGGAAAACATCGGTCCTTCTGATGTGAAAGCAGGCTTGAGGCGGTCGATTGACACCCACGTGGATCTCTTTTTAATTTTCAGTTAGTAAATTTGGGTTTCCTAAAAAGGACTTCATATGGACCGTCGTATGGGGGGGGCTAGCGGTGGCAATATCAGGTCCCGACGTAGATAGACATGGGAACATGTCTCGAGTGGTTTGGGCACGTAAACGTTGCGGTTTCCATGTGGCCTGCTTGGTGCCGGTTTCAGAGATGCCATGGCGCGCTTGAAGTCCTCCAGCCACGGTTCGGTAGGCGAGCTTGCAGAGGGAAAAATGTTCCTGGAAGGGATAGGGGCTTCCCATAGACCAGCTCAGCGGTTGTGGTGTTGAGATCCTTCCTTAGCGACGAACGAATCCCTAGGAGCACCAGGGGAAGTTTCAAGGACCAGCTCGTGGAATCGTGACAGCGAAGGGAGTTTTCAGCTGCCTGTGGAATCTTTCTACCAGTCCGTTTGCTGCTGGGTGGTAGGGTGATGTCCTTATTCTGTTGATTCCCAGAAGCCGTGTCAACTCACCGAAAAGTGCTGATTCAAACTGCCTGCCTTGGTCTGTAGTCACTTTTGCTGGCACGCCAAAACGAGATATCCAGACCGATATGAAGGCATTTGCTACTGTTTTGGCGGTGATGTCCTGTATGGGTAGGACTTCGGGCCACCTAGTGAATCGGTCGACGCAGGTGAATATGTACCGATAGTTTTCACTCGGTGGTGGTGGTCCGACCAGGTCAATGTGAACATGACTGAACCTTCCGTCTGGGGGACTAAACGACTGAAGGGGCGTTCTTGTGTGTCTAGTGGTTTTGGAGACTTGGCAGCGGTGGCAGGCGCGAGTCCAAAGTGCGCAATCCTTCTTGACGGCCGGCCAGACGTAATGGGCGGTGACCATCCTTGTAGTAGCTCGTACTCCGGGGTGAGACAAGTTGTGGTATGCAGAAAAAATTATGCGGCGACAGGATGCGGGTACGAATGGTCTGGGTTTTGCTGTGGAAACGTCACAGTACAGGGAAATGTTCGTTTCTCGAATTTATACTTTTTCCAGTTGTAGTGAGCTGCGGTTTTCCGATGTCAAGAGAGCTTGTAGCTCCTGGTCTTTTGCTTGCGCTTCGGCGAGGGATTTCGGGTCATAAAGTTGGTGATGGGAGATGGGTTCCACACGTGACAGGAAATCTGCAGGTACATTTTCACAGCCCGCGATGTGGCGGATGTCTGTTGTGAATTGCCCGATGAAATCGAGGTGTCGACATTGGCGCGGTGAGGCTTTATCCAGATTTTGTTGAAAGGCGTATGTGAGAGGTTTGTGGTCTGTATAGACCGGAAATTGTCGCCCTTCCAATAAATGCCTGAAATGCTTGATAACCAAGTATACCGCCAAGAGTTCTCTGTCGTATGCGCTGTATTTTCTTTGTGCAGCGTCTAGTTTCCTTGAGAAAAACGCTATTGGTTGGAAATTGTTGCCAACCTGCTGGTGAAGCGCGGCGCCCACAGCAAAATCCGAGGCATCTACCGTAAGGCAGAGAGGCGCTTCTGGAAAAGGATGGTGCAAGAGGGCAGCGTTGGCTAGTTGAAATTTGCACTGGTCGAAAGACTGGAGTGCTGTTGGCGTCCATTGGCAGGATGCGTTCTTGCGCCCTTCGTCCATGGCGTGGAGTGGTGCCTGAGTACTAGCGGCATTGGGGAGGCAGCGCCGATAGAAATTTAACATACCCAGAAAACGTCGAAGTTTTCCGACAGCATCAGGGATTGGGATGTCTTTAATTGCTTGTACTCGCTGAGGGTCCGGAGAGATTCCGGCGTTGGTGATGATAAACCCCAAGAATTTGACTGAAGGTTGGCCGAAGGTGCATTTGGTTTCGTTGATCGTCAGGCCGTAGTCTCGAAGGCGACCAAAAAGTTGTTGAAGATGGGATATATGTTGATTTCCTGAATCGGATGCGATAAGCACGTTGTCAATGTAGGCATATGCAAAATCCAAACCTTGGCCGAAAGGCGTAATAACGGCAGTCTTAGGGATATTTCTAGATTCCCCGGGCACATGGTGGTACGCTCTAACCAGATCGATAGTAGAAATATTTTCTTACCATGCAGATGCGATGAAAAGTCCATAATGTTAGGGACTGGATATCGGTCGGGCACGGTAGCGGCATTCAGTTTCCTGTAGTCTCCACATGGTCGTAGCGAGCCGTCTTTTTTGGGTACTAGGTGGAGAGGGCTGGCCCACGATGATTTGGATGGACGAAAGAAGCCTTTCTCCATCATGAAGGCGAATTCTTTCTTTGCCGCGGCGAGTTTGTCCGTGGGGAGTCGTCGCGGTTTTGCTGCAATCGGGGGGGGGGGGGGCCTTTGTGACGATATGATGAGTCACTGAGTGACGGGGAGGACCTTTTACAAGATTCTGACTAGTGAGCTCTGGGAATTGTCTGAGTATCCTGGAGTAAGGCGAATTGGCGATTGTAAGGTGAATGCTAACAGCGGGGGAAGGGGAAACTTGTCCGATGGAGTGAAGGGAAGATACTGGGTCGCTCAGCCGGTGATTCCGCAGGTCTACTGTCAGCCCGTAATGTCGAAGAAAGTCTGCGCCGATGATGGACACGCCGACGTCGGCTATGATGAAAGGCAAACGGAATATTCGTCCGAGACCGAGGTCAAGCTCAATATGTCGTTCCCCGTAAGTGTGGATGATAGATCCGTTAGCTGCGAAAAGCTGCCTGTGCGAGGGCCTAGCGTTTTTTACTGGTGGTGGAATCACTGACACTTCGGCTCCAGTGTCGACCAAAAACAAATAGGCGCTGCGTCGGTCCGTAATGAAGAGCCGGCGAGTAAGACCTTGAAGTTGCATGGTTGAAGGCACTTCCTAGCTTGCGCTCCAAACTTCATATGGTACCAGCAAGTTCCTGCGTTTCTTTTTTTGTTGTGGGTGGGGTACCTAGCGTTCGGATAGCGATTGTGTGGGGTGTCCATGGATGACTTCAAAGCTTCGATTTGCGTATGCAGGTCTTGGATTTGCGTCATCAGCTGTTGGTGGGCTTCCGCGCTATGACCTGTGCTTGGTTGGTCAACTGCTGAGACCGTTGATAGTGTAGCTTCGTGTATGTTGTCTGCCATTTCCGCCAGCTTACTCAAACTTGTTTCGGAGGATGCTGCGAGAGCGGCCCTTATGTCCTGAGGTAGGCGTCGAGTCCACAGCATTTTCAGTAGTGTATCGGATAAATTTCTTCCTGCCTGATGTTGCATCGCGGCTAGGACTGTTGATGGCTTCTGATCTCCCATCCAGAACCTGTAAGATTTTAGTTTGTTTTGATTGACCGAGTCGTTGGAGAAGGCATGCTTTCAGCGCATAGTATTTACCAGAGGGTGGGGGGGGGGGGGGGGGGGGGCCGTTACGATGTCCGCGACGTAAGTAAGGGTTGGCTGGTCTAGGCTCGTTACCGTTGCTTGGAATTTAGTTTCGTCGCGGGAGATCTCGACTAGACCGAAAGCGGCTTCTAGCTGGCTTATCCACAGTTCAACGTCGTTGGGCCAGAATGGTGGTGCACGGAAAGCCAATCTTGATATTTGGGAGGGTGCCGTGGATGTTGGCCCTTCCGGTTGTTCCGTAGTTGCGTCTTGCATTCTGGGGCTGTTAAAAGTTTCATGGATGAAATAATAACAATAAAAAATATAGAAGTGTGATTAAAATAACTTTTGCATCACGTCCGGCTCACCAATTTTGTAGGATTGTTGCGTGATGTGTTGTTGTGGCTTGTGGAAAGGCTGCTGATAAAATTATAATTAATATTAATTTATTTATAGCCAGAAATATATAAAGAGAAAAGAAACAACAGTTGAAGTAACGGCCGTTGGAGCAAGCCTAGATGTTTGCCGCTGAGTGGCCAGAGTCTCTGATGACGTCCCGCGCGCATGCGTAGTCAGGTTGACGCTCGCGGTTGCCGATGCCGTCCACTGCCCCCTGTGTGTAGTGGAGATATGTCAAAGTGTAGTCGCCACAGGCTAATGGCCCTCGTCTGTCTAGGACGGACTTTATTCCATGAGATCCACACGGGATCTAATGGAATCTTGACAATCTGCCAAAGAGGTGTTTAGCTGGCAAAGTGGCTGGGCCAAATCTATGGCTAAAATATAGATGGAAATTTTGACGGGAGGATATTGATTTAAAGAGACAAAGGTCGCCTCTACTAGTCAAAACTAGACGCCATCTATTTACGCCATATATTGATGGGAGAGGCGACCTTTGTCTTTTTAAATCAATATCCTCCCGGCAAAATCTATATTTTAGCCATTGATTTGGCCCAGCCACTTTGCCAGCTAAACACCTCTTTAAAAGATTGTCAAGATTCCATAAGATCCCGTGTGGATCTCATGGAATAAAGTCCGCCCTAGACTGACGAGGGCCATTAGCCCGAAACCATGGTCTCTAGGTGGATGCTTTTCAGTTTGCCAAAGCTGGTGTTGTGGCTTTGTCACCGACCCGAGACCGCTAGTTTGCGGTGACGGTCAATAGATGGCGTCTAGTTTTGACGTCTATTTTGACGGGAGAGGCGACCTTTGTCTCTTTGAATTCCTATATATATAAAAGTCAGTGTATGTATGTATGTATGTGTGTTTGTTCCTATGTCGGCTATACACGTTCACAATACGTAACTAATCTGACTGAAATTTTAACAGTATATAGAGTTAACTATTGAAAAACTTATAGTGAATATTTATAATAAGGTCTCTATATAGAACACCTTTCGAGTTATTTGCAAATTTGCGTGGAAATTTGCCTTTTAGCTCGAAAGTAGTGCCTCTAGCGGGGAAAATGCGAAGTAATGGTCCGATGACCTAAGTCGGGGCGCCATCTCTATGTACGATTTATATAACTATTCTTTAAATTCAATATATTTATATATCCTCTTTTTCAAATTTACATTTTGTTTAAAAATATTATTTTAGTTATTCATTCAATTTTTTTATTTTAATATCGAATTTTTCATAATTTATATGCGGAGTATTCTTCTTTTGCATATATTTTACATATTTTTTTAAAGACTATCATTTTCATGCCTAACCTTTTCCTTTTCTGAAGATCTTATCTCAATTTCTAGCAAACATATATATAATTCAGATTGTGTTGTATCATTGCTTTATAGTTTTTTTTTCAGAAAGCTGAATCCCTCCTAAAAAACGCAAGGCTTTTGGCCACTGCCAAGCAGAGGCTAAAAAAGGAAACAACAACGTGCTAACAAACGCCTTCAAAAGAGAGCGTAGACTTGCTAATCTGCGGGAGAGATTCAGTGTTTCGCATGCTTCAGAGACAAAACAGCAGCGTGAGGTCCGGCTAAAGGCTACGCGAGAGAGAGAGCTACAACCTCCAGGACTTCAGAGACAGAACAGCAGCGGGGGGACAGGCTGAGTGGTTTGCGCGACAGAGCTACAACCTCCAGGGCTACAGATCATCTCTTTATAAAAATATCGCTTCTCAGACACAAAGTTTGGAGCGGGACGTTTCACAAGAATGACATCCACAGCGCCTATTTATAATTGTAACGAATAGTATTTGAATAAAAGCATTCAATCGGGTAAAACCCGGGCATAGCCCGGGTTATTCGACTAGTATATATATGTGGCGACTACACTTTGCTTCAGCGAGCCGAACTTAGACGGCCTGGGCATCCGCGGGCGTCAACACTTCACTACGCATGCGCGTGGGACGTCATCAGAGACGCTGGCGACTTAGCGGTAAACAACAAGGCTAGTGCGGCGGCCGTTATTTCAATTTGTAGGATGGTTGTTGATGTGCTGTGTTGGTGTGGCTTGTGGAAAGGCTGCTGATAAAATTATAATTAAAATTAATTTATTTAAAGCAAGAAATTATAAAGAGAAAAGAAGCAATAGTTGAAATAACGGCCGCCGCACTAGCCTTGTTGTTTACCGCTAAGTCTCCAGCGTCTCTGATGACGTCCCACGCGCATGCGTAGTGAAGTGTTGACGCCCGCGGATGCCCAGGCCGTCTTAGTTCGGCTCGCTGAAGCAAAGTGTAGTCGCCACATATATATATATCCTTATATCTATAAAAATGAAATCCTAAATCGATGTTTGTTATCGCGTTGCGCAAAATCTACAGATTAAATCATTATGAAATTTCGCATGTAGGTAGCTGAAGATTTCGTTTAACATATAGGCTATTCAAAAAAAACTAAAAAAGTTAATGTGCTTTTTTAGAAAATAAAAAAACAACAAGCGATAGTTCCAGCCTTTTACCGCTTGAGCGCAGCACTGGTCGCGACGATAAATTAATTTGATTGGTTAATAATTAACACGTGGTTTGTTTACACAATGAATGTTAGTTTGTTCACATGAGGAATGTTTTTAAAAGGTAAGACATCCAATCGCCGTGAAACTTTAGGAAGTTATTTACTATACTACTGGGAAGGTTTCTGGTTTGAATTTGGTTTGAAATAAATATTCTTTGCAATTTTATTTGCAAATTTTCTACTTTCACTCGCAAGCAGCGCCTCTAGCGTCATCTGGTGATATTATATTTATAAATTCTAACAATTTTTAAAATGTGTTCCAAGTATAATAAATTTAATTTGAGAATTTATTAATATAATATTCCAATGACGTAAAAAAAACTTGGAATTTCAATATTAATTTATATTTAAAGAAAATATTGTAACGTTTTTGTGTTAAATGTTAAAATGTAATGTTAAAATATATTTTTACATTGTTAATTTAATTTGTTGTTGGTTTATAATAGTGAAGATGCAAATTACATTGTTGCTGTTGTTTATTATCGTTTGTTTATATAAAAAACTTACATTGTATGTGATGATGATAACAAAAATGAATTTTTAAATTAATATATATAATTCATTGAGAAAAAAAGAAATAATCAATTATCAAATTCACAAAAGTGACAATATCTTATTTAAAATATAATAATTTTTTTCAAAAAATTATGTATATCAAAATTATATTTAAACGCGTATAACAATTATTATATTTATATACGCTTATAAATCAATATATAGGTGGATTGGATGTTTTCTAGAAGTGTTTTAACAAATGTTCGTTAGGCAAACTTTTACTCGGATAAAAACTGGGCGAAGCCGGGTACATGCGCTGAAAACAGTTATTTACAAATCTTCGTTTGTGGCAAGATACCATTCCTTCAACTTCAAATTACCGAGTGGACCAATTAATACTGATTTTATTTTCAACTTATTGAGTATTTTTCAAGGGACCGGGAAAATTTTCAAATTATCGAGAGTATGACAAGTATAGATTCAGTAGGGATTGGATGTTTGCTAGAATCGTTTTAACAAATGTTTGTTAGGCAAACTTTTACTCGGGTAAAAATCAGGCGAAGCCGGGAACATATATATATATATATATGTCATAATATATGCTCTTCAAGGATTAATAAAACAAACCAACAGCCAACGAGAGAGAAATGGGCCGCTAAAGCGAGACACTTTAGACAACTAACTAACGACCATTTTTTGGCCACATTCCTGAGGGGGGCGTCACCACCTGGCGACTATCCTGGTTAGCCCCCCCCCCCCCCGGTTGTGTACACAGGGAAAACAGTCGTTCAGCAGATAACGTCTCGCTCGCTCTCTCGGCTGGCTGGCTGGATGATTGCTCTAACAACTGGTCGTGTGATTATTTCTCTCCTCAACACATTTACCACTATATTGTCACATTGAAAAGTCGACAGGATAAGACCTGGCCGGGAAGCGAATCCCTCATATACCGGAGTATGAAGAAACAAGAAGCCAAGCCACGATGATCGACCAAACCCAACTCAACTGTAACCACTCCTCTTCGAGCCCTCAACCCCTTCCTCGCCAACCTTTGAACCGTGATCCCGAAGAAGTATTCACCTACGACGGAGATGGAGCTGCCACACACTTCTTCCAGCACTAGATCTACTCAAGAACGATCGCCGTGCCAGAGCAGGACACCTCCCGCCATCATGGACAAGACTCCGCCATCTCCCTACCGCTACTGTGATGTACAACACTGGTACGCACAGTGTCACAGACAGAACTCTCCCGAAGCTCAATGAACTTACCTGCGCCCTAAACCAACATAACTCGTGAGTGTAATTGTCTTAACTCCTACCATTCATTCTTTAAATAAGTCATTCCTTGTAGATTGTCCCAATATTTCCATAATTAGCTCAATATGTGTGAATATGTAAAAATATTTAATATTTCCATTTATCTCTCCACCCCTAATAACAGTGATCTTATTATCCATATTATATCTAGCTATGTGAAACCCATTTAATTAGTTACCTTACCAGTAGATGTAACAATCGTCATTTTAATTAAATAATTTCCATTTTAACGTGACTCTTTAAAAAAAAATCATAAAAAAAAAAGGAATTCTACCTATTAACGCTTTACTAAAAATCTATTAAATCTATAAAATACTATTAACAATAGATTTTTCATAATCAAATTATTTATAAAAATAAGCCTCCAGCACCTAAACTTTTGTATAGACCTCTCCTATTGTAAGCACGGCTCACGAAAAATAACTTCTTTCCCTAATCGATTCAAAATTCACCCTGTAATTCAGGCGTCGAAGAATTCCAACCACCACGTGAGCCTTGCTTACAACCAACCCTTGGTGACTCTTATCTATCTTCCCCTTAATGCCCCTCTCATTCTTACAACTTTGTTAACCTTATACCAGCTCAGGACCTTTATAGTGAATTATTGATTAATCAATTATCGAACTTCTATATTGTCATTTCAAAATCCTAACCTTCGCTCTTCATTTATGATAATTTATTTCGTAGTTCATCTCTAGCCTATCCACCGACCCACACCATCTAGCCAATGGCGTGTTCGTCACAGGGTGCAGATTGACTAACTGCTAGATATTTATCAATCCCTTTTTGTTCGCACTTGAACAATCTGCATCGAGCAACACAGTTCGCCTCTTCTCCTCGCGCCACACGTTCGCCACACGGACCCTGTCTTCAAATCTATGTTTGTCCATTGTCCAAACCAGCACGATATAGCCTACCTTCGATATTTCCCACGGAGGTACGTTAAACATCGTCGCTGATCCTGTCCGGTCCGTCATCATTTCGCGCAGACATGGGCTTCACTTTCAACCCACCGCGAAATCATCGTCTTGCACAAGCTCCCACGACGGTTCAAACACCTCGTGTCCGAGCAGCTTGTCACTTGTAACGGACAACGCAGTCCTCGTCCCAATTTTCGGCACTGTGCGCGCATACTTCCCGCAAATTAAATATAAGTCCGTTCGACTTCCTCACCTACACACGGGACTTTTCCCCTCGGACTCGCTACACAAGTAACTGCATAGATAAGTTAGATTGACCCAGGGCCAGTCTCCCCTCGCTCTGTTCGCCGAGGTTCTAACATTGTATGAAGTTTTATATTTACCTCAGTCCTGAGCTCACACAATTGTCAACCTCAATCTCATTTCTCGTACTCTACACTAATAGCATAGAAAGCCCATGACAAGTTTCCCCTTGCCATGTCCGCCTGAAAAATATCTTAAAGTGTAGAGTTCCCCAGTCTTAATGATCTTCAGAATTTCACCATATGCATGTGACTCTTCTTCTCGTTGTTCACACTCCTCCATATCACTTCCCTTATAGTACATTAGATTTTGTTGTATATAGCCTTTTATAACCTTGATATTTTCAAAGATTTCCTTAAATGTCAAACTCCCCGGTGTTGGAAAACTGCTTGTAAATAATATTTACTTGTGTACTATACAATATTTTATTTACATAAAACTATGTCACCATTACCTTAACTAATTTTAACTGTAAAATTATTTTCTCTATTCCTGGCTTCACCAGCTTTAAATATACTTACACTATGTTCAGCCTTCTTCAACGGGGGCCATATGTCATAATATATGCTCTTCCAGGATTAATAAAACAAACCAACAGCCAACGAGAGAGAAATGGGCCGCTAAAGCGAGACACTTTAGACAACTAACTAACGACCATTTTTTGGCCACATTCCTGAGGGGGGCGTCACCACCTGGCGACTATCCTGGTTAGCCCCCCCCCCCCCCGGTTGTGTACACAGGGAAAACAGTCGTTCAGCAGATAACGTCTCGCTCGCTCTCTCGGCTGGCTGGCTGGATGATTGCTCTAACAACTCGTCGTGTGATTATTTCTCTCCTCAACACATTTACCACTATATTGTCACATATATGTTTGTCGGCTATGCACGCCCTCAATATGTAACTAATCTCGCTGAAATTTGAAAAGGACATAATTAAATCTGGAAGAGTTTTTTTGTCGCACTTTAACCAAGAAAAATTATAGTACTGAGCAACAATATTTTTTCAGTCAGAAATGATAATGACAATATTGCTGTATCTTGCTTGATTAACATAAACAAAATTCTTTAGGGGAATATTCACTAAAGCAGTCCACGGGCGGAGCCAGATAAGAATTTTTAGTAGGCAGGAAAAAAGTCTACCGCGAAACATTCACTCGAGCAGAAGGCACACGAAGCCAGCTCATCTCTACATATAAAATATCGTTTCTCGGCCTTTTGGCTGAGATCATGTAGTATATCTCTAGATATTTTCAATTATATATATCTTATTAAAATTCTATTCAGTAGAGAGAGTGGATATGTTTGCTCGAAAAATATATTTTCTATATTATATAAATATATAATGTAACGAATATTTTTATCATTATTATCATAATATTCTGTGTGTTCCGGAATATTATTATCAATAATATTCGTTAGGCAAACTTTCACTCGGATAAATCCCGGCGAAGCGGGTACACATTCGCTAGTATATATATATATATATATATGAAAATACAATTGAAAAAAATAAAAGATAAGTGGGTCAGGTGTTGATATTAAAAATAAAGAAGGCATCTCCTGACCACGAGCATATGTGCTTCTTTATTTTTAATATATATATATGTTGTATATTTTGAGCTAGTTAGATCACAACCTTCTTATAATAATTATAATAACCCCATATCTATATAAAATATGTATCAAACTTGTAATAATAGAAGTGACAATAAAATAAAGATGTAATGGTAGACCAGACGACAAAGTCCAGACGACGCGACAAAAGTCCAGACGACAAAGGCCAGACATGATAAACAACCCAGACTAACAGGTGTTTATGCTAATGAGTTCATTCCCCCGTCAGCAGGTGGCCGAACACGTGGCCAGACATAATTAATAACCCAGCGCTTGACAGGTGGCGTGATTACGGGAACCAATCAGAACTCGCCGCCATCTGCGAGCGTCTCATATAAAAGCCCCCAAGATTGGGACAAAGTAGTTGTTTCAGTTGTTTCGGAGCGACACCGTTATACGGTCAGTCAGATCTCTCACCCCTATCCGCGATGTAGACTTAGGGCATCCGTGACGTCCATGGTCCGACTACCTTCGTCCGTGGTCTACCTCTACCTTCTTGGAGTTACCACCTAGACCTGCCTCTGTCTCTTGCTGTCCCAGTGCGGGAATCCCATCACTCACCCACTACCACGACTGCCCAGCACATTCCACCTCGGGATTACTACAGAACCCGTTAAAGTCGACAGGATAACTGAGGACAGCGGCATGCAGAGGATGACGGAGGCTGGAGACGATCACGTCGCGGATGCCCTCACCAACATGCAGCCCCACTACGAAGACCTAGTAGGCCGCCTGACAGACGCCATTCGGGGACTAGCCATGCCTCGTGTGGAGGAAGCCCTCATCTCCTCTTTCGACGGATCCCACGCAACAAGCAGCCTTCTTCCAAACAGCCATCTACAGAGATCAACTCCAGCCAGCATCAGCCATTTCAAGGTACTATAAACTTTGTTTCTGCCATTTTCCGCATAAATTTTATTCTTATACTTTCACCTTAAGCATTTTAAAATCGATTATAACCTCTTTTATAGCATTTTTATTCAATTTTTAAAACTTTCACACTCTCATTTATCATTTTTACCTTATTTTAATCAAATTATAAATTTTAATTCATCATTTTCAAATTTACTATTAAAAATATTCAATCACGCATTTTTGCCAATTTATTAATCTTACATGCCTTTCTTAAAGTCACCTAAAATGGCATTATCCAAATATGCAACTTTCAATATTACATAAAAAATCATATTGTATTTTAATTACTCGAATCATATTTTCTAAACTTATTTGTGTGTTTTTTTTAATACCTTATTTATGGCCATAATATTAATATTTAAATTTATTACACTCTTTATTTTAATTGACCTATTACTATTCAAATTGATATTTCTCAATATTTAAAAGTTTTAAAAACTAGTCCTAGATTTGTATTTTTATAAATATCAATTTTAAATTATCTCATCTCAAAATGTGACTCCCATTTTTCCCACAATTACAAATACAACCATAAATGTAGTATGCGAAAACTAAATATCTTTCCATAAAATTTCCATACCCCATTGCATTTCATTCCTATCTGTGTTAAATGGTTAATTACAAAAACTACCGAATTTTGTACCCATGCCATAACCTTTTATCTTAAAATATTTCGTAAATTCATCATTTTATAATTTTTCTAAACCTAATCACCGCTAATAATCTCCAATCTAAAGAATTGCCTGAGCGTCTTAACGCGACACTCACCGGGAAACTAAGGTTATTTTCACCTAGAGCATCCCAGAACCTCGTGGACGAAGTTAATCAAGATAGTTACTAATAAATATAAAGACACGCCCCATACTATAACATTAAAAAATTGAAAATTCCCCGAGTTATGTAATAATATAAATCCCAGTATAATAGAAAGTAGAGAAATATCAGTACCACGTACAAATGACAGGCACGACAAAGAGAAAAGGACAATTAATTCCAGACTTCATCCCAACGCGCGCGACAACAAATTCAAGGTCGCACTGATCTCCCCCTAATTGTTTTTTTATACTTCGTCTTCCCTTACCTACTTCTAAAGGGGTGGAATGACCTTGTTACATCATTAGCATTCACCATTAGCAGAGATAGCCCTACTTCAACACTCTTGCCTGACAATCAATCAATTATAGTCACCATCTCTTTTTAACCTTCTCTCAGAAAAGATTCTTTCCCATATTCTCCCATTACCTACCTCTCCTTCGATCTTCACGCCGTTTGCCTATCTGATCTAATGCTACTTACAGAACATCTTGAGATTGCTGAACCCTGAAAACAATACTTCGCTTCTAAGCTCGTATTGCAGGGCAGGACTCCTGAGATGTCCTTTGCAGAAACCAATTCAGACCTTCTTCCTTTATTTCTCACTGCGTCACTACCCATCGCAAACCTTTTGTTTAAATCAATTTTCTTTTATATTTTATTTTACTTTTATATTATCTCTACTTCTCCTCCTTCCTGTATTACATCCCTGAAACTATGTTGTAAATACTCAAGGCACCTTAAAAGTAACAAAAAACTGTAACTAGTATACCAGCTTTCCCAAATATTTTTACTTTCGCTATTGTGTGTGTTTACTTTAAATTTATCCTTCCTATGTACTCCTCTTATATATTTTTTATAATTTTATATCAATGTGTCACCACTACTCCCCTTTATCTTTATTCTATTCTAGTAACTAATTTGTGCCCCAAATTATTTCCCATTTAATAGGTTTGCTAGCTTTTCTCTCATTTATTTGTAAATAGACTTACAGTTTACCTAGTTTAGTGGTGTTGGACTTTGTTTCTTAACTTACAGATGTAGATAAAACAATTCACTATTAATCGATAATATCATTTTGTTTATTAACCATCAACATTAATGCCTTCAACTACCAATCAATCCTTTATATATTATTACCTTTAATATGTTTATTTAATTTTAATTTTCTTTCTCTCATCATGTCTAGACTTAGCATTTTACAACTTCAACTATTTTAGGCACCATTTTAAAAAACCTACAACTAACAATATTTATAATATTTATTGAACAGATAAAACGTTTATCATTTTATTTTTCTTAATAGATTTTCAAAACGTTATTTTTGACGCTTCCCTTACAACCTCTTAACTCTATCCCATGAACCTTTCCTCCCAACCTTTCCCTCCATCAAGAGTTTATTGTTCGTCAGCCATTTTCTTTTTTTTTTTATTGATTAACCTAACTAGAAGACCCTTCCTCGCTGTACATCTCCCAACAGTGAGCTCAGGAGACCCAGTTAGTTTTTTTTTCTCTCATCGTCCGGCTCATCATTTTTTCATTTTTCAACTTTTCTTTTCACCACACAAGCCGGACACAATCAAAATTGACAACAATAAATCTCTTACACCCACCTCTCCTTTTCCGCATCCTTCAAGCCTCCAACCTTCCAAGGGATTCCAGTTCGCCGAACATTTTTGTTTTTTTTTCATTGATTAATCCGACTGGAACAATCCTTCCTCACTATACCATTCCCAATAATGAGTTCAGGATAACCAGCGCGATATTTTTATTTTTTTTTTCTCATCGCCCGACGCATCATATCAATTCATCATATTTTCAACTTTTCACTTTTTTTTTCTCTCATCATTCAACCGGGCATAATCATTGTGGACAACAGGGATCCCTCTTACCTCTACCTCTCCCTTTTACCTCCATCAGTCTTCCCACCTCTTTTCACTGTCAGAGCTAATGATGCAGACGGAATATCTTGGGCCTTCTGTTAATGAAAACAATGCCTCACTTAAACAAGTTCGCATTGCATTGCAGGATGCTTGGGATACTACTTTTGCAGAAACATGCTCAGATACCCCCTTTCCCTTTTTCAACCTTAGCGTCACATTATAAGTTCAGTCAATAAACTAACTTAATTTTTTTCTCTCATCTTTAATACAATAAGATATTATTTTCCTTGTACGATTCACTTTACCATAGTTACCATTTTGTATTATATACCTTCTCTTAATCTTTTATCATTCATTTTGTACGTTTTTATTGATACACCACCCTTACAACATCTTTCTCCTTTTAACTTGTAACTTAATAATAATATTAACTAATTTGTATACAAATTATTTCTTTTATTTTTTATAATAGGTTTGTTAGGTTATCATTCATTACATGTCATTTCCCCAACCAAACCTTCATCACCGGGGACACATTCTGTAGTATATTTTGAGCTAGTTAGATCACAACCTTCTTATAATAATTATAATAACCCCATATCTATATAAAATATGTATCAAACTTGTAATAATAGAAGTGACAATAAAATAAAGATGTAATGGTAGACCAGACGACAAAGTCCAGACGACGCGACAAAAGTCCAGACGACAAAGGCCAGACATGATAAACAACCCAGACTAACAGGTGTTTATGCTAATGAGTTCATTCCCCCGTCAGCAGGTGGCCGAACACGTGGCCAGACATAATTAATAACCCAGCGCTTGACAGGTGGCGTGATTACGGGAACCAATCAGAACTCGCCGCCATCTGCGAGCGTCTCATATAAAAGCCCCCCAAGATTGGGACAAAGTAGTTGTTTCAGTTGTTTCGGAGCGACACCGTTATACGGTCAGTCAGATCTCTCACCCCTATCCGCGATGTAGACTTAGGGCATCCGTGACGTCCATGGTCCGACTACCTTCGTCCGTGGTCTACCTCTACCTTCTTGGAGTTACCACCTAGACCTGCCTCTGTCTCTTGCTGTCCCAGTGCGGGAATCCCATCACTCACCCACTACCACGACTGCCCAGCACATTCCACCTCGGGATTACTACATATATATATATATATATATATATATATATATATATATATATGTGGAAAAATAGTACAAATGTGATATTGTTCTGAGATAAGGTGCATATTTATGAAAAAAGGCATCTCCTTATCGTGCAACTGAAAGTTGCTGATGGCTTGCGCCATATATCGGAATAAATATCAACTATTCTCGTTAATTTTTAATTATTCCAGAATTGGCCAAATACCCATTCTTGATTAATCAAGAAAGGCTAACCACGGACGCGTTTCGGGCTGTTGGCCTTCATCAGCGTGGTGCAAGCTCTACCTCAACGACCAAAAAAAAAAAAAAATTGGTCATTTAAGGCATCCTGAAAAATCATGAAACGGGTATTTAAGGCGCAAGCCATCAGTAACTTTCAGTTGCACGATAAGGAGATGCCTTTCTTCATATTTATTCACCTTATCCCAGTACAATGTTACATTTGTAATATTTTTTTCACATTGTGTCGCGGTCTCTCGCAATTCTGACCTTAAATACCCGTTTCATGATTTTTCAGGATGCCTTAAATGACCAATTTTTTTGGTCGTTGAGGTACAGCTTAACCACGCTGATGAGGGCCAACAGCCCGAAACGCCTCCGTGGTTAGCTTTTCTTGATTTATCAAGAATGGGTATTTGGCCAATTCAGGAATAATTAAAAATCAACGAGAATAGTTGATATTTATTCCGATAGATGGCGCAAGCCATCAGCAACTTTCAGTTGCACGATAAGGAGATGCCTTATATATATATGGGCGAATATGGAATATATGCCACAATACAGATTGAATAACACATTGTCTAATACAGAACAATATCCTCAAACAGCTGTTCTAAACTCTGGCAATCAAAATTAACCAAAATTATCCAGGCCAAACGATCAACAGATATTGTCGGCTGCAGTAATGTCTCACGTAACGGTTTGTGAGCCGCGTCACGTACCATCAGTAATTAGTTTAAATCACCCCCTCTACCTAACTATCTGTCGCCACAACAATTAGCCCTTAACTATTATTCGAGTTGTTCCTTACTAGTTGAACTATCACCATAATAGTGCAGGCCTAACGTGATCTTTAACGTTTGGAAATTGTGGAAGTTTTCATTGCTACTCTTTTCTGCCAAGACAGAAAGCAGTATGTAAATGATTTCAGAAAGGATTAGCATTTTATCTAATAAAACAATTGCTTACACTCTTTTCTGCGATGGAAATATTAAGAGCGGTGGATCATCAATGGTAAACTATTCCTGCGGTTACGTCATTTTATCTATCAGATCGCTTCAAAATTAATTGGACAGTATTGCATATTCACGCATGTAAATGTACATTTATATGTATATGTACATATATACACTTTATGAATAAAAATTCAAGGAACTTTTATATTTTAATGCTGCCGGTCGTTTATTTTTTTTACCTAAAGAGGGGCAATATTGTTCCCACTTGGTCATCTCGTATGTCTTCAATAAAGGTCACTGTAATATCTTTCAGAGTTATTGTCTGAATCCCATTTACATGCTGAAAGGTAAAACTTCCTTTTGTTTTGCTAATGAGGGTATATATGTATATTAGAATCTGAAGTTAAAATAATAATTCAAGTATTTTGAGGTATTCAAGTAAACTATGAACATACGTTTAAGAACCGAATAAAATTCATATAATTTACATATATATTATTATTTTTTTAATTTTTAAATGACAGAGCGCCATCCACTGGAACAAAAATCAACTAAAGGTGGATTTCTTAATTTTTCCCTACCCTACAGATGCATCTTTCAATTCTATTTCTCAAACAATCGATATATATAAGCCGTTTAGGTGTCAATTAAAAACAAAGCGCGCCATCTGTTATTGAATTTTGAAACTATGTAATCGGGATCTTTTTTTTTTAAATGAAACAATTTCTTACTGTCTTTTCTGTGATGAAAATGTTATTGGAAGGGCTTGACTCATCATTAGTTAACTCTCCAAAGAGTATTTTAGTAGTCTTAAAAACTAGGTGTATGTTTATTAAAGTATAAAAACCCCAGTAGTATATTTATTGAAGTATAAAAAACTAACAGTAGATTTATTAGAGTTTCCAAGTCAATCGTACGTTTATAAAAGTCCAAAATATCCCGACCTATGTTAATTAAAGTCTAAAGACCCTCCATATATTGTTATTAAAGTCTGTAAAATTATACACATGCAAAAGCAGTTTGTCAATTAAATTCTAAAAATCTAAACATATGTTTATAAGAGATTTAAAAAAGTCATATGTAAATTAGGGTAAAGACCAGCCATATGATAATTAAAGTCTGATAACCCAGAAATATGTTGATTAAAGTCTAAAACCCAATCATAGGTTTATTAGAGTCTAAAAACCAGCCGTATGTAAATTAGTCTGAAGACCAGCCATATGTTAATTAAAGTCTATAAAAACCCAGTCCTAAGTTTATTAGAGTCTAAACCCGGCGATATGTCTTTTAAAATCTAAAAAAGAAAAAAAAACACGCCATACCTATATTGATTAAAATGTAAATAATAAGTTGAAAATACGCATTGTCAGTGTCTTCTTGTTGTAATATTGCTCAATATTTTTCTAACTATTCTGTTAAACAGATGGATTGAAATATCAGTAACATACGAAACAATATGGACAAATAATATCCCATAGATGTCATCTATATATAACACAATAGTTCACGAATTTATAAATTTAATTTGAAGTCTCGAGATATCATTCAACCAGCACGTATCATCACCATGCACGTATAATTTCAAAATTTTGTTTTGCAAACAGAAATAATGTAATATATTTTTCTCTCAATATATAATAAAAATTTAAATTATGTATATAATAATGTGTATATTAAAATAGTATTTATTATTAAGTTGTTAACGTGATAATCCTGTTGAAGGACTGACAAGTCCGAATGCTTGAAAATAAAAAGTTGCACAAGAAACTTAACCCTGGAAGCTTCATTTATTTTATAATATTCTGTTAGTATTTTAAAATCTTTTAAAACCTTTAAAATTATTTTATCGCCATTATTAAGATCTGTATTTGGTGGTTAAACAAAATACATTGTTTTAATGCATATATAAAGGGAGAGGTGCCTTTTTTGGAACATTAATATCATCCTCTCATTACCTTAATGGGTTATATATATATAAATTATGTAAAATATATATATATTTGAAAGATCACACATATATCTCTCTGTATTATTTACCAAAAGAGAAATTATAATAGTTTTATTTGTATTAGTAGTGCACGAGGAAATATATATGTAAAATTGTATATTTATCTTTATTATGTGTAAAAATATATAGTTATCTTATATACACTCATGGACAAAACTTAAGTGGAAAGTTTTGATATCGCCGGTGGTCTGTTAGTTGGTCAATTTAGTTTACACTTGGTTATCTCGAGTGTCTTCAATGAAGGTCACTGTAATATCTTTCAGATTAATTGTCCCGATTGTAGCTAAAAGGTACAACTTCCTTAAGTTTTGCCATGAATGCATATTTTAACTATGTTTTTTCTGTCACATATACCATAGTAAATATGCATATTTTGATTTATCTCTAAATTATGTAACTTTATAATTATATTTTATAATATCAACATTGTTTCTTTAAAAAAATGATATGCATATGGGGAAACTTCAGACCATACCATAAAACCAAAATACTATAACATTCGCTATCATCCCATGTTATTACCTTATGTTTATAACTCTAAAACTCCTATGAGGAAGATATTCCCAGCTATGGCTCCCTTTCCACCAACCTTTCATGTCCTTAATTAGAAATCCTATTAATTACCAGGCCAATTTTAATTATAATTAGAGCTCTAGATGGTTCAAATAAGATTTGAAGAATGGAGTGTCCATTTGTCCCTAGGGTTTAATACAATAAAGGCCACTAAACTATTGATTTGTTTATGGACCCCCTGAGTAGCCTTAGCAGATTCTAAATTAACAACTAGATAAGATATTGGTTAAGTTTTTTTGTTGGTTGTTGTTGATAGTTAAGGGTTTTGTTATTTATTATGTGTTTTGATTTTATAGTGAATTTTTTTTTTTGTAGAACAAATTACGACATAAAGTAGCGTGGCAAAATAATATTCATAGAATAATATATTTGAAAAAAGAAAAATCAGGTAAAAAGTTTCTTTTAATTTTGAATTTGCAAGTTTTCGAGCAAATATACTGCTCTTCAACGGGCTAATACTCTATGTACAATCTCTAAATAAGTTTTATACAAAATAATCGAATATTTAATCCCAGTATAATATCTATTACTTCAGCTGTAACCAGTCTGATGCACGCCCGCGAGAACACATGCCAATTACAAAGGTTTTCTATTATTTTGTATACATATTATTTAGAGATTGTAGTATTATCCCGCTGAAGAGCAGTATATTTGCTCGAAAGCTTGCAAATTCAAAATTAAAAGAAACGTTTTACTTGATTTTTATTTTTACTTTTTCAAATAGTTTCTGGTAATTATTGCTCACATAAAAATAATATATAAAAATGCTTTTCGAGAATGAGTTTCTTGATTTATCATTATTCTGAAGCTTTCGAGTTTTATAAACCCTTATACTAGAGTTACAAAATGACACCTAATATTTGACGATTTCGAGCACTTTCAAAACCTTTTTCGTAAAATGTTATAAAATCGAATCAGCCCCTGTACTAATGAGGGCCAAAACCCGAAACCATTGTATACAAGTTGGAATTTTGTCTCAATTTGTCAAATTTGGTGTTGTTGCTCATTACCTATCACCACCATAACGTTCTGTATTGGGATAATAAACAAATTACATTGTTTAAATACATCTTTAAAGGGAAATGTGCATTTCAGGAAAAAAATAGGATTATTAAATATGCAAATAAAACCATCCAAAAGATAAATTTCCTTGTGAAAACAGAAATTTATATTCTTGACACAAAATAATAAATGTTTCAAACATAGAGGGAGAAATGATATATGGGAAAATATATAAGTGTTATTATATACTGTAAGTTTTCATTCTGTTTTCTTTCTCTCTCGCATTAATATTTTATATATGCTTTTGTCATAGCATTCACAGTGAGAGAGGCTTATTTTGAAGGATATGTATATTATATAGTGAAACCTCTTTGAGAATATATATATGGGAATTTTATATATGGGAATTATATGTAAATATATATATGTGTACTTAAAGAAGCACAGGGTGTTATATATATTCCTTCTGAAAGGTTATATCACCATATATTTTGTTATATAATCATATATTTTGAAATTCCATTCTCTAAAAGCAACGAATATATATATGTATCTAAAAGTGTAAAGGGTGTTATATATATATATTAACACAAAGCAATAACGCGCCATCTATACATATAAAATAAAAGGATTTAAAAGCGCGAAGGTTTCCTTTATACATAAAACGAACTTCCACTGTCCCTACTGCGATGAAAAAATATATTGGGAGGGCTTGGCTCATCAGTGGTGAACCCTCCCAGCGGTTTCGCCAACCCAATCCACCAGACCGCTTCTCAGAGCTCCAATACTGTATTGGATCATTCTGCTTTTATATGCTACACTGAAGGATGGAATCTTAGAAATGGTTTTTAAGTAAACTATCGACATAAGCATTGCTCGACGCAAATATTTGAATGTAATTCTACTGTCCTATAAGCTTATGTCGATAGTTTACTTAAAAACCATTTCTAAGATTCCATCCTTCAGTGTAGCATATAAAAGCAGAATGATCCAATACAGTATTGGAGCTCTGAGAAGCGGTCTGGTGGATTGGGTTGGCGAAACCGCTGGGAGGGTTCACCACTGATGAGCCAAGCCCTCCCAATATATTTTTTCATCGCAGTAGGGACAGTGGAAGTTCGTTTTATGTATAAAGGAAACCTTCGCGCTTTTAAATCCTTTTATTTTATATGTATAGATGGCGCGTTATTGCTTTGTGTTAATTTATTCCTAGTTGGCCTTGTCTTTATAGTTTGCTGAAGAGCATTGCTCGACGCAAATATTTGAATGTAATTCTACTGTCCTATAAGCTTATGTCGATAGTTTACTTAAAAACCATTTCTAAGATTCCATCCTTCAGTGTAGCATATAAAAGCAGAATGATCCAATACAGTATTGGAGCTCTGAGAAGCGGTCTGGTGGATTGGGTTGGCGAAACCGCTGGGAGGGTTCACCACTGATGAGCCAAGCCCTCCCAATATATTTTTTCATCGCAGTAGGGACAGTGGAAGTTCGTTTTATGTATAAAGGAAACCTTCGCGCTTTTAAATCCTTTTATTTTATATGTATAGATGGCGCGTTATTGCTTTGTGTTAATTTATTCCTAGTTGGCCTTGTCTTTATAGTTTGCTGAAGAGCATTGCTCGACGCAAATATTTGAATGTAATTCTACTGTCCTATAAGCTTATGTCGATAGTTTACTTAAAAACCATTTCTAAGATTCCATCCTTCAGTGTAGCATATAAAAGCAGAATGATCCAATACAGTATTGGAGCTCTGAGAAGCGGTCTGGTGGATTGGGTTGGCGAAACCGCTGGGAGGGTTCACCACTGATGAGCCAAGCCCTCCCAATATATTTTTTCATCGCAGTAGGGACAGTGGAAGTTCGTTTTATGTATAAAGGAAACCTTCGCGCTTTTAAATCCTTTTATTTTATATGTATAGATGGCGCGTTATTGCTTTGTGTTAATTTATTCCTAGTTGGCCTTGTCTTTATAGTTTGCTGAAGAGCATTGCTCGACGCAAATATTTGAATGTAATTCTACTGTCCTATAAGCTTATGTCGATAGTTTACTTAAAAAACCATTTCTAAGATTCCATCCTTCAGTGTAGCATATAAAAGCAGAATGATCCAATACAGTATTGGAGCTCTGAGAAGCGGTCTGGTGGATTGGGTTGGCGAAACCGCTGGGAGGGTTCACCACTGATGAGCCAAGCCCTCCCAATATATTTTTTCATCGCAGTAGGGACAGTGGAAGTTCGTTTTATGTATAAAGGAAACCTTCGCGCTTTTAAATCCTTTTATTTTATATATATATATTGTTTATATATTCCTTCTGAGAGATTATATAACTAAATATTTTTATATATAATCATATATTTTGATATTCCATTCTCTTAAAGCAACAGAACATATATATGTTATATAAATTAAAAATCAACAGAAATCTCATTTTTCAAATATATATTTATGAAAAATCTAATCTATTATATACGCGTATGATTATTTTTAAAATTCAACAATTTCTACTGCTTTCTACTTTATCATTACTCTTCACAATTCATCCTTTCATACCTTATCCCTAAGGTTAGAAATAATCGTTATTTCTCCTAAAATAAATTTCTATTTTTAGTTCAAAAGAAACATTTGCGGTATAATTGTCAAATTTCGTTCTACAATCATAAGCCGCATTATATTGTATTATAAATTTCTACTGCCCTTACTTTAATGCATAATAATATATTTATATATGAAAAAAACAATAGAAAAATAAAATATAAGTGGGTCAGGTGTTGATATTAAAAACAAAATAGGCATATCCTGACCAGGAGCACATGTGCATTTCAGAAGGCAGAGCGCCATCTGGTGGAACAGAAATCAACTATTCATTGATTTAACCTGTTCCCTGATATTTGGCCAACCCAATTTCTTGATAAATCAAGAAAAGCCATATATATTTATATATATGTTATATTCTTCTTAAGACTTTCGGGAAAATTCAATGTAAGTCGTAATGTGTTGATGATAGGCTTTTTCCGTTATTGAATATATAGTGTATTCACAATTGATATGAATCTTCTGGATATAAATTAAAATAATCCAACGGTTTTCTGTATATGGATTTCTTTTTATTTTATAAATTATAATATCAAGCTTTCGGCCATTTCCGCCCTTCTAAAGGAGTACAAAAATGAATAATAATAAACATTCACTTTAGAAGAGCGGGAAAATGCTCGAAAGCTTAAAAATGCATTAATAAAATGAAAATAAATTTATTTCCGGTTAGCTGTCGCATTTTAAAAATATATAATTGTATAAAAAAATTCGAAACTATTATAGGCGCGTATGATTCTTTTAAAAATTAAACAATTTCTACTGTTCTTACTGCAATGGAATTTTTAAAAGAATCATACGCGTCTATAATAGTTTCGAATTTTCGTTACAGATGGCGCGCTAATGCATCGCAATATAATTCATCATAAAAAATGATCTTTAAAAGACCAAAATCTTGTCCAATTATGAAGTAAATAAAAATTGTTTTCCATCATGTACTAAGTGTCAACCTGCAACAACCCCAAACCACATCATTGACAATTGACTCATCCATTTATGAGCTCTACTCATCCCAGCAGACACCATCAACAAGCTCTACAAGTTTGATACCCTGATATAATGTGTTGAAGTAAAAAAAGAAGAATAAGAATGAAAAAATAAAATAATAATTAATAAATTAAATTTTAATTGAGAGTACTATAAATTCAATTCTATCAATATTATCTATTATAAAAGTCATTTTTAACTATTTAAAATTTTAAAAAAGCATCTGCTTATCGGGCAACTAAAGGTTTCTGATGGCTTGCAACAACCTATCGGAATAAATATCAACTATTTGTTGATTTTTTTAAATTATTCTAGAATTGATCAATGGGTATTTGGAGTAAGGAGATGCCTTTTTTTCTTTTTTTATTAACTTTATCCAGTACAATATCACATTTATACTATTTTTTTCATAATTAAACTAAATTTTAATTATAATAAGTAGAAATATATTCAAATTTATAAATACGAAAATCCTAGCCAATGATATTGTAGCGTAGAAATCAAGTCTTTGTATATCTTGAGATGTGAAAGTATTTATTGATGACGTCACCACGACCAGTCGACAATTATTAACCAAACTATCTACAGCTAGAGAATATCGAGCAAACAAGTTAGGAAACTAAATGATGATTTTACAAATATAAAATAATAAATCTGTTTCAAATATTTTCATTGAATAATATTAAATTAAATAATAAATTATTTCTTCGCCACAATATAATTACATACTTATATATTCAAAAATTACATATCTAAAGATTGGAAACAATATGCAAAAACGTCATATTTCAACGTGAATCAAATATAAAATATATTCCCAAAACAGAGAAAATGTGATCTTTTATCAGTCTATAAAAATATATTACAATTTTATAACCCTATTTTATCATTTCCACACCATGAAATTGTTATTTCATAAAATCAGCCGTATTTCCTCCTTCTCCGATTTTTTTCATTCCAATTTCATTTTCTCCGGCCAAAAAATGAAATTAAATATTTCAATTTTATGTTCCTATAAAAGCAATTTATGTAGCCTGCATTAAAATATTTCTTTATATAAGAATATTTGATTTGGTCAAAAAACACAATAATATTGGTTGCGTATTAATTTAGTTTTAATATCAATTTATGAATGGAAAAAAAGGTAGTAATTTGAATAAATACATCAATATATATGTATAGTTTAAATAATTTATGTGAACGTAAAATATAGATTTTAAAATATCTTATTTGATATAATCCTATTTTGATGCATTAGCGCGCCATCTGTTATCAAAATTAGAACCTATTATAGACGCGTATGATTCTATTTAAAAATAAACAATTTCTACTATCCTTACTGCAATGGAAAAATTAATGGGAGGGCCTGGCTCATCAGTGGTGAAACTTCCTATTTGGTAGTTTAAACTGGCGAAACCGCTGGGAAGGGTCAACACTGATGAGCCAGGCATTCCCATTATTTTTTCCATTGCAGTAAGGGCAGTAGAAAATTGTTTATTTTTGAATAGAATCATACGCATCTATAATAGTTTCGAATTTTGATAATCTTATTTTGTTCCTATTTATGAACAGATAGATTTTGTTAATATCAGTAAAAATTAGTTTTATTTTTTTTTAAATGTTGTTTCTTGCTTCAAAATAAATATCGTGTTAATAGGCTTTATGAAAAATTTGAATTACTTTTAACACAAATGATTCTTTTGAAAATTAATCAATTTTCTACTACCCTTACTGAAAGCATAAAATAATGGAAGGGCTTGGCTCATCAGTGGTTAACCCTCCCAGCGGTTTCGCCAGTTTAATCTATCATTATATTATCGTTACAGTAGGGCAGTAGAAAATTGATTTTTAAAAGTATCATACGAGTCAAAAATAGTTCAAATTTCTTATAATAAAACGTTTTTTTATGAATAGACACTATTAATTTCTAAATATTAACTATGCTAGTTTATAAAGCATACGATATATCTTCCTATGGAATTTGCATATGTGTCTTTATCTACACACATGTATTAATATGATTGATTAGCACGCCATCTTTAGGCAGAAATTTAAACTATTATTTTTTAAAAATAATCATACGAGTAAATAATAGTTGAAATTTTCTTTCACTCGTGTAATTGTTTTATATATGAATATTTTTAAATTTATAATTATCGGATACTGTGACTATTATTTTTTTGTATTTTTTATAAATTAGTGCAGAAGAAAATTACAATATATAGAACGACATTTGAAAAATATCCCGCATGTGCTTCTTTTGAACGAAATATCGAAATTTATTTAAAGGAGAAATAACGATTATTTCTAAAATTAAGGATGAAGTATGAAATGATGAATAGTGAAGAGTAATGATAAACGGAAAATAAAGTATCCAGGGATGGGATTATAAAAATAAATATTCCCCCTTTTATAAAAAATTAAGATTTTTTTACAATATTACCAGATTAACTCTATGCAATAAATAAAAAATATATATATAAATAAAAAGGATTTTTTTTATTAAATAAATATTAAAATACTATTTATCATATTTTTAATTAATATAATATACTAATGCAAAATATAAACTAGAAAGAGAGATAAATCCAATCACAAAATTACTATAAAATATTCCATACAAATATTTTTTTAGAAAATAAAAATATATTTCAAAGAGTAAAATCTCAAGTGGATTCTTGAGCTTCGTTATTTACACCATAAAAATTCTTATTTACATAAAAAGTTTGGATAAACAGTAAAAAAAGGAGGAGAAGTTATTTTACAGTCGAACGAATATGTCTGCTAAAATTTTTTTGAAAATGATCTAATAAAAGAAAA